>OW052185.1:42009033-42324033 GCA_932526625.1 Rhingia campestris | reverse complement strand
ATTTATTTATTTATTTATTTATTTATTTATTTATTTATTTATTTATTTATTTATTTATTTATTTATTTATTTATTTATTTATTTATTTATTTATTTATTTATTTATTTATTTATTTATTTATTTATTTATTTATTTATTTATTTATTTATTTATTTATTTATTTATTTATTTATTTATTTATTTATTTATTTATTTATTTATTTATTTATTTATTTATTTATTTATTTATTTATTTATTTATTTATTTATTTATTTATTTATTTATTTATTTATTTATTTATTTATTTATTTATTTATTTATTTATTTATTTATTTATTTATTTATTTATTTATTTATTTATTTATTTATTTATTTATTTATTTATTTATTTATTTATTTATTTATTTATTTATTTATTTATTTATTTATTTATTTATTTATTTATTTATTTATTTATTTATTTATTTATTTATTTATTTATTTATTTATTTATTTATTTATTTATTTATTTATTTATTTATTTATTTATTTATTTATTTATTTATTTATTTATTTATTTATTTATTTATTTATTTATTTATTTATTATTACAATCTTAATTTTTTTTTTTTGCACTTAAATTGGAGGTTTTGCTCGTGTTTCCTTCAAACTGTTTATTTAATTCAAATCACTTTAATTTAAATTATAAAAAAAAATGTTTCAGTAGAAAGATATAACGTATCAAATCTCTGTAAAATGTAAAATGTGCGGTAACAAACCAAATGTATATTATACGAAAATAAATTTATCTATCTATCTATCTTGATTAAAAGTGTTTTTTGTTTGTTTAATTTGTGTTCATGTGATTTGTTTTATTAATATTTATAGTAAAATATTTTTAAAACTTGATTTTTTTTAATAGTTTTCTGCATACGGTTTAGTAGTCTATAAAAACAGATCTTCAAAGCTCGGTAGCGCTTCAAGATGGCAGTTTTTTTTGCGTTTTTCTTTATCTGTGTAAAATTACGCAAATTTTGATACCTTGTGATAGTGTAGCTCGAAAAGATCAGACATCGACGGGACACCGTACTGTATAATAGGGCTGAGCCTATTACTCTAGACAAAAGTAATCTGCGACTGCCTCTGGGTCCACCGATGATCGCCATAATCTTTGCAAGCAATCATTGGAGGATCGCTGCTTTCATTCCAACAAAGTCAAGATGCGCCTTGAAGTTACGTCTGTTGTAGTTCATTACACCTATGTAGCGGAATTGTTGATAACAGTCGAATTGTTTGATCTCCCACGCTAGTTATTAGATCTGGTTGGGTTTTCTGTTCTGTTAGGTTAAAGCCAGCAGAATCCAACCAGACATTGATTACAGATATTACTTCGTTTGTTCTCTATTCAATATCCACGGTTGCGATGGCTATCACTCGAAATGCAACCAGGATGATAGTAATAGGTATAGTTTCGACGGATGGCCATCTCTTGCCAGCAACAACAAGGCATATCTTGATAAACTTAGCGAACCTCCTCTTGGTGAGAAATACCAGGAATCGATTCACTATAGATAGGGCTCACACGGATTTTTCTTTACGAACGTTTTGCTACGCGAATTGTTTTCCTAGTTCTCACCGATAGTGGCACAAGTCATGAGTAGTGTCTTTCTTTTCTTTCTCTTCTTTTCTATCTAAATTTTTCCGTCTGCAGTCAAAGTATAGTAGCTTCATTCCTTCTTGTTCTTTCCTTTTGATATTTTGGCACGAACGAAATGTTTGTCGAGTAGGTGGTGGGTGGTAAGCGGGCAAGAACTACCCAGTCTGACGAGCATAGCTGAGCAACCACAAGCGAACCATGCCCTCCTCACCTCCACTGAAGATGCCTCTGTGGCCCGACCCTGATTCACGACAATGGCGAAGTGACTCGGGAGAAAAAAGAGAACGCCAGAAAGGCTGCAGGAGCCGTAATAGCAAGGAAGATAAGCTAAGTATAGTGCTTTTGGTAGTCCTTTTGTTCGAGTTAGTGAACCCGGTTTTGAGAGTTTGTACTAAAAGATCCGCATTTCGCTTCGGAAAATCCAGAATAATATACGGGACACGCGACCCCTTTGTCTGACGCCATTTTAGCAATTGAATTCCAATTTTCTTCTATTCGTTAATATCATTTTTTTCTTTTTGATATTCTTGTTTCAATAAATAAGTCTTCTTAAAACGTAACCCAGTGTATGATTTCGATCGTCCTTTTTTCAGAAACACCGTCGGACAAACTTAAAGGTTTTCCAATGCCTTATAAAAAGATTGTGTGGCGTCCTTCGATGGTATTCAACTTGGTTCTATAGTTGAATACCATGAAGCATGCTAAGGTCTAGAATCATTCAATCAACACTAGGCAACAGCAGCTTAACGCGATATGCTGACAGAGGTACACCACAGGGTGGTGTGATATCTCCTCTGCTGTGGCTTATTGTTATGAACAAACTGTTAGTCCGACTTGATCGGGATAAGATTAAGGCAGTGGCATACGCGGACGACGTGGTGATCCTAGTGTCAGGAAAGTTTCTCCCAGTGATAAGCGAAATCATGGAGTACGCTCTGGGTTCTGTTAGCACGTGGGCTACAAGCTGTGGCCTGGGTGTTAATCCGAGCAGAACGGAAATTATGCTCTTCACCACGAAGACCAAAATACCAGCCTTTAATCTCCCCCGACTTAATGGACAAGCGCTCTCACTCTCATCCAATGCCAAATATCTAGGGACTATCCTAGATACTAAGCTTAATTGGAAAACCAACATAGAACAAAGGGTCAAGAAAGCATTTATAGCTTTCTATGCCTGTAGAAAAACATTTGGCAAAAGATGGAGCCTACAACCAAAGATGACACTTTGGATGTACACTGCTGTTGTTCGGCCGATACTCACCTATGGGGCTTCTGTGAGTAAAGGGTATATCATTGACAAACTTAAGAGGGTACAAAGAACTGCTTGTATCGGCACAACTGGGGCTATGAGATCTTGCCCCACTGATGCCTTAACGGTTCTTATCCACCTTCTCCCTCTAGATATCCATATCAAAGATATTGCAATGTGCAGTGCAGTCAAGCTCAAAGAATCTGGCTGCTGGTTCAATAAGCCTTATGGGCCAGCCGGTCTAGCTGACCATCATACCGACTACATGATACCCAAACTGAACTTCCACAAACACTTCACCGCTGGCTTTCGAACTAGAGAGGATTGGAAAAACGCAGTGGTTGAAAAAGATTTTGACACACTTATATACACCGACGGCTCCAAAATGGACTGCGGAGTGGGCGCAGGTGTCTACTCGGACACACTAAAAATATAAAAATCGTTTCGCCTCCCTGATTCCTCCAGCGTATTCCAAGCGGAATTGTTGGCTATTAGGGAGGCATGTCACGCGATTAGACACGATAGTACTCCCAAGCAAAATATCGCTATTTTTGTCGACAGTCAAGCCGCTATTAAGGCGATTATTTCGGTATCGACGTCATCAAAACTAGTACTTCAATGCCAGAATGAACTGGCCTCCATTGGGAGTCGGTACAGTATCACTCTCATATGGGTTCCAGGCCACAGTGACATAGATGGAATTGAACAGGCTGATGCCCTAGCCAGGTTGGGCTCGTCCCTTCCCAGCTCACGTGCAATCGGCATTCTCACTCCTTTAAAAACTATCATGAATAATATCAACACACACTCTCTTAAAACAGCAGAACATAGGTGGCGAAACCTCAGTGGGTGCGCCATTTCAAGAAATATGTGGCCTCGCTACAACAAGACAAAAACACGCGACCTCTTAAGCAGATCCCGTAAGGAAGTCTCCAGGGTGATAGCAATTACCACTGGACACTGGCCCATCGGTGACCATGCTGTTAAAATGGGTATACCCCACAACACCAACTGTCGCAGTTGCAAGGAGGTGGGGGAAAAAGAAACTTTAACTCACTTTCTGTGCAAATGCCCGGCTCTGTCAAGAGCAAGACAACGAACTCTAGGCAAACCATTCTTTGACAATATCCGCGACCTCTCTGATAAACACATCAAAGAACTGATCGCCTTCCTTAATGTCACTGGTTGGATTTAGTACACGCCAACTAACAACAAGACATAACATTTAACCGCACGAGTATTTGGCATCAAAACGGCGCACCTCAGCGCTAATTGTGTTTCGTCTTGTACGAACAGCCAATCTAACTAACTAACTATGGAAGCCACCTTCAGCTGAGCGGTCGAGTCGGCAGCATCATCACTGGGGAAATTTCTTTACCTTCTCCTTAATTGGACTTTCAACTTTCGGTGCAGTGGCGACTGCAGAAGCAAAATTTTGCTCCGAACTTTTTTTTTCTTTTTACGTCTTAAATTCGTTCACCGTGGGAAAAGTAAAACACCTTCAGGTGTGCAAGTGGAACGCTGTAGCTTTATTTTACTAGGGCAGCTATATCTTACACTTATCGCTATCGTGTTACAACCCACCCATTTTCATTTCGCCGAAATTTGTTCCGATTTCCAAGATATATAATCCAATCCTTGACATCACGATTCCTTCCATCTTCTGCTATCCACACACCTCATTCATCATCACGTTTTGAATTCCCTTTGGGAATCACACTCCATTCGACCCGTAACCTCTGACTGAAGGTTAATTTGTTAGCCTACTAATATTAAATTATCTCCTACCTAGGTACGTCCAAAGTCCCTTCAGTCAAACTTCACACCCACACAAACATACACCCAAACCCAAATTAGATTTAAATATTTCAGACTCACCCAAAGCCTGGAGAAAGTTAAAACCCATCTAATATTCCGGTAGGCAATAAATTGCCATCACAAATCCCAAGGATGAATATCCTACCAGAGCTGTTGTGAAAAGTCAGACTGTGTTCCCAAGTGTGTTTCCCGCCAAATGCATTTCGACCTATATTTACGAAACACTCACCCAACAAAAAAAAAGTTATTCGTACACTCTCTCACCTAATACCACCGCAAAGGACCCTTTCAACCCGAAATCCAACCCTTAAGCCGCCCCAGGAAAGCAAGCAACAAAAAAACAGCAAACCAAAACCTAGGCCAATCCGCAATCCGTTGATCCCATAAATCAGAATAATTTAAAACCCAAAATCCAAATCTGCTGCGGAACCCCGAAAAAGGAGCAAACCTCCTGTTTACTCAGCATTTCTCTTTTTTCCTTTAGGATTTATTTTGTAAACAGCAACAATGAGCGTGTTGGAATTGCGATCTGAAACCAAAACCATTTCAAGCCAAGTATTAAATTCTCATTTGTAGGGAGCGCAAGGAATCATCCATCCCCTGCATGGAGGACCTTTTGGTGTGTGTTTTCATAGCGCGACCGCACCACCACTCGAATTGGGTAGGTCCTTCTATTTGTGGTTATGTGCGAAAAAAAAATGCTTTTTAAGATTCAATCGGGATTACCCGTCCACTTTTGGTGGGTTTGACCTACTGGTCCGATGGAGTGGAAAACCGTGATAAAGAGATGTGGTTGGGTTCCGTAAGGCTACCGGAAGGACACTCATGCCACAATAATCCAATGTCCCCATTTGCATACTATCACATTGTTTATAAATTACCTACGCTGAGGGTTGAAACAAAGGATGCATTAAAGGCTGCACATGAAAATCATGACCCAATTCCAAGCCGATGATGGTATTTTTTTTAGGTTGGGGGTTATCTTTTTTTTTAAAGAGAAATGCCTTTTAAGCTGATTTCCGCTGAATAAGGTAGTCACGCTTGCAGGTAGAGCGCTATGCATGCAGCACTGCAAGTGTTGCTATATACCACTTGTTTATGTAGAAAGTCGAAATTAACGCTCACATTTCACGAAAAGGAATTTTAATTGCCAAAAGCCATGTTGCATGTTGTGATGGTGCTACAGTATGGTGGACAAGATTTGGAAAACTTAACGAGTGGATATTTTTAAGGATAGGCAAGATATTTCAATGGAGATAGTCGGAATCTTTTAGACTTCGATGTCGATCTCGAAATATGATCCGTAAAATCTTGTTGGCAGAAAGAGAGGACATCTTTAGAAATATAATTTTTACATCAGGCCATACAATTATCCTTGTTAGTGTTTTCATTCTCATCGATAAGAGCGTATGTACATTTTGAGATTTATGTTTCTAAATGCTGGTCTGATGTAGATCTCAGATCGTTGATTTGATTTGCTCTTGTTCTGAGTTGACTACCCTTCCCAGAAGGAATGCGCAATCTTATAATTATTAGATGCATTTGTGATACATGTCGCGTGTTCTCTTCCTACTCCTAATCCTGAAAAATGAAATATCTGGCAATGCAGCCCATACAGGGCACTAAACCTAGGGCTTTAACGAAGAAGGGAACTTCCATCTTAACGCCAATTCCGTATGTCAAATTTGAGAAGTTTTACACTCTTCGTGTGTCAGACTTTGCTAAAAGATGCCCCAGTGAGAAATCTTTGGTGTTGTTTTATACAGGGAACACGCACTAAGCAGTTCAACGCATTAAAACCTTTGAAACACTGGTTATATCAATACTATAGTACATGGAAATAACAGCTATGTGTCAGGAAATACCAAGCTAATGCCACGCGAGCAGCACCGTTATCTGCGCTCAGTAGCACCATGGTTAATGGGATGAACTGCCGCGCAGAATATCTGGGTTCAATTCCAGGCCGGCGCTCTTCTCGCGATGAATTGACGAATCATCCGAGTAGTATCAATTTTCAGCTAAGCTTATCGCAACTCAGCCGTTTGGATGTGACATGAAACAAGAGGTCCCGCCATTGTGCGTACATGAATGTTTGTCAGAAAAAGCTAGACCCTGGGTCGTAACGAGCCAGTTGTCAAATTTGAATTTCATTTTCTTGTCTTTTTCATTACTAACGGGTCCGCCATTTAACGTTTTTTTCTTTTCAACTAGTGTTTATTTCGTGAATGATAACACTTAGCTTGAACAACGCTGTATACGCTTGAACAACGCTGGGAAATATTGCGACATTACTTTGAATATCATGGTAAGGTTGCAGAATGTGTGCGAAAATTGCGTACGGATTTTGGAAGAACAGAAGCACCGTCAGCTCCGTATGTTCGTTATCTTGTGAAAAAAGTGAAAGAAACTGACATCCTAATCGAAACCAAAGCACGCACGCATACATTGAAAAGCCGATACACCCAAAACGAGTCACTGTTTGGTGCGGATTTTGGTCCAGAGGCATAATTGGGCCATTTTTCTTCGAAAATGAGCAAGGAGTGGCCGTTACAGTCAATGGCGATCGTTATCGGGCTATGTTGAACGAATTTTTTTTCACAAAAATTGAAGAGTAGGATTTGGCAACATTTGGTTTCAAAAGGACGGCGCTACGTGCCACACAGCCGAAGCTACACTCGATGTTTTGCGCCCTGTTTTTGAAGATCGCATTATCAGCCGCAGAGCTGATGTCGTTTGGCCACCTCGGAGCTGCGATTTGACACCGTTCGAGCTTAAGTTATTTTGTCGTTTGGATCTATAACGAATATGAAAAGCTGAGAGTACTTTCATCAGCGAAGGAATGAATTGGATTAGAAGTTGCAGATAGAAAATCATTTACAAAAATGAGAAAGAGAGTCGGCGACATAACTGAGCCTTGACCAGCATTTACAAGGTGGGTCAAAAGAGATCAACCTATTGGAAGATGCTCTTATTTTTGGCGGCCAATGTCAAATCTGTTTTGAAATTAGTGGACAAGACAGAAGTAGAATACAAGTGAACAAGCCATGAAGCCATACATTCCCCAAGAACGCGGAATAATCGTGTCTATATTTTTGCGTAACAATTCGATTCCCCGGCCGTCCGACACCGACTGCGCAAACACTGGTTTGGCCACCAACCTAGAAGAGTATGGGACCACACGAGACGTTGCCAAGAGTGGCCGGCCGCGGAGCACCCGTTATACCAAGAATATAGCCGCTGTTGCCGAGGATGTCGAGCTGTCGCTGGAAACATCGACCAGACGCCGTGCCTCGCAATTAGCCATCAGCCGGTCGTCCCTAAGGCGAATTTTTGTCAAAGACTTGTGCATGCTCCCGTACAAAGTCCAGTCCGTGGAGACCGCCAAAAGTGTGTAACCTACGCCCAAGCCATCCTAAATCTCGATGACGAAGTGGACGACTTTTTGACCAAAATCATAATGAGCGATGTGGTTCATTTCCAAATCAGCGGGTACGTGAAAAAGCAAAACTATCGCTTTTGGGGCACCTAAGATCCACGAGTAATGCACGAGGAGCCATTACACCCGCTCAAAGTTACTGCATCGTGCGCTTTTCACGCTGGAGGAGTCATCGGGTCATTTTTTTTTCGAGAACGCCGCTGGTCAAACGACAACAGTGAACGGTGCGTGCTATAGGGCCATGTTAAACGATTTTTTTCAGCCGTAATTGGACGAATTATTACTGGAGGACATGTGGTTCCAACAGGATGGAGCAACGGCACACACTGCGCGAGCCACAAGCGATATTCTGAAGGGGTCATTCCCGGGTCGCCTCATCTCTAGTTTTGGCGATTTGCACTGGCCCGCAAGATCGCCCGATTAAACCGTTCCAGTTTTTTTTTTTTTGTAGGTTTTTTTGAAGTCCCGTGTTTACGTGAAGAAACCCGAGATTCTAGAAGCCCTCAAGGACAAAACATTTTAGTCGATTAATCTTCTCGACTTGACCAATAAAATTCTAAGCAGGTTCGGTGGGTCTTTTAGTCGTACCGGTGGGATGAGGAGGAACTGCTTCTGCACCCAGCTCATTCTTTTTGTAGACTTTGAGTTTGATTGAATCAAAGCCATAAATTATACCACATTTTCTTCTTTGAGGGGAACAAGGGATCCCTTATTGATCAAAATGAGTGCGCATCTATAAAGTCCCTGCACTTGGTCCAGCTTGACCTCTTTCCAATTGTGTTACGGAAGAATGGGGTTACAAATAAAATACGAATTTTCGGAGCAACAGGCTCGTTGATACCCAGGCCCTAGCTTTCTCACAACCATTCATGTGTGTGTACACATCTTGCACGATGGAGGGACCTCCTGTTTTATGCCAACTCGAACGGCTAAGTTGAAATAAGCTATTCTAAAGGGCCAAACCCACCGAGCAACCGAAACCGAAACTTCGTTTTATTTTTTCATTTTTCCGTTCAATTATGACATTTCATTCCCACCGAACATAGCACAGAAACTGAAAAAAAAAATTAAACGTCACATTTGACATTCAGTGAATTCAGAATGCGGATCTATAAAAAAAAGAAAATTTTGTTATATGTTGCGTTATATTTTGCAATGCTGAAAAGAACAAAACGTTCCAAATATTGGATTCATCCCCTAAATCGAGACCGAAAAATTAATGGAGAATTCTACCGAATCTCAACAAAATTGGAGGAGTATCCGGCCCGGTATTTCCGATATTTCCGTATGAACGTCAGAAAAGTGACGTCTGCGAACTTCGGCAAACAGAAATTACAACGATGAAAAAAAAAGTTGCAAGTTTCGGTACGATGAATTGCAAAACTGCAAAATGAAAAAGTAAAATTTCGGTACGGAAAAAAAATAAAATCGTTTTATATCAAAATAAAAAGACTTTAAGAAATAAAAATAGATGAGATTAGTGTGGTTTGTTAATATCTTTTATTTAAGAAGTATTTTTAACTGAAAAACACATCAAATTTTAAGTAATTAGCAGTTTAAAAAAAAATGAAAAACAAAGTTTCGGTTTCGGTTGCTCGGTGGGTTTGGCCCTTAAGACGTAGGAAAGTGAAACTGACGTCAAAACCCTTAACCTGAAGTTGCAGTTGCAATTTGTTACCCCTGTGTCACGGAAGCAGCTCTTTCGGTGTCAGTACACTGTATGGAATTAAAAGCTGCCGTTGGAATTTTTAGTTCACCCGCCACAATCTCATTCTTAAAAAAGCAGACTAAGTCTCACTATTCGTATATATAGCCTGTAGCCCCCGAATATATCAGATCAGCTCATTTGTTAACTTTGTCCGTAGAGACCGTTGAACCCTTTGTGAGAGTCATTGCGAAGCCGATTGAAAAAGAAAGGATGTACCCTACAAAACGCAAACACTTTTGCCGTATTCACCTGCTGGTCTGAATATTTTTACATAGAGTGGGTTACCCAATCTTTGGTCAAAGCCCTAGGCACTTACCAGTCTTCCCTTGAAGGCTGAAATGTTAATTTTTCATGTAATTCTGTTGCCCTTTCGTTTGAAACCTTTAGATTTAAGAACGTAGTAACACAACCAGAACATATCTGGTCTAAATGTGCTAACAAGCTAGAGTAATGCTCAAAGTTAGCGTCCTTACAAATCACCCGCAATTTTTCTGTTCTACCCACTGTTTGTCCTTACTGCCACATAGCTTCCCTGATTCCGGTGCCCTGTTCATTCAACAGCACAGACCAATATTGAGCGTCAGTGAAAACGGAAACCAAAGTGTTTATGGCTCTCCATGTTCCGTACGAATATATGCGTCACCAGGATTTCCAGTTGAAAGCACATGAAAAGCATTGCTCCACTTCCCGATCCTCTTTTCTTCTCTGTGATTATATATCCTCCTAAGCCAGTGTGTTGGGAATCATTTCTGGTTAACTGCACCGCGTGGTTGAAGAGACTGCTAGTACCGGCTTATGCTGTTCTATATGAGCGCCCTTGCATATACCATAACGTAACGTATGCCGTTGCATGAAATGCAACCAGCATAATTACGTCACACAAAAGGAAGCAAAAAGGACACACACGAGGAATAAAAAAGAAGTTTGTAGGTCTCTAGGCCACAGGAGAACAATGTAGCAAAACAGTTCATCACTGCGTGCATAAAAAAATTAAGGTCTAGGTGCATATGGATTCAGAGGAAACGTGCGTCACGTGCACTATCACTCACACATGTGCACAACGCATTAATTAAGTATTTACATACTTTGAGGTACAGAGCCGGGGCTTCCCGAGGAAGTCATTCGTGTAAGGATAACAACCCAGCTGCAGATAAACCAAAGCTAGGGTATGCTGCATTTCTGATTTAATTAGTGACGTGAATGGGTTAGCTTTATGCGAATGCATGCACATTCCTAATGGCAATCACTTTAATTGGGTAAACAGAGATCCTGGTGAATGAATATTTGCTTAGCTGGGTAATTATACGCCTTGATTGATATTCGAGCTGTTGACATAGGTCCAGGAATTATGCGCGCGCTCATAGCTGAGGGCGCTATGCGGATGCACGCGACAAAGGGAATCATAGAATATATGTCGACGTCGCAGGCTCGGAATGACCCAATAAATCACATCCTAAACGCAACAAATTAAAAGTCAACATAAAACCTTTCCAAAGATTCCTTTTTGTTATACCTACCTATATTATTCGTCGTTGTCCTCGTGCGCCGGGGTATTATTCTTTCCTGTCAACCTCAACACAGTGTTATAACGCCCCGCTGTATAAAAGTCCACCGCACCAACAACATCAAGCGTCCAGTTGAAAATTTATGAACGAAATCCTGCACCAGGCGAGTCGTCCATTCAGCTTCTATTTCAGGAAACTATTTCAGGACGAAGAAAGACCGCCAGAGAAAAAAAACCAACGACGGCAAAATTCCTTTGGTGATACGCAAAGAGAAATATCCTTCATCAAATGAGACTTTGTACGTGGACAAAGAACGTTTTAAGGGGACAAATTGTGAAAGGATACTTTTCTTCTGCCACGAGTTTACTTTTTTTTTGTGTTGCGTTAGCTCGTCTGCCTTCAGTTGGATGGTATATAACCCTAAGCGAGTGCCCAGACAAGGAAGATTGATAGCTGGGTGAAATATTTACGGTATCCTTCAGAAATAATGAGATTACTATAAGCAAAAGGATGTGTTTCAAATAAAGGTATATGTATACGAGTGAAAAATAAAATCCTTCGTGAAGACAAGGCACCATATCAAAGGGAAGGTTTTAAACTTTTCCATTCCTGTAAGCAGAAAAGAGTGTTCAAAAATGATTCCTTTTGTTTGCTGTTGTTGTGTATGAGTGTGTGCAGGCAAAGGATTTTTAGCACACTTGCTGGTGGCGTAAATTTTGGAAACTTCCTTGTTAGAATATTCGTGCGGTTTTTTGGGGGATTCTCATTTTAAGGTTATCCGTTGAAGTTTCCTCTATATCAGATGCTCTCCACACCGCCCTCCGGCCGGGGGTTGTATGTTTGCCAAATTATACTTTAACTTTCGACAATGTACGATAAGACTTTGCCGCTATGCTGGAGCTCTTTTTCAGGGCGAAAAGAAGGTTCCTATTTTTTGTGTGTCTATATTTTAGACGGTAGCAGGTGGAGTGAAATAGTTGCGGTTAGCTCTCGACAAGTTTGAGCATGGTGTGGATCGTTTTCTATTAATTGAAATTTTCAATTATCCTGGGAAGGAGGTGATTGTGTCATGTTGGGGTTTGGCAAACCACCACATTGAGAATGTGACATATTTGAGAGGAATAGTATGAGCTTTTTGTTTTTGTTTTTTTTTTTTGTGTGTGGGTTTATTTGACACTCTATGTGTACCTGGCACCTGATACCCTGCAGGCATTTTGAAAAACTTCACAGAATTAAGCCATTTCGAGGTTGGTTTAGCATGTTTATCCAACATCAGGTAGGTATGTGATATAACGGATAGCAGTTAAAAGGAAACGTAGCTCTTGTGATGATGGGTCTAAGAACAGAATAACATGACTATTGGTATGAGGAAATGTTGTTACTTTTTTGATTGACAACTTTTTCTTTAAGTGTAATAAATTTTTTACAATTTACTGATCAATTAATGGCCCTGAGTGCTTAGTTAATGGATACTTGACAGTAAAAAAATTTAGGGGAAAAAATATTGTTTCGAATTTTTAGCATGAGGGGTAGTCTTTATAGTTCTTGTCAAGTCACCAGAAAGGCCTTGCGGGTTGAATTTTAAAGAACTGCTCATAGAATTTATAAGTATGAAGACTCATATAAAAGCTCAGACAATGATACTACGGGACTAAGGGAATGTGAATCAAGCTTATGCTTCGAAGTCATCATCGAATGCATATCACAACCACATTTGCTGGAACAGAAAAGAAAGCGCCAAAAGTGAGTTTTACAGTAAATGAGGGTAAAAGAACATAAAAAGTATATCGCAAAAGAACATAAAATTGGGCAGATAGTCATTTTCGACAGCTACAACTCGGACTTTGTCTACCTTGGCTACGTTATTAACTCTGACAATGGCATCTCGTCCGAAATGCAAAAAAAAAGAATTACTCTTGCGAAGCACTGCTTCTTCGGGCTAAGAAGTCACTTTAGTTCGAAAGCCCTCACTCTAGATTTAAGGAGATCCTTTAAACCCTAATCATAATTATCCTGCTCTTACAGCACTGAAAGATAATTTTAGTGAGAACAATTCTTCGGCAAAATATTCGGTCCCGTTTGTATTGACCTCCTACGGAGACTTGCTTACTTAATTGGCATTACAGTAAGAAATAAACCTGGACGAGCTGAGGTATTGGTGTCCATTCGCTCATGTCCTGCTGAGTTTATTGACTAGAAATATGTAGCTGTACAGCTAGTTTAGTTCTTGGTTGAATCTTCGTCTCCATAGCCCATCAACGCAAATAAGATCGAAGATTTTTTGAAAATTTCTTATCTCAAAACGGCCAAGGCGTATGCTAGTAGTTGCACCAATTTATGGAAGATTGTGCCTCTGGTATTGGCTTGGTAATTTTATACAATGTTCTCATATTTAAGAAGATATACAACACACTGTGTTTCGTCATTCTGCACAGACGGAAGAGTTCGGGCTGTATAACAAAACTGACAGTAAGTAAAGTTGGTCTCTATATATGCGGCTTAAAAATCGATGAACAGGTGGTGGGTACCGCTTTGGGCTTCTTGAGTTTTTAACGGATCTGCCGAAGTGTTATGATTTGATCAGTTCTTGTCTTTCCTGCCGAAAAACCACACTGATAAGGATCGATCAGGTTGTTGGTAAACGGTTTCCGGCGTTTTCATATTACGGGTGATAGGATCTTGTAGGAGATTTATGCCTCCTTTTTTGTGGATCGTGCAAACGATGCTGAGGTTCCATTCCTCAGGCATACTTTCATCCGACCAGATTTGGCCTATGAGATGGTAGATGTTACTTACCAAGTCATCTCCACCATCTTTATAAAGCTAAGCGGGAAGACCGTCATTTCCGGTGGCCTTATTAAGCCTGAGTTTAGATATTGCTATCCTCACTTCACTTAGGTCGGGTGGTTGGCAGTTTTCGCTGTCGTTGCCAATGTTGAATGGTTCGTTCTGCCTGACAGCGGAATGTTGTTCGTCATCGCCGTTTAACAGTCTGCAGAAGTGGTTCTTCCATATCCTCAGCATCGACTGTGTCTTAACTACGCTATTTCCTTATTCATCTCGACAGGATTCTGTTCGAGCATTTATGAATTTTTTTCACAGTATATCTGGTTTGTTGTGGCGTGGTAGATATCCGCATCCTTATATTGGCTGCAACAAGTTAGTGGTCCGAGTCGATGTTAGCCCTCGGACATCCAATATACTGGCTATAGTGGCATTTCGTTCCGTAGCGAAGTCAATTAGCCTAAGTCCGTTTCCAGACGTGTTGTCGTGTAGACAATACTGAAAAAGATGTCTTCTCGTCCTGCCTTTGCGTTAAAATCTCCCAGCACGATTTTAACATCGTACTCATAGGTTTTGTCAAGGAACTCGTAGAAGTAATCTTAAACCATGTCATCTTTTTCCTCCATCCTCATTATATAGAAAATGTGGGAATTAAAGTATTGTTGAGCAATAATAAAACTATCAACATGTTTTGTGTTTATTTTCCTGGAGGTAGGTCTACTACAGAAACAAAAGTACGATTTAAGACTGATTTAAGAAAAATGTTAAGCACAAATAACGATTTCGTGGTAGGAGGGGATCTTAATTGCAGGCATAGAGACTGGGGCTGCACTAGAGCAAACTCATGGGGAAATGTACTGTCGAACCTTTCAATTTTATTACCAATATCTGTTTTGTATCCTCCCAGTCCTACTTATGTCCCTGCCAGTTCTCGTGGAAGTCCGTCTGTCTTAGATCTATTTGTAACGAACAAATCTAGTCTTATTTCTCAACCTATAGCTTTTAATGAGCTTAGCTCTGATAATAATCCTGTTTTCTGTCGTCTTCTTTCTTCGGGTATAAAAAAAGTGCAATATTTCCAAGACATTAAAAATGCTAACTGGAAAACATTCCGTAGTGTATTAAAAAGAAAATTACAATTTATGAATACGAATCTTGAAAATATATCTAATAAACAAGATGTCGATGCTGTTGTCCAACAATTTTCAGATCACATTTTAGAATCAGTTGATGTTAGTGTCCCAAAAGTTGCTGAAAAACATTATTGTTTTAAAATGCCTGCTCATGTATTGGAGCTTATTAAAATAAGAAACATGCATAGACGTAATTGGCAAAAATACAGACAACCATTTTTCAGAGATCAAGTTACACAACTAAACAAGGAAATATCTCAATGTATTCAAAACCATCGAAACAAGCTATGGAATACAAAACTTCAATCACTTGATAAATCCTCTAAACCCTTTTGGAATATAATGAAAGTCATTAAAAATAAAAAGAATCAAATTCCATGCCTTAAAAATAATATAACAACATATTACACAGACACTGATAAAGCCAACGCACTAGGTTTTAATTTTTCACAAAATCAACACCTAGGAGATGCAAACACAGATACATTTGTAAACAATGCAGTGCAACATTTCAATATCCTTGATTCAGAAACACCTTCAAATGTGTTTGTATCTGAATCAGATATGCATTTCTTTATAAGAAATTTAAATATAAGAAAAACAGGTGGAATCGATAATGTCAAAAACATCTACATAAAAAAACTACCAAAGATAGGTATAAAATGTTTGGCTTTTATGTTTAATTCATGCTTAAAATTGCAGTACTTCCCAGATGCGTGGAAAAAAGCGAAAGTGGTTCCTATACTTAAAGCTGGAAAACCAGCTGACAGCCCTCAAAGTTATAGACCAATAAGTCTTCTTAGCAGCTTAAGTAAAATGTATGAAAGAGTACTCAAAGAAAAATTGTCAAATTTTATTGAGGAAAATAAAATATTTCCGAATGAACAATTTGGATTTAGACCCCATCATAGCATGTCCCATCAAGTGTTAAGAATTTGCAATACCATTAAAAGAAACCGGACAATAGGCAAATCAACTGGTATGATATTGCTCGATATTGAGAAAGCATTTGACTCTGTATGGCACAATGGTCTTGTTTATAAAATGCTAAACTTTAATGTACCTATCTATATTTGTAAAATTGTCCAAAGTTTTTTGTCAAGTCGTTGTTTTAGAGTGTATGTCAACAATAATGGGTCTAACATAATTCACTTTTATGCTGGTGTGCCGCAAGGCTCAGTACTTGGTCCGATTTTATATAATTTATATACATCGGACTTTCCATGCCTGTCGGAATGTGAAGCGGCTATTTATGCTGACGATACTGCGATACTTTCGTCGCATGAATTTGGTCTGGACATTGAGACAAATATTAATAATGCGGCGAAAATATTAGAACAGTACTACACAAAATGGAAAATAAAGCTTAATGCAGGTAAAATCCAGGCTATCTTTTGTACTAGAAAAAGAAAGTCCTGTTTTCTTCCTGCAAATCAGCTTGCAATAATTGGGCGTCAAATTAAGTGGGAGCCTTATATAAAGTATCTTGGCATTCATCTTGACACCAAGCTAACATTTAAAGAGCATATAGCTAGAACTTTAAAAAAATAAATATTGCAATCAAAATGTTATATCCATTTGTTAATAGAAAAGCAATGTTATCAAATGAAAACAAAGTTATTATACACAAAGTAATATTTCAAGCAATTTTCCTGTATGGTTGTCATGTGTGGGGTAATTGTGCTGTTTGTCATACTAAAAAAATCCAGATCTCACAAAATAAAATATTAAAAATGATGTTTAATCTTCCATGGCATCATTCCACAGTAGACCTACATAATAGAGCAAATGTTGAATTGATCTCCGACAGAATACGTAAACTATGCGTTACATTTAGAAATAGATGCGATTTTTCAGATAATTATTTAATAAATAAGCTAAACCTTAATACCTAGTACATTAATTAATTATTATTAATTGTAGTCATTAATTGTAAATTCAATTATTTGTTATTTGTATTAATTTATTATATTTCTATATTTATTTATTTATCTATCAATATAATTTCATTTGTTGTCTTATTCTTATTACTTATTTAAATGTTCATAAATATTTGTTGTTATTTATTTTATTTATTATTATTAATTGTAGCCATTATTTATTAGTTTGTTGTATTTATTTATTTATTTATTTTATTTTGTATCTTTACTATTTTACCTATACATGTATATTTATTTATTTATTTATTTATTTATTAATATATATATTTATTTATTTATTTGTTTATTTATTTATTTATTTATTTATTTATTTATTTATTTATTTGTTTTTTTTTTTTTTTTTTTGAATTGAGGTTTTTCTTTTCGTTGTTTCCTCAAAGATTTGTTTTCTTCAAAATAGTATAAATATGTTTATATTAATATTTAATTATTCCCCAGTAGAAAGATATATTGTATCATATCTCTGTATGTAAATTGTGCGGCAATAAGCTTTATTTGTTAACTTAAAACGAAATAAAAAATATATCTATTCTATTCGCTTTTTCCTCCATCCGTGCATGAGCGAATATAAAGCTTATGTTGGCGAATTTGGTATTGATGCGGATTACAATGCGTTCGCGAATGTCTTGGAAACATAAGACTTCTTGCCTAAGTCTGGCGCTTTTAACAAATCCGCATCCGAATAGTCGCTATTTCCGCTCACTATAACACGGTCCATAGTAGATGTCACAGTTTTTCATCCTCTTTTTGCCCGGCCCGTCTTATCGTATTTCCTGGATGGCAGTAATGTCTGCTTTGTAGTAGTTTAGGACCTCCGCTAGTTGTTCGCCTGCACCTCTCCTATTTAATGTTCTCACATTCCAGGTGCAGCTACGAACTTCGTTGTCCTTTTTTGTTTTGACAGGGTCGTCAACAATAACAGCAGTCCTTTCCGAGGATATTGGTTGCTTCGTAGCAATGGTTTTTTTCGATGGGTGGGTGGTTAACCCAAAACACAACCCTAACCTGGAGGGCCAGTTCCAATTAATTAGATACCCCTAGGACACGGGGCCATCAGTATCGATTACGGGATTGAGCGCTGCCGTTGACCTTTTGGTTCAACCGCCACCATCTCTGTTCAAGGGGCCTGACTTACCCTTGTGATTCCTAGATAACCTTTTGTCCGAATATGTCGAAGCAGCTCATCTAGGTTCGCCTGGGACGGCAGACCGGGTATTCATTCCAAGCCATTCTGACCAAGGTGATTATAGTGTTGCTGTTTTACGTCTTGTTAACCGTTAAGTCAACCGTACATTAAACTGTTATTGAAATGAGATTCCTCAAAGTCATATTCTCAAAGCCATGTTTCAATTCTGTTTGCTATTGTGGGGTAAAGTAACACTCCGAATATCTACCCTTGGACCTTCTTCTCTTCGCTAAGATTTCAGTATAATTACTAGACCGTACCCTGTGAAGAGATTAATGTGAGTTTTTGCTAGGCCTGTGGAAAATACAAAATACGTCTGATGTTAAGGCGAATATGCTAAGCGAACCAATGTCGATATTGAGGAATGACCTAGACTAATTAGCATCCTCCTGTTGCTCAAGCTCCGGTTGCGGCAGCGACCACTTATGATAAAGAACTAGGGAGGCTTTTTGCCAGACAATGCTATTCAAAAATGCAAAATTCGTCCCGTTTTGTGGGCAGTAGGTCGACCACGCACGGTATCGGTGTCTCCCATCACTTTGATGTTTCAACATAAATAATACTGTAAAATGCCTTCCGAGAAAAGAAACCAAATCCTACCTAAATTATTAACATTTATAATTTCAGTCTCATTCATTGCTGCGGCCATTCTATAAAAATATAAAACTGCTGGTGATTTATTTCCAAGGACAAAGGCATCCCCACCATCGGAAACAGTATCCGCTTGAATTGTACGTCCTTGAAGCAAAATCCTGCGTATGACCCTGGACGTGATATTCACCATGATGGTATGAAATTGATTTACAATTCATGAGCTCCTCTTGAAGATACAAAAGTATCTATAACAATGAGTTGCTCCCGTGAAGTGATCCAGCATTAAAAAAAAAACTCCGTTTTATTTATTGGACAGAGGGAAAAAAAAGAGAACACATTTTTTCATGTCCGCATACGCATCAATTAATTGCTCCGAATAAAACCACCCCCTACCCCCATACAAAGAAGTACTCTCCCCGACAATGACAAATTAGTTCTCGTTAAAACGAATTAAGTACTTCTGGAATCCACCTCGTTCACACGCCCAATTCGTCTTGCCCAACAAATGTAGAAAAAGGAAAAGTGCGACTATAAAGGTACCAGAAGCGACTCCAACTACCACTGACGGGGATGTCCTCCCAACAACATATAAGGGCGTGTGAGAGATAAGCTATTAATTAATTACTACTTTTGTTTCTAAGTAAATCACCATCCAGACAGTGTATTGGGAGAGTGGAATTAAATTAATTTCAGCCGCTTCCGGAGCGCACAATCAAGGATTTACGACAGAGCATGGAAATCCTTGCGTGCATTGTTGGCATTTACAACTTTTTTTTGTTTCTCTTCTTAAACCACCTCTACGAAAGTGGTGTCCTTTGAGGAGGTATTTCGTATCGTATCGTATATGATGCTCCTCATTGGATGGGAATCAGAACACATTCTCCTCGTGCAAATCGCATTGCACGTCTGCCTGTGCACAGAGAATATCTTAAGGAGATTAATGTACACGATTTGAGTATGTATGTAAGGGGGTGGAGGGCTGCATATAACGGTAGTATTAATATACACGACTCAATGGGATTTATTTTTTTTAAGTGTTACTCAGTCGAAATTAGCAGATGGAGGGAGGTATCCGTTGGTGGATGGTAAGGAGCCAGGGATATGTGGTGGTGTTGAGCTGTTGTTCCGTATTTTAAGGCTATGAGCCAATTAAGGGAATGTGACTGCATTATGGCACCGTTGCGTAATTATTTACTTAATATAAGGCACTTCATAATTTAACCTTTGATGTGCAATTGGGGTTTGAACTTTAAATATTTAGAAGTTCACCTTTTGAAGACTTTCGACATTTTAGGTGT
Organism: Rhingia campestris; assembly: GCA_932526625.1. Classification (NCBI taxonomy): domain Eukaryota; kingdom Metazoa; phylum Arthropoda; class Insecta; order Diptera; family Syrphidae; genus Rhingia; species Rhingia campestris. The sequence goes on along the minus strand of OW052185.1, from coordinate 42,303,765 downwards.
TTGATCGAAGATGTTAGATAGATAGATAGATATTTTTATTCAGATAGTTTTGTAAGTTTACATGGTCTGAGTTACCGCACATTACCTTATACAGAGATTTGATACCTAATCGCATCTTTCTACTGAAATTGTTTAATATTTGTGGTAAAGAAAATAAATTAAATAAACATAATTTGAGGAAAAAAAAAATTAAGAAAAAACCTCATTTAAACAGCAAAAAAAAATTAATGAATAAATAAATGAATTAATAAATATGTAAAATAAATAATAAAACAAAATAAATAAATAAATATATTAATAAATAAATCAATAAAAATTTATAGATAAAAAATAAATAAATAGATAAGTAAATAAATAAATAATTAAATAAATAAATATATAACAAATAAATAAATTAACAAAAAAAATAAACAAATAAATATGTAATAAATAAATATATAACAAATAAATATATAACAAATAAATAAATAAATAAATAAATAAATAAGCAAATAACAAATAAATATACAAGTAATTTCTTATACATATAACTAGATTGAAAGAGCTTAGAGATATTGCAAGAATTACGACTAGGAAAAAAGATTTTTTACTAAAGTGTTATCAGAGTGACCGCATCGGGCCTTAAATTTTGCCATAAGAGTGTTTATTCTTTCAGAAATCAATTCAACATTCGCTCTTTTATGTAAAACTCTTGTAGAGAAATAACATGGAAGATTTAGCATCATTTTTAAAAGTTTATTTTGTGCTATCTGTAGCTTCGCAATATGGCACTTGGCGCAATCACCCCAAACCTGGCATCCATACAGAATTATTGCTTGAAATATGACTTTATGTAATATCAATTTGTTTTCAGTTGATAACAATGACTTCCTGTTTATAAATGGATATAAAAGTTTTGTACTTATATTTATTTTTTTCAGCGTTTCGCACACATGTTGATTAAACAATAGCTTTGAATCGAGATGAATTCCTAAGTATTTTACGGAAGAGTTCCATTCAATTGACACATTAGCCACTCGTAAGTGATTGGATGGAATGTAACATGCTTTCCTTTTTCGTGTGAAAAAGATAGCTTGTAATTTTTCAATATTTAACTTTATTTTCCACTTAGTAAAATAGCTTAAAAGTATTTCTAGCGCACTGGAAATATTCCTCTCGATAATGAGAGGATATTCATGCGATGTAAATACAACAGTGTCATCCGCGTAAATAGCAATACCACAAAGAGGTGGATAAGGAATATCAGATGTAAATACATTGTACAATATAGGTCCAAGAACAGAGCCTTGTGGAACCCCAGTGTTAAAGTATTTTATTTCAGACTGAACATTATTAACAGACACACTAAAAGAACGATTACTTAGGAAACTTTGGATTATTTTACACAAAAAGTACGGGAAATTGAAACCAATCATTTTGAAAACCAGACCGTTATGCCACATAGAGTCAAAAGCTTTTTCTATATCAAGCATAACCATGCCTGTGGATTTTTTTTGAGAGCGTTGTTCTTTAACATGTTTGACTAATCTTAAGGCCTGGTGGGTAGTGCTGTGAGAGTTTCGGAAACCAAATTGTTCATTTGGAAAAATGTTATGATCCGAAATAAACAGCACTAACTTTTCCTTAATAACTTTTTCTAATAGTTTGCTTAGACTGCTAAGCAGACTAATGGGCCTGTAACTTTCGACTTTATTGGGAGGTTTGCCAGGTTTGTTGATTGGGATAACTTTTGCAAGTTTCCAAGAATCTGGGAAATAATTTATTTTCAAGCAACCATTAATAATAAATTTTATAAAACTGATGCCAGCCTTGGGTAATTCTTTTAAATAAAGGTTGCTTATTTTATCAAACCCAGGTGTTTTTCTTGCTTTGAGAATACTTAAGTGAAATTCAACGTCGTCGTCAGAGACGAAGGCGCTTTGTGGAGTATCAATATGTGACATATTAAAGCTATTTATTTGGTTATTAACCATGTCGATTGTGATAGGGTCGCTTAGATTCTCTGACACTAAGTGATTTTTAGCAAAATTGGAAGCAAGCTCATTTGCTTTGTCAACATCACTATAAATGTCATTTTGCAAAGGTGGAATCTGTCTATTTTTGTTTTTGATAATTTTAGCAATATTCCAAAAGGGCTTTGCATTTTTTTCTAGGTTCTTAAGTTTTTTATTCCAAGTAATGTTACGTTCATGGTTAATAAGCATTGAAATTTGTTTATTTAAATGCTTCAATTCATCCTTATGGGCGGGGTGCCGATATCTTTGCCAATTTCTTCTGGTTGAATTTCTAATTTTTATCAAATCTAAGATATGATTTGGCAATTTGGGAAACCGTTTGGTTTTTTGTACTTTAGGTACGGATTCATCAAACGAATGAAGGATGTTACGGGAAAAATATTCCACTGCAACATCAACATCGTTCTTTGAAAGTACAGATTCAAGGTTTGTAGGAAAGTTTCTTAAATTTAAGGTTATTTTTTTCCGATAAAGTGCCCAATTTGCGTTTTTAAGATCTGATATATATTCAGTCTTACATTCTCTGGAACAATTAAATGTACATAACACTGGATTATGGTCCGAACTAAGAGAACACACAGATATTGGTTGAGATAACTGACTAGAAACATTACTTATAAAAATATCAATCACAGATGGACGTTTACGAGAACTATCAGGTACGTAAGTTGGGGTTGAGGGATATGAAATGGTGAGTGGGAAATCATTACAAAGATTTGACAAAACAGTTCCCCAGGCGTTAGCCCTACTGCAACCCCAGTTTCTATTTCTACAATTGAAATCTCCACCAATAATAAAATCTCCATTTGTACTGAATAGTTTTCTAAAATCATTCGCGAGCCCTATTTTTTTGTTATTATTTATTCTACCACCCGGAAAATATGCGCAAATAAGAGTAATACATTTACCATCACTAAGGTTAACTTTGATTGCAACGTTCTCTATGAATTTAGTTCGTATGATGGGTAAAAGGGAATGTTGAACCGATCTTCTGATAAGAATAGCAACCCCACCACCACTCCTTCCTCTTCTGTCAACACGATAGCATTTGAAGTCAGCAGTTGATAAATGACATGTTGTCGTTAACCAAGTTTCGGTAACGAATGCAACATCAACGTTTTTGGTATGTAGGAAATTCAAAAATTCTACTTTTTTCTTGCAAATACTCCTAGCATTCCAAGTACAAATATTAATATTAGAACAAAGCATATTACTTGACATTAGAATATAAAAACTTAGTCGCTAAATGTGCGATAACATTAAATTGATCAACTTTTGTTTTACATGCACCTAATTTTGAAATCATTTCCATTACTAAATCATTTAATTCCTCCGTGGTGAATAAAGTGTTATTGATATTGCTGGACATACTGTTGTGTTCAGTAGTAGAATTTCCCTCGAAAGCTTTTTCCCAAGATTTCGCTGACTGGTGTATCACGCCAGACGATAGCTCTGCTTTGTTGTTCTGACTCCGGGGCAGCGGAGGGAAATCAGACATAGAATTGATTGAGATCGATTCTCTTTCACGAGTTAATTGTGTGTTTGGAGGCTGTGAGCGAAAAGACCTAATTGTTCGTTGATCCGCTGAATGTGGGCGAGAGTGTCTATTGGAGAATTTTTCTCTCAACTCGAGAAACTTTGTTCGGCTGACACAAGCTGGATCAGAAGCTTTATGATTGCCATTGCAATTGGCACATTTCAGTGAAGTTGTGTTGGTACAATCAGCTGTTTTGTGAGATCCAGCACAATATACACAATACATTCTTATATGACAGTTTTTTTCGCCATGGCCAAACATTTGACAATTGTGGCATTGGGTTATTTTATTTTTTAATTTACGATGCATACCCCAATTGATTTGCGTGTGCAAGATGGATCGAACACGCTGTTTCAATTCATTGAATTTGATTGAACCATTTTCAAACGAAATTAAATAAATAATGTCGGTATAATGATCATAATTTTTTGTAATTTTTTTAACTTCCGTGCATTTTAAGTTTATGTTAATCAGTTCGCTCTTCAAGGTGTTATTGTCTATATCACACATACCATACATTACGGCTTTGAAAGATTTTTCACATTTTCTGTCATGGGAAAAAAAATTGACAGTTTTCCTCTTTTAATTTTGTAATCAATTTGTTGTACGTTTCTAATGTATCGCACGTTATTTTGATTCCAATAGAAAGTTTTTTGACACAATAGTCAAGTAATTTATTAATTTTCATTAAGGAATGCACATATTCACAGCTTTTTTGTAATAATTTAATAGGTGGCACATACACTTTCTTAGATTCACTTGGCGAAATTACTTCGTCCATATCATCACAGTCACTATCTGGTAACGTTTGTAGAGGGCTGAAAAAATTCACCCTGGGGTCTTTTTGAGTTTTTGGTGGCATATTTGCTCGGATTTTCTTACCGAGGGACATATATTTGCCCTCGGGATCAGGGGATCGAATGCGTTTCGCAATTTTGCACTTCTCACAATTAGGTCACGAATTAGATCAGGCGCGCTCGAAAGCTTTCTTTCGACATTTTAGGTGTTTGATCGTAGATGTTTCTTTATGAGAACACTGGGGGAAGTCTTGTAGTGGTGGGTGATTCGAAGATGCTAACAGAGTGAAATCCTAGAACTTATGTTCGCATTATTCCCATGCTCAAGAGATCAAAGATATATTGTGAATCGCAAAAGGTCACCTATCAAATGAATCGGATATGCATCATGGACCAGTTTATTTGGTCCTGCGGTATAGCTTTTACCTACCTTACATATACTCTTTTTACATTTTATATCCACTACTTCTTCTCTATGCATCTCAAGTATGACCGGGTCTTGAAAACTGTTCTCATATTTGGAGTTTGGCCTCAAAATATACACTCAACTTACTGGATTTACTTACACTATTCAAAGACAAGCAAAATATTAAAATTAGTAGATTTGGATACCATATGATAACACAATGGGCCAATATCTGTGTGTTGTCAAACCGCTGAAAACCATTCAAACAATTCCTAACCAAACACTAAATATTGTTTCTTACTCCTCTCAGCCAGTCAAATTCAGCATAAAATTGTAGGTGCCATCACAGTGCACAAAGCACACCCTGATTGTGTGAAAAAAAGCTAGGCCCTGCATGCCAACAGATCTTTTGCGCCAAGAATTTGAATTTGTAGACCTATGAGTGATTGTCAGAGTAGGTAGCGAGGTTTAGTGCGGAGGATAACCTATATCTTCATTAGGATCAGGTATGTGAGTCCTGCATAACGTTTACACGGATTACTTAAAAACAAATCCCCCAATACCAAAAAAATATATATATAGCTGCTAGCCCCCAGGTTAATTAATTCCCGCAATAACATTCAACCTACTTCTAGACCACATTTCCCATATTCCCACTGGATTTACCAACCCTTAACGTACACAGTAAACGTCCACAAAGAATCACTTTATTAACAAATTCTGTACTAAAGTCATTACCGTATGTCACCAAACTAAAAAGCAGGTGCCTAGCGAAGCCTACCTCCGATACAGTACTTACCCAAGTCATTTCAAAAACACTCGACTACAAATCAACAACTTACCACCTCAAGCGACAACGAACCCAACATAGCACGTGGCTGTACGTGGCCCCAGTATCTGGGTGTAGTTTAACCTCAACTACTCTCAATTAAAGGCAGAGCAACCCTTCTTTGGTAGCACCATTACCGGAACACTTTCCGCTCAATTTAATATAAAAGCGTAGCCGTAAACATTTGCAACAACTTGAGTTTCTTATTCGGCAAGAAACGGTCGAACCGGAGTCGTCTTTGGTGTTGTACACAAACCCCCTACTCACCCGAAAATCCGGCAACCCTGTCTGCAATTACAATTTGTATAGTTTGTTGAATAAAATCAACCCCTGAGACCGACGACGAGCACACGCTTCCCTTGGCAAATAGTGAAACAAATGCACCAACCTTACCTTCCACCCCTGGACGCGCGCCGATTCGGGAATGTCTGCCGCCCCGAGGAGTTCTCATTTCGATGAGCGTTTACCACCGGGAAAATGTAACTTCCGCCTCACTAAACAGAAGGCTATTGGCGGACGGTGCGTGGGGAGACAGCATAGCACGTAATAAAAATGTTAACACTCCTGCAGCCTGACAACAACAGGAACAAGAACAAGAACATTCAACTTTTTTTTTTCTTTTACACAAAAAGGATTCAACTTTAGTGAAATTGTCGGTACATAAAAGTCGTTCAACTTCCGTTTTTGCTGGGGCAATAAATTCCACCCCCCCACCAACCCTTGGCAATCTTCTTTCGTGGTGAACAGGGCCGTGCACGGAAGGGAAAAACCGATTTGAGGGCGTACAACAATACACAGCCACCCTTGGCTGGACCACTCAAGATTGTCGCGATGGTGTTTTTTTTTTCAAAAAGGATACGGGATTTCCTTTGGCTTTTGTATTTTATCTCACGGAATAGGGGTGGATGGAGGGCAAATTTCAATAGGCAATAAATTCGTTAAATACTTTGGCAAACTTTTGATTGAAATTCCAATAAAATTTCTTTTGGCTTCTGGTGTCGCCTCCTGGATTCTCGAGTGGCGGCAATCTTGTAATAAAAACCCTATGCCGACTTGACATAAAGATGAAACGCATGAGATACGTATGTTGGGCAAGTCCCCACTTCAAATCAAAATTGAATTTAATTTTCGAAAATTTGCGACTTTCTTTTTGTTTTTAATTTGACGCACGAGTTTAATTAGATCCGGGACAAGGGAAGCAGGATCCCACTTGTCAACAAGTCGAGCCAAAGCATCCTTTGTAATTTCATACTCGTTCACAATAAACAATGAAATGCTTAAAAGCCAGAGCCGACTCTTTGTCAAAGTAATAAAAAGTTTTTTATTTAATTTAATTAAATTTTATATTCGTGTGTGTTGAGCTGACGAAGCCATGCTGATTTGACGAATAGCATGTGTGAGTTTGGATTTTGGTTCGTATAACATCAGACATTTGCCTAAGGGTTGTCATGTTGATGTCAGGGGTAGCAATCCTATATTTTTAGACATCTGGATAAATTGTGCGCCATAAAAACTGGCTTTACATGTTTTGTATTAATTGTTTGACTTTGCTGACTTTGTTGATGCTGGGTTCTGATGAAAAATTTGATTGTTGACATAATTTAAGTCATAAATCCTGCCTTTGGAAGTGGTGGAATGATATCTAGCTCTAGAGCTATGCGATATGCGGTCTTGTTTTTGCCGAAGATGAGGTTTTCCAATAAGGACATGCAATAATTGTATTTAAATGAAGCACAGGATAGCTGAAATGAAGGGATGTGAGAGGTGTACATGACAGATTGAAGTATGAGATTCAACTTCGTTATAATACCTATTTCCAGTACGATCGATTCCTTGGAGCCAACTGGAAAGGGCGATTTGAATGTTTCACGGGAGCTTTAGAGCTGAGGAAGAGTAGGTAAATACTCTCATATACATCATGGATTGTTAGGCAGAGGACATTTTTCTCTTCTTTGGGTTGAGCGACGCCGACGACGACACAAAAAGTTTGATGACTTCTTTGCAATTCGGCGCAATCTTAGCTCCGAGCGCGCCATATTCAACTCAAATCAGTGGGATGAAAGTGAGACAGTGGTCAAGTTTATTAAATCGCTATTCGCGTTGGCGGAAACTGTATCATCGGACAACTGCATGATAAATGAATACGAGATCCTGAGCCTTAACCAATACCTATGCCTCTCCAATTAGCCTGGTCCTTAACCAACATGCAACCAGTTGTGCACTTTAAGTTGGTTGAGGTCTGTTTCTACTTGTACGCGCTACTTAAGACGAGGTCTCCCTCTACTGCGTCTGAGATCTGGCTACAAATCGAAGGCTCTGCGAGTAGGATTATTGGTATCCATTCGTTCTACATGTTTCAGCCATCTAAAACGTCCAATGCGGGTTTTTTTTAACAACGTGTATGTCACGTATATCTAGTAAAGTTCATGGTTGAAACTTCGTTTCCATAGCGCGTTAACCACGGTCGCTACAACACAAATTGGAAAGAACGAGTTATTCGCTGGAATGTTTTCAGGAAAATTTGCACTAAGCTTGGAACAAGTGGTGCTTCCAACAATAGAGAACGTACCATCAAGGATGGTCGAAGTAAAATTTCGACCACGAAAAATAAGACGTATCCTGAACAAAAGCCACTTTACCTGACGTAATTCCAACTATTATACTTGAAAATGCACAAAATAGGCACCCAAACTTGCACCTGTTGTTTTCAGATTATTTTCTATGTCATACGTCATACAACAGGCCATCCCAATTGCTGGAAAAATATTTGGATCTAGCCGATTTCCAAAAAAAAGGAAGAAAATTTTTGTCTGAAAACTACAGATCTACCGCTTTACTTTCAAACTTTCAAAGGTAACGTTTATTATTCAGAATAGACTGGTTTGATAAACGATCAGAAAATCATGGTTAATCGAGAACTGTTGCCTGAATATTTCCAGGGCTTTCGATAAAGTTTGAGCTTTCCTAACCAAATTGACAGTATACAGCTTTCGTTAAATACTATGCGACTGGATGGAAAACTTTCTTAAAGAAAGATCATGCAAGTTTTGGTAGATGGTGTTCCCCCAGGTAGATTTTCTATAAACCCTGGGATACCACAAGGATCAATTCTCTAACCCTCTCTATTTCTGCTGCACATTATTGGTTTTGTGGGTAGAGCTAATAATCACTTTTTTAGTTTTGCCGATGATATAACTCTAACAGCGTATAAATCAAACAATAACCCCTATGAATAAACTAAATCAACTGCTTCGAAAAATTTAGACAACAGGTCATCTAGGAATCTCAAGGGAAAGTCAGGACCCTTGAAAAGAGATAGTGTCGGATCAGCCAAAAGACTAACGGCAGCGCTTAATCCCGTAGTGGATACGAGCAAAGAGGTATACAACTATAGAGTACGCAACACAGCTATAAATGTTGTAGTTGTTTCAGACGCGGGCGGTAAGTGCGAAGGGGAATTTCCGTCGTTCGTATGCATCGGATATGCTGTTGCTTGATGCTGGCATGGCAATGTACACACTGGGTACCCCTCATAGTAAATATGCATCGGCTATGCTGTTGCTTGATGCTGGCATGGCAATGTGCGCTGGAATGTTTTCAGGAAAATTTGCACTAAACTTGGAACAAGTGGTGCTTCCAACAATAGAGAACGTACCATCAAGGATGGTCAAAGTAAAATTTGACCATTTTCGTTATATGAGATGCGCACTCTGGTAGTTGTATACTCTTTGATATTAGACACACTACCCTAGTGTCCTATCGGTATCTTTTAATACTACCGACACATGGAAAAAAGTATTGTTACATAGCAACCAAAAGCGTAGGAACGGACTTATTTTTTTGTTGACGACCATGCGAAACAAAAAAAGGACAACGACGTTCGTATGTGAGAACATTAGGAGAGGTGCATGGGGAATAACCAGCTGAAGCCCTAAGGTGCTACAAAGCAGATATTACTGCTATCCAGGAAATACAATGGGATGGGTCAAGCACAAAGATTATGAAAAACTGTCACATCTACTACGGATGTGGGCCTGGCCCTCAAGGTTGGAGGTTGTGCTTTGGGTTAACTACCCATCCACGGAAAAAAATATTATTACGAAGCAACCAATAGCCTCGGAAAGGACTGATATTATTGTTGACGACCATGCTAAACGAAAAAAGGACAACGACGTTCGTATCTGCACCTGGAATGTGAGAACATTAAACAGGAGAGGTGCAGGCGAGCAACTAGCGGAAGCCCTCAACTGCTACAAAGCAGACATTACTGCCATCCAGGAAATACAATGGGCTGGGCCGGGCAAAAAGAGAATGAAAAACTGTGACATCTACTATGGACCGTGTTATAGTCAGCAGAAACAGCGACTATTTGGATGCGGAATTGTTATAGGTGCCAGACTTAGGCAAGAAGTCTTATGTTTTCAAGACATTAGCGAACGCATTGTAACAATCCGCATCAAGGCCAAATTCGCCAACATAAGCCTTATATATGAGCGCATATAAGGCTTATGTTGGCGAATTTGGCCTCCAAAGGAGGAAAAAGATGATACAACTAAGGATTGCTTCTACGAGCTCCTCGACAAAACCTATTAGCGACTACCAAAGTACGATGTTATAATCGTGCTGGGAGATTTAAACGCAAAGGCAGAAAGAGAAGACATCTTTAGCAGTACAGTCGGGAAATATAGCCTACACGACAACACGTCTGGTAACGGACTTAAGCTAATTGACTTCGCTACGGAACGAAATGCCACTACAGCCAGCACACGGTTTCCTCACCTCGATATTCACAAGGGGACATGGCGGTCTCTAGATCAACGAACAGTCAACCAAATTGATCACATTGCGATAGACAAGAGGCACGCATCCAGTATTTTGGATGTCGGAACATTCCGAGGGGCTAACGTCGACTCGGACCACTACCTTGTTGTAGCCAAAGTAAGGATGCGGATATCCACCACGCCACAGAAAAAACATAAATACTGTAAAAAAAATTAATGTCGAAAGACTGCAATCGCCAGAGACCGCCAAGACCTTCGCGCAACGCGTATCCCTTAACCTCTCGACTCACAACATACCACCAGCATCTAATGTCGAAGAACAATGGCAACGATGCCAACAAGCCATTAGATCAGCCGCAACTGATGTGCTAGGTTTCTCGCGGCCACCAGCAAGAAACCCTTGGTTTGATGAGGAATGCCGACAGATGCTGGCAGCCAAGAACGAGGCCTACAAGGCTAAGCTGCAGGTGAAGACGAGAGCTGCCATTGAGCTCTATAGGCAAAGAAGAAGGGAAGAACATCGGCTTTTCAGAAGGAGAAAAAAGAGCAAGAAAAGCTCGCGATCGAGGATATAGAGAGGTGCCGCTCCAGGAACGATGTTCGCAAGTTTTACCAAAGTGTAAAACGTCAAAGCCAAGGCTACAAGGCTCGAACAAATTCTGTCGAGATGAACAAGGAAATATCGTAGTTGAGACACAGTCGATGCTGAGGATATGGAAGAACCACTTCTGCAGACTGTTAATCGGCGATGAAGAACAACATTCCGCTGTCAGGCAGAACGAACCATTTAATATTGGCAACGACAGCGAAAACTGCCAACCACACGACCTAAGTGAAGTGAGGATAGCAATATCTAAACTCAAGCTTAATAAGTCCGCCGGAAATGACGGCCTTCCCGCTGAGCTTTATAAAGTTGGCGGAGATGATTTGGTAAGCAACATCCACCAACTCATAAGCCAAATCTGGTCGGTTGAAAGCATGCCTGAAGAATGGAACCTCAGCATCGTTTGCCCGATCCACAAAAAAGGAGACCCTCTGAACTGCGCCAACTACAGAGGCATAAGTCTACTCAACATCGCTTACAAGATCCTATCTGCCGTAATATGTGAACGCTTGAAACCGTTTACCAACAAAATGATTTAGGCCAGGAAAGTCCACAATCGATCAAATTTTCACACTTCGGCAGATCCTAGAAAAAACCCAAGAACTCCAAATCGATACCCACCACCTATTTATCGATTTCAAAGCCGCATACGACAGCATTCATAGAGACGAACTATACAGAGCCATGTCTAGTTTTGGTATACCGTCCAAACTCGTCCGTTTGTGTAGGATGACGATGGAGAATTCTTGCTGCACCATCAGGGTCGGAAACGACCTCACCGACACATTCGATACCAAAAAAGGATTTAGGCAAGCCGATGCACTGTCATGTGACTTTTTCAATTTGATTCTTGAGAGGATTGTGCAAAACTCCCGAGCCAACACCAGAGGCACAATTCTCCAAAAATCGGTGCACCTACTAACATACGCCGACGATATTGAGATCATTGGTAGGACTCAACGTGATGTCATAGCCACGTTTGCTAAGAGAAGGAAGCGGCAAAAATGGGTTTAGCAGTAAATGAGGGTAAGACTAAGTATATGCTGTCAACACGAAAGGACACACAACATCGACGAATTGGACAGAACGTCACCATTGACAGATATAACTTTGAGGTAGTACGGGACTTTGTCTACCTAGGCTTCGCTATTAACTCTGACAACAACATCTCGTCAGAAATCAAACGAAGAATTACTCTTGCCAACCGCTGTTTCTTCGGGCTGAGAAGGCAATTTAGTAGTAAAGCCCTCACTCGAACTACTAAGGAGATCCTATATAAGACCCTGATCATCCCAGTCCTGCTCTACGGTGCTGAAGCATGGACCTTATCAAAAGCGGATGAAGAAATCCTTGGTCGATTCGAGAGAAAAGTCCTTCGGAAAATCTTCGGTCCCGTTTGCCTTGACGGAGATTCAACCTAGAACTATACAGCTGTACAGCGACATACCCCTGGTCAAAAAACTCCGCATTGAACGTTTAAGATGGCTAGGACATGTAGAAAGAATGGACACCAATACTCCGGCTCGCAGAGTCTTCGATTCCCAGCCAGACGTCGGACGCAGTACCTAGAGGAAGACCTCGCCTTAAGTGGCGCACACAAGTAGAAACCGACCTCAACCAACTTGGAGTGCGCAACAGGAGGCAGTTAGCTTAGGACCGGGCTAATTGGAGAGGCATGTTGGTTGAGGCCCAGGTTCATCCCGGACTGTAGCGCCAATTAAGTAAGTAGGAAGTAAGTTAAGCCATGTAATTAACGGTACCTGCCATATAAAAACTACACAAAACCTAAATTTTCTCGAAAACTGTATGTATATTATAAGAATGTTAGTTCCAACAAAACTGCATACCCAGTTTTTTTTCGAGAAAATCCATATAACGGATTTTGTCATTCACGCCATATAATGAAAATTGTTAATTTCTCGCGAACTATTACATCAAATTGAATGAAATTTAATACAGATACTACTATTACAGTTTGAAACAATCCCACATACCTAGTTTTTGCCAAACTATCACTAAACGGAATTTTCAGTTTTGGCAAATAACGCAAAATCATTATTATTCACATAGACACCTATTACTTCAAATTTCGGAGTAAACGTTCGTATAATCACATTTTGACATCCTTATGATTTTATCTAACGCAATGTTTATTTACACCCACAAACGTAGGAGGCGTTCCCGATGTCTAACATCTTGTTTTAAAAATGTCGTCATATGAAAAACACTGTCCTCCTGAAGGCAACACTCAAACTCCAAAAATACATCTCAATTATCACTAATCACATTCACATCTTAAACTCAATCAAATCTAGATACCTGTTTGGATTCAAGCTTCAATTACAATTTATTCAGACACACACCATCTCTAAAACACATTTATGACACCAAATTCAGCTGTCATTTCAATATTCAGAGGGGAATAACCATTTTGGCCACCTATACATGTTACCAAATGTCGAATCCATATATGTAGAAACTTTCGTTTGATTCCTTACAACAATGGATATTGCTTTCCTGGACTCACCGATGAGTTTCATTATATGTGTTTGCTCACACACAATCCCACGTACCCAAATTCACTAATTGACAGACAACACAGTTTCTTGGTGCATACCGGTGCACCAACGTCCTTTCTCCAACCAACATGTCAACAAGAATCCATCCCTTTTTTGCACACCAACGTAGGTGTTGCCTGAGATGAATATCCAATGTCCATACATCCGTTCATTACACACGATCTAACGCCACAACAACAGCCATCCAAAAATAAGTTTCACTTCAAAGAAACCTGGTAAGCCAACACCGACATCAAGCAGCGTCGGTTGTGGTTAGTACTTCGATGGATAACCGGATCCAAAACACAGTCATCGTGATGTTTTTAATGTTTGATAAGATCCAATTCACACCGTACCAAAAGAAGTCTTCATAGGCACTTCATCGTGCCTATGAAGACTTCCACCAGCCCGCTTTTGATGCTCAGGATATAGACGAACCATTTCTGCAGACTGTGTAACGGCGAGCGCAAACAATCTCCTGTTGTCAAGCAGAACAAACCATTCAATATTGTCGAGAACAGCGAAAACAACCAACCCTCCGAAGTTGGCTGAGCCGATGGAGATGATTTGGTAATCAACTCATAAGCGAAATTTGGTCCGATGAAAGTTTGTCTGAAGAATGGAACCTCAGCATCGTTTGCCCGATCCACAAAAAAGAAGACCCCCTGAACTGCGCCAATTGACAGGCATGAGTCTACTCAACATCATCTAAAAGAATTTAGGCAGATAATAAGTGAACGCCCTAAAGCGTTTACCAACAACCTGATGGGGACTTATCAGTGTGGTTTTAGGCCAAAAAAGTCCACAAATGATCAAATATTCACAATTCTGCAGAACTTGGAAAAAACCCAAGAAGTCAAAATCGATACCCACCACCTATTTATTGATTTTAAAGCCGCATATTACAGCATTTATAGAGACGAACTATACAGAGCCATGTCTAGTTTTGGTATATTGCCCAAAATCGTCAGTCTGACTAGAATGACGATGGAGAATCCTCTCTGTTTCATCAGGGTCGGAAACGACGTCACCGAAATATTCGATACCAAAAAGGGATTTAGGTAAGGCAACGCAGTGTCATGTGATTTCTTTAATATAATTTTTGAGAGGAATGTGCAAAACTGTAGAGGCAAGACCAGAGGCACAACCTTCCATTAATCGGTGCAACTGCTATTTTACGTCGACGATATTGACATCATTGGTCGGACCCAACGTGATGTCAAAGCCACATTTGCTAGTATATTGAAGGAAGCGGCAAAAATGAGTTCAGCTGTAAATGAGGGGTAAGACCAGGTACATCCTGTCACTTCGAAAGTACGCACAACATCCACAGGACTTTGTGGACGAAGAAATCTTTGTCATTTAGAGCGAAAAAATCTTCGTTCCCGTTTGCGGTGACGGGCTACGGAGACGAAGATTCAACCAAGAACCATACGAGCTGTAGATCGACATACCCCTAGTCAAAAACAACTCCACATTGGACGTTTTAGATGGCTAGGACATGTCGAGCGAACTTACACCAATACTCCAGCTTGCAAAGTCTATGATTCCCAGCGGGACATCGGTCGCAGTGGAAAACCTAAGCTCAAGTAGCGCGCTTAAGTAGAAACTGACCTTAACCAACTTGAAGTTAGCAACCGGTGGAGGCAGTTAGCTAAGGCCCGGCCTTATTGGGGGGAATGTTTGTTGAGGCGCAGGTTCTTTCCGGACTGTAGTGCCACTTAGGTAAGTAAGTGTACAAATCCCAAGTGCGAACAGGTCTTGAATACTATTCTAATGTTTGAAGTTCAGACCATAATCATAAACTGAACCTAATGGACTCTATTCAAAAAAGTGCAATCCGCCTTATAGAAGACTATTCCCTCACTTCAAAGGCTGCAACCTTTAGCACAGCGAAGACTTATAGGATCGGAAGATTTTCGGAGCTTAGAAAAATGATTCCTTGATATGTTGCATTTCAACGACCTACTACACGCAGTTTCATCTCACAACACCTCCTTACAACGTCACGAACAAGGCAATACTATCTAAAATTCTTCTTTTTTTTTACAGAACAAGCGAACAGTGGAACGAACTTCCACCAAAATACAATGTACAAGAGTTCAAGAGCAGAGTCAAAAAATATCGGCAAGCTCATCTCAGGGCGCGCCTGGAACGTTATAAAATTACCTCACCGGAGAAAAGTTTATAAAAAAGATATTGTGGCTCTTATATGTGCATCTGGATGGTCAGTTGTGGGCCCTAACGCATTTAATCGATAGTCGTAGTCATTTTGTACCTCTTATACAAGCCCACTCAAAGGTTCTACCTTTATGCATACATAATCGAAAGTCATTGTCTTTATGTATCGATTTTTCATAGATTTCTGTGAAAAATCTAACAGCCCTACCCAGATTCCGCTTTAAACCAATTTTCTATCAAAGCTACCTTTCATGTCGGATCTGTCTTCTACCGTTTCATGTTCAAATTAAATTACCGCTACTTTTTAAGTACTCACTCCCAAAGGCAAATTAGTTTATCCGATATCATCCCATATCTTATCGAGGTCGGGGGAGAATCCCCACCCAACACATACATCCACACGTATCCATGTTAGCTTTACCTCCACGCATTTAATTTTTGGCTTCAACAAGCTCAGAGAAAATTATTTTACCGCCTCTGTCTCTCCCCGAAAAGGGTTAATAATTAAAAATTTTAATCCCCACAGCAAAATGGTGTTAAAAATCTCGAGATCCTGTACCCCCGTCAAAGGGTGGCGATGTCAGAAGCTAATTGAAATATCCCGCACCCAGCTCGCTTGAGTGAAAGGGCTGGGAAGCACTCCACATACTCATCCACACAAGATGATGCTTAATAGCTTCGAGGGTATTTTCGACGCGCAAATTAAACACCAAAACCTTTGTTGTGTGCTTCAGGCTTTATCGTATATAATGGGAATTGTTATCCGTGCATTGACTTGCTCGCCCCTGAAGATATTCACAGCATCGTCCTGCAAAGCATAGTCGACGCAATTTGTTGTCGTTGAGTACGGTGCGCAGACACTACTCATGTTCGAATGCAAAGTATATGTGGGCCATGTGTACCATTTAACAATGGCAGGATATCTCTCTGTTGCCATGGTATGGTGGAGGTCCTTGACAACCTTTGAAACTCTCTTATTTGCGATTATTTCAAGGTGTAGCCTCTTGTGTTGTGTGCATTGAACACATTCTTACCTCCGAAATGGATGTTTTCCTGTATCCTTTAGCGTATGGGTAATTTTATTTCGCTACATACCCCCTCTAATGGCACGCGGGGTATTAATTAGAGTCCCGTTAGGCAATTTTCCGTCAACATGCGAATGGCACAAGGCACGTTGAGTGTGTGTTTTATGGGTTGTAATTAAATTTTATTTCTATCCTTACTATACTCCACGGCGAATTAGGATGTATTTGGGTGTGTGTGTGTGTGTGTGGGGGGGGGGGGGGGGGGGACTATGTGGGATCTCGGCATAAATTCACTTCCCTCGATGGTGGTTTTTCGTTTATGTTAATTACCCCAAAGGAGTTTAATGAAATTTGTCAGGTATAAGATAGGTTTTTCGTGTTGCTTCCTTTTTTGTTGTTGTTGTTGTTTTATGGTGTGGTACACATCGGTACAACTTAATGAAGTGAGAAAGGTTAGTGTAAAGGAAGTGGAGCGGATTCCCGAATGATAATTAAGGAAAATATTAAAACAGCATGTTAGCAAATGTAGTTAAATGTATCTAGCTGTGTTTGGGAGTCTATACTCAACAGGGATTCCGAAATGGGATTACGACTGAGCAACATATGTTAGGACAAGTTCATTAGTTTACAGAAATATAAGTGGTATGTGTTCAAATGGGACATAAATGTGGATTTTGGAATTTTTAATTTCAAGCCTAGATAATAGTTTCTCGCTTTTGGTGGTGAAGACAAACCCCATTGCATTGATTATAGTAAAGGGTGTACGATAATTCACGCAAAATTTAATTTTGATAGAAAATACAGATGCTGGTAAGTACGTGTTATTGTATTGAAATTTTCTATGACTGTTTCGTATAAATGTGGCTGAATTTCATTAATACAGCCCCCAATTCGTGGTATTGTTTGCACAGACCTTTGACTTCAAAAAACTAAAAAAAAAGTTAAATGGCGTTAAATGGCATAATCCGGATGGCCAATTCTGATCGCAAAAACAGCCGATTACACTATTAGGAAATGACTTCTGCTGTAATTGAATTGTTTCTCTGGCTGTAAGGCAAGTGGCAATATCTTGTTAAAACCACATGTTAGTCCCTAAAACTAGGCACTAAAATCTAGGTCGTTATCGTGACATTGTGTAGTGATGTTGTCACTCAGGTTTGAAGGTATCATGTGCGATATCGAAGACTACTTCTTAGACACTACCTTCAAGTCTGCACCTGACCATACTTTCAAGCTTTAATGTGAAAACCTGCACCTGACCATACTTTAAAGGTTCGATGAGCACGATCGAAGACTACTTCTCCGGCACTACCTCCAAGCCTGCACTTGACCATACTCCGACAATCATAGTAACTAGATAGAATTGACGAGATCACACGATCTCTGGTCAGGTAGGTGGTGTGGGTAGTCCCGGTTACTGCCTCACCGCTACTCCCCTATTTCTTGCCCACGAGGATGACGTGGCAATAGTTTTGTCAATAACCTTAAAGAACTATTGCAAAATGGTCTCTCTGTGCTCTCTAAATGGGCCGCCAGATGTGGACTCGGCGCGAACCCTCGAACCGAACCAAAAACCGGAAAATTGGAACACGATTCACATCTATACGGATCTAAAACAGAATCTGGAGGGGTGAAGGTGTTTTCTCCGAGATGCTTAACCTAAGCATATCCTTTCGCCTTCCCGATCATTGTAGCGTTATCCAAGCGGAAATCATGGCAATTAAAGAAGCCTTGTCCTGGCTGAAGTATATTAACATCTTCAGTGATAGCCAAGCGGTAATGAAACCCTGCAATCCATCTCGTTCAAATCGATATCATCCCACGAATGCCGACTATATGTTAAAAAGATGGCAGAACACTTTACCATTCACCTCTTTTAGGTGCCGGGTCACAGAGACATACCAGGGAATTACAAGAGAGATAAGCTTGACAGACAGGGCACTACCCTTGATATTCTACCACTAGTAGATATGTTAGGTATGCCTCTCGCTACATGTTAATTACAGATCCAACTGCATGAGATCAAAAAAGCAAACCGTAGACGGATTAACGTCACAACGTGTCAAATATCCAGGCAACTCTGGCCAAACTTTAACCAGAAGGGCTCCATCTGCTTTACAATGCTGAATAGATAAAAAATCAGCACCAAAATCGGAGGCCTAGGCCTCTTCACCAATGACTTCTGTAGAAGCTGCTTGGAGGAAGAAGAGAAGGAAAGCATTAACTTATATGCTCTTGTCCAGCTCTCTCGGAAATAAGAAAACTGCATCTGGGAAACTAATTCTTCGATAATCTAGGTGAGCTAGCTATATGCCAATTAGACAAACGAATATAGGAAAGTCGATAGATCCACGTCGTACCAAAACGGACCTTTGTGGTATAAGTTTGCACGTGCATCGCGTGCAGCCATTGCAACCTAACCTAACCTAAGCAGTTACCTACGTCCTCCTTTCTGGTGAAGTCATACTTTCGATGCCGATACAATAAATTACCACTCTTACAAGATTGAATTTCAAAAAAATACTGAACGACTTGATGGAGCTTTGAACTAACTCCTTATTATCGCAAGTTTTCCCAGCTTGACAACCGATGGCTATTTCTTCACGATCTCTGCTTCTTGGATTAATTATTTATTGCAAGGATCATATATGTACAACTCAGTCTTGAAATCAAGCTTCGTCGACTATTACCTGAAGACATCCAGGTGTGAAGATGAATAGAAAACTTACAAGAGTTATTTCAAGTCATTATTTCCACATCAGGGATCTTTTTGGATAACTCCTGACCTAGGTTAATATCTCGAATTCCAATATTAGTGCTACCATGCAGTGATAACAACTGTCAATTAATTTACCATGCAATCACGTTACCCTCCACAGGGATGCCTCTACTCGAAATCCAGCTCAATTAATGTCACCATAACAAATGGGGACTAATTAGATGAGCGCTTGTACGCCATTAGCAGGAGGGTTCCATTTTAATTTAAATTTCAATTCAGAGTCAGTCGACCACCATAGAACAGCCAATCAAGCATCCTCTATCCCAAACCAATTATACGCCTGACCTGTAATCGCAACATAATCCATCTCTTCGGCATGGATATGCTCACTCTGCCTCGACTCCATCAATCAAATACCAAGACCATTTAACATATTCAACAACAAATTACAATAGATTTTGTCTTTCACTCCAAGGATCAAGGATTTGTTTCAATACATAACTGATGTGTGCTTGTATAGCCCGCTCGCCAATACGCATCCATCCCCCTCTCCGAAGAGCAGACAAATTGAAACTTTCCCCGGATATTCCATTCGAATTTCCGAGTTCGCACTAAGCCTGTTTATGTCCAATTTAATCTGAATAAAAGATCACGCCGTTCCATCACTCCGCCCATATGTTGCCTGCCAAAGTCCTTCATCCTCTTTGTTTGGGAAGTTGAAGTCAAGGTCAACTGGCTGTCCTGACATACGTATAAATCAATCGCCACATTGGACATGCATGTGTGTGTGTGTGTCCCGTGTCCTCGGTCCGAGCAGAATATGAAATCGAAATGATTTCGTTTTATGAAACATGGCGTAACCGGTTTCCCGGTGACTTATATATCTCGAACCATAGCCCAACCAATTGGGTCCACCGGACCACCCCCCACACCCTCGCCATATAGGATTACGTGATGGTAGGGAAAAACTGTATCAGTGATTTGGCCCCGCGGACGTGATTTGGATACTGATTTCATTTTCGGACACAAACAGGATTCGTGTCCGCCTATGACGACCAAGGCTGATGGGATTAAAAGGATTTATGTGAATTCATCTTGTTTAAGGTACGATTTTGTCGGTCGTAACTACCCTAAGCGGGCAATTGCTCTAAAGAGGTTGTTTCGTCCTTGAGTCATCCTTGTAGACGTTTTTTTTTTTTTTATTTCGAATTCGGATGGGATAGGAAAGGATATCGATTTCAATTTATTCCTCCTTTCATAGATTCATTGTAAAGAAATTCGTCGTAATCGATTCGAAGTTAGGCGATGAGTTGTTTGGAAGTAATTCTGGGAAATTTCAGGATACCTAAGAGGCTGTTTGAGACTTTTTGCCTTGAATTTAAATTGTACTGCCAACCTACTTTAGGGATACCATTAGTTGTTTGTTTATGCATACAATGTGTTTTTTTTTTTCAATCGGCTAGTAGTTTATAAGTTAGTCGGCCTTGAGATTTTTATTTGAAAAGGTGGTACTTCCATAGGAAAATTGCATCGCTGCAGGTCAGCACGTTTTCAGAATGCCTCTGAGGGTCTACGGTTAGAGAGGAGCATTCTGTCCCAATTAACCTAGCAATAGAAAAGAGCTTGTTGTAGTGGGTACTTCAGTGGAAGTGGAATTTGAATGGATATTAACGATGGCGCCATTACTTTAGCGTCTTCTGATTGAAGGACAATATAGCGGGTGGAGTGATCCGATCAAAGTACCTCCTGTAATGCAAATTTAAGCCAAAATCGTTAGAGAGCAATTTTTTTTCTCAAAAGCCATTACTGCTAATATTGGTCCAAGAGTTTTAATTCGAAAATCCTGAAAGAAAAACTCTAGGACACGTGGTCAAACGCAATCAAATTCCACAAAGATTATAGCCTTCTCACGTAGCTGATGACTGACAATTCCAACTCTCAGCCTATATGTGGCAAATTCCAGTAGTGTGCATATGGACCGTAGATTAGGTGATTGTCAAGTCTTAATGAAACCAGATGAAAGCAGTAAAATTTATCCTCTTATCCTTACCTCCTTGTTTGCGGAGGTAAGGGATAAGGTAGAAAAATTAATCAATCTAGATGAACTGTTCTAAGACGATGGAAGGAAAGGCGTGTAATCACACTAAGGAGCATATTCCATTCAAAAGGCGGCAGCGGTAGAACTCCCACAATGAAGTGGCTTCGACGTAGCAGTTAGGATCGACAAAGTGAACAAAATATTTGAGCTGCTTCAACGTACTCGGACAACAGGTTATTTAGGAATCTCAAGGGTCAATGGCGCGATGGTTTGTGCTTTGAACTGCAGCGCAGAAGGTCTGGGATCGAATCCCAGCCGTAGCAACACCTAAATGAATTTTCACTGGCCTTCCTCTCGTGATGATCTGACAAATCGTGCGAGTAGTATCAATTGTCAAGAATAGCTTATCTCAACTTAGCCGTTCGGAGTCGGCATAAAACAGGAGGTCCCGCCATCGTGCAGGAAGTACACATGCACACATGAATGGTTGTGAGAAATCTAAGCCCTGGGTACTAACGAGCCTGTTGCGCCAAAAAATTGTATTTTTTAAGGGTCAGCCAGCTCCTTGAAAATATGTGGTGGTGGATGAGCAGAAAGGCCAACGGAAGCGCTCAATCACGTATAGTGTATACTGATGGCCCGGTGTCCTAGGAGCATCTAATAAATTGGTCTCGGCCCTCCAGGTTAGGGGTTACGCAGTCAGGGTCAGCTCCTTACTTTAAAAAGCGATGGTGGAATTCGGGATACGGTAAAAACTGATACAGCTGTGTCACCTAACACTAGCGGCCTCGGGATGTCTTATTTCGTTTGGAAACAGCTCACCTTAACTATTCCGAACATGTACCGTATTCTAATAAATAGATGCGCTATCAAGCAATTTCTTCAATATTGGACTTTTTGGTCCTGTATATGAGGGAACTGAATGGAGGAGAAGGCACAGCCGAACTTAATGAGCTGCTCGCCTACATCAAGTGAATGGTCAATAATGCTCCAGCCAAAAATAATCTTGGAATCACAGCATTCAGGTTCGAGCGAAAAGAAAAACCGAACACCCGTTAAAGGATCAAGTGATTGCGGATGCCATAGATCTTGGATTGAATTACTGCAACCAACGTGGAAGGGTTTGGAAGGCTGCCTTCTCTCAGGCAGAGATGCTTGTGAAGGGAGCCCGTTAAGTAAAGTATGAAAGCCATTTA
The DNA here is from genome assembly GCA_932526625.1 of Rhingia campestris. Lineage (NCBI taxonomy): Eukaryota > Metazoa > Arthropoda > Insecta > Diptera > Syrphidae > Rhingia > Rhingia campestris. The sequence goes on along the minus strand of OW052185.1, from coordinate 42,281,079 downwards.
TGCGCTTACGCTCCTACGGAGGAAAAATATGATAAATTGCGATAGACTGTTTCAACAACCTCTTAGACAAAACTTATGAGCAATTACCACGACTATGATATTAAAAATATGCTGGGCGATTTTAACGCAAAGTTAGGAAGAGAAGACATTCCTGTCAGTATTCTCGGAATATACAGCCTACACAAAATCCTGACAACGGAGTTAGGTTGATTGATTTCGCTTGCGAACTAAATGCCAATATAGCCAGCACACCGACTCGGATCACTTCCTTGTTGCAGCCAAGGTAAGAATTAAATTTCGAAAGACTGCAATCGCAAGCGACTGCCAAGTCCTTTACAGAATGTGTATCCCTTAACCACTCCATTCATATCATACCACCAGCATTTAATGTCGAAGAATCAGCCACAACGGATGTGCTAGGTGTCTCGCGCCCACCAGCAAGAAGCCCCTGGTTTGATGAAGAGTGACGACAGATCCTCACAGCTTAGAACCAGGCCTACAAGGCTAATCTGCAGATGAAGATGAGAGCTGCCATTGAGCTTTATGGGAAGAACACATATTTTTTTAGAAAGAAGAAAATGGGCTAGAAAGCGCGCGATCATATAGACTTAGGGTGGTGCCACTATAGCGAAATCTACCAAACACCCGTCCTGAGTGCAGTGAGGGTAACAATATCTCAACTCAAGCTTAACCAGGCTGCCAGAAATAACGGCATTCACTCTGAGCTTTAAAAAGCTTCCTGATGTGATTTGGTAAGTAAGATTCTCCAAGTCATAAGCTACATTTGGTCGGATGAAAGTATGCCTGAAGAATATAACCTCATCATCGCTTGCCCACAAAAAAGGGGAACCTCTGAACTGCGCCAATTACAAATGCAAAAGTCTCCTCAACATCGCCTACAAGATCCTATCTGTGGCAATATGTGATCACCTAAATTTACCAACAACCTGATCGGCACTTTTGCCAGGAAAATCCAAAAGTGATAACATTTTTACATTTCGGCAGATCCTGGAAAAACCCAGGGCTGAATGCGACAGCATTTATAGATACTAACCATACAAAGCTATGTCTAGGCCATATGGACAATCAACATCGACGAATTAGAAGTGATACGGGACTTTGTCTACCTCGGTTCTGCTATTATCTCTGACAACAACATCTAGATCCTAAATAAGACCCTGATCATTCCAGTCTTGCCAAACCAACCAAAAGCGGTTGAAGAAAGAAGGGATAACATGCTTGATATATGGATTCTTTGCTGAAGAGACCAAGTACTGCAAACTCCAGTAAGGACAGTCGAATGCAATTATCTCCTATCGTTTCACAGAGGGTATTCTTTCCCAATACTCCCAAGGATGAAGTGCTTTCCCATATTGTCGATGAAATCTTAGACTATGATAAAAGGACATAAAAATCCTCCTTCATGTGGTCCACGTAATAAATTTTTTTGTTTCTGATCCATCGCTTCAGTATAGTTCGAGTATATATTCAAGTTTTTGGGTAGCAAATAAGCTGTACATCATGTATAACCAGAAGATTATTTCCAATTTGTTGTCATAAGGACGCTGACAGGGTGTTCCAACTTCCATAAATCTTGATAGTTGATGTCGGTTTCTAATACATAATTGTGCGTGCCAATTAAGTCAGGGTTGTAACCTACTGCATCTACGGTCTGTGTCAGAATCAACAATTGCTGTAGCATTGGTGTCCTTTTGCTCTCCATGTCCTAGCCATATATGTCCAATGCGGAGGTCTATGTCCCTATACAGCTAGTCTGGTTCACAAAAACAAACTTACTTAGAAAAAGACTGTTATCTGGTATCACAACGGTCCTTTCTGGCCATTTTTTTGCATGCGTATACGGTCACCCAGCCACCTAATTCAAACCAAGCATTTTTTGAAATCAATGTCCTTAGAAAATGTTTCTTTCGTTCAAAACTAATTCTTTTTGGACTCTTCCGCCACATCTACTATCCTTTCACTTCCAAAATGTACGTGTACACACAGGCTCTATATGTAGAAAAAAAAAATACCCGGTAGTCTCCTATCAGTAAGTCTGTCAGACCTTCTTTGGAATTTCCCATGTGAATTATCCTTATTTTTGTGTGTTTTTTTCCTTTTGCGAAAGAGATTTACCTTGTCTCAACGTCCAATGTCCTGATTTTCGAATCTGGAAAACTAACAACTTGCTTTCCATCGCCCGGTGCTGGTTGCCGTGACATGGTTGTCGGACTGAGACTTTCAATCAAATTGATTTAGTATCCTTTGCTTGAATTCAATTTATTCCCTGTGAGTCAGGCATAGTAATGCCACCCCTCTGAACTTGGTGAATGAACAGCTCTGCCATAGACCCCATTACACAGTGGTGCGGCGACAACATTGGAGTTTGTTTTGAAGACACATAATAAGCCGGGCCAAGTCCCATTACTCACCTGTCACTGGCATCAATCCTGGTGATTTGTTTAGAATGGCTGTCTGCCTCGTCAACCCTAGAGTAGCTGAGCTTCGAAAGTCCTTTGTTCATCAGTTGGCCCCGTGGGCGTTGAATACTGTGCATTGTTGCCAATGTAAGGGTTACCGGAAGTTCTGGAACTGCTTTGGTTACTCTGATGGCTTCATTTATTTTCGTTACCTTCGGTGCGATATCGTTCCTCTATTTCGCACTCGCTCCTCCGTAGGTATCCTGCCGTCTGTCTGTATTGTTGTCGAGAATATTGATATGGAGTGTAGTCGCACGGGAAGGGTGAGATTTGATTGTAACGAATGCCAAACGTGAGTAGGATTGATGTAGTCCATGGGGTGGGTTATTTTAGAGTTACCGGAAACCCAATGGAATTTGATAGGCTCACTAAGAGACTGTGTTTAGATAAAATATTGATGTTCAAATGGACTGAGATATAAGGGAGGCCCAGGATGGTTGATATTTGTATTCATTTCGAGGTCTGTTGGTTATTGTACATTGGGGTCATCAATCAACGGATTTTTATTTGGAGGTTGACATACTTAGTGGTGAAGGGTATAGTCTAAATGTATATGTAGGCTAGACGACTTGGACGGTATTTGATAACCAAGAGTTTTGCTAGTTCCAGAAAATGTCAGGAAGAGATCATCTGCTTGTTTTTTTTTATTTTTTTTTATTAATACGTTGTGCAACATTGGAGGTACTTCCGATTATTTTTTGTTGAATGTGAAACCTGGTAATAAGTGAAGATACATACGAAGGTACACGTAAGGTAACTGATTCCAGCTACGTGCTTCAAGTTGCTTGAAATCAATTTCTACTAAAGTATTTCACTTAAATCGAGGTCTTCACCCAATGGGAAACAAAGATTTTGCGGAACCTAACTATTGGCACGTGATGTCATAGCCACGTTTGCTAGTATAGAGAAGGAAGCGGCGAAAATGGGTTTAGCAGTAAATGAGGGTAAGACTAAGCATATGCTGTCATCACGAAAGGACTCACAACATCGACGAATTGGACAGAACGTCCCCATTGACAGATATAACTTTGAGGTAGTACGGGACTTTGTCTACCTCGGCTCCGCTATTAACTCTGACAACAACATCTCGTCAGAAATTAAACGAAGAATTACTCTTGCCAACCGCTGTTTCTTCGGGCTAAGAAGGCAATTTAGTAATTAAGCCCTCACTCGAACTACTAAGGAGATCCTATATAAGACCCTGATCATCCCAGTCCTGCTCTACGGCGCTGAAGCATGGACCGTATCAATAGCGGATGAAGAAATCCTTGGTAGATTCGAGAGGAAAATTCTTCGAAAAATCTTCGGTCCCGTTTGCGTTGACGGGCTATGGAGACGAAGATTCAACCAAGAACTTTACGAGCTGTACTGCGACATGCCCCTGGTCAAAAACTCCGCATTGGACGTTTAAGATGGCTAGGACATGTAGAACGAATGGACACCAATACTCCGGCTTGCAGAGTCTTCGATTTCCAGCCAGAAGTCGGACGCAGTAGAGAAAGATCTCGCCTTAAGTGGCGCGTACAAGTGGAAACCGACCTCAACCAACTTGGAGTGCGCAACTGGAGGCAGTTAGCTAAGGACCGGGCTAATTGGAGAGGCATGTTGGTTGAGGCCCAGGTTCATTCCAGACTGTAGCGCCACTAAAGTAAGTAAGTAAGTAAGTAAGTAACTATTGGCGTACATTTGCTCTCCCAATCAAAGCCATCTTAATGTTTCAATGTCGCTACTCTTAAAGTTCTGGGTTGAATCTTCGTTTCCATAGCCCTTCAACGCAAATGAAACCTTACTGTAAGTAAGGTTGACATACGTAGCTGCACTTAAGTTAGTAATACATAAGTGGAGCTACAGCCCGAGAAGAACCTGGGCCTTGACCTAGAGGTCTTCCTCTACTGCGCCCGATGTCTGGACTCTGCGAGCCGGCGTATTGATGTAATTTGCTCTACATATCCTAGCTATTAATACTTTTGATACGGTCCATGCTGCAGCGCCGGAGAGCAGGGTGGAATGTCTTATAGAGGATCTCCGTTTTAGTGAGGACTTTACTGCTAAAATTCCATCTTAGCCCATAGAAACAGCGGTTGGCAAGAGTAATTCTTAGAGATGTTGTTGTCAGAGTTAAGATCCGAGGTTGACAAAGTCCCGTACTATCTCAAAGTTATATCAGTTCAATTCGTCGTGTCCTTTCCTGTTGACAGCATAAACTTAATCTTACCCACATTTACTGCTAAATCCATTTTCGCCGCTTCCTTCTCTATACTAGCAAACTTGGCTATGACATCACGTTGAGTAAGACTAATGATGTCAATATCGTCAGCGTATGCTAGTAGTTGAACCGATTTATGGAAGATTGTGCCTATGGTGTTGACTCGGGAGTTTTGCATAATCTTCTCAAGAATGATGATAAATAAGTCACATGACAGTCCATCGACTTGCATAGATGTTTTTTTTGGTATCGAATGCATCGATGACGTCGTTTCCTACCCTGAGCGAGTATTCTCCATTGTCAGCTTGCACGGACAGACGAGATTATAGGATCTTAGGCAGATGGGATGTTTTAGGCGATGTTGAGGAGACTAATGCCTCTGTAGTTCTGTCTTGTAGATCGGGCAAACATTTCATCCGACCAAATTCGGCTTATGAGTTAGTGAATGCTACTTTTCAAATCATAGTCGTCAATAATATATCAACTCCAATATTGAGCCTTGTATCATTGGCTCTTTAAAACGTCACTTTGGTAAAACTTGAGAACATCGTTCCTGGAGTGGCACCTATCTATATCCTCGATCGCGCGCTTTTCTTGATCTTCTTCATCTTCTTCTTTTTAATAAGCCGGTGTTTTTCTCTCCTTCATTGCCGTCTTCACCTATATGTGAGCCTTATAGACCTTATTCTTGGCTGCGACCATCTGTCGGCATTCCTCATCAAACCAAGGGTTGCTTGGAAGTGAAACCTAGCACATCAGTTAAGGCTGATCTAATGGTTTGCTGACCTTCGACATTAAATGCTGGTGGTATGTATGGAGTTAATCCAGAGGTCAAGGGATACGCATTCTGCAAAGGACTTGACGGTCTCTTGCGATTACAGTTTTGACATTAAATTCTTACCTTGGCTGCAACAAGAAAGTGGTCCGACTTGATGATGACCCCTCCCAATTTTCGGACATCCAAAATACTGTATGCTTGCCTCTTGTCTGTATCACAATGTATCTTGTCTATCACAATGTAATCAATTTTATTGACCGTTCGTTGATCTGGAGCTGTCTCCGCTAATGGATAAGTCCTTTCCAAGGCTATTGGTTGCTTCTTAACAATACCATTTTTCCATGGGGAGTTGGTTAACCCAAAGCACAACCTGCAACCTGGGGCCCAGTTCCAATTTATAAGATTCCTCCAGGACACGGTGTTATCAGTTTCCACTGCGGGATTGAGCTCTGCCGTTGGCCTTTCAGTCCAGTTTGACTTTCCCTTGAGATTCCTTAATTTTCTTAAAATTGGCTCTTCTTTCAGTTTAGCTGAGGACAGCATCCGTGTACCACTTGGAGGTCAAATAAGCACCCAAAGTTACAATGACTGGGCTTCGCCATTTTAAAGCCAATCAGTGTATGAGCTCCTTCTACAACATCCAACCATTGGTACTTCCACCACACGTTTTTTTTTTTTTGTAAAGTTTAAAAAAATTATATTACGAAGTCACCCATAGAGTTACTACTTTCTCAGTTGGCTCCACTTGAATATAAATTTTTGAGGAAGATGTTAATGACGAAAACATAGCTAGAAGATCCAGATTGGTATCCACTACTTAGACAAATTTTAAATCACCAAACCGCACCCTTATTTTATAAATAAAAATATTTGTTGCCAACCTAACACCACGTGCCGAACTGACTCAATGGTCAATCCTTTTCAAGTCAATAAGTTGATATCCAACATGAAAATAAGCCAAAGCAAATGAGTCCTTATAAAGACTTTTGTGTCAAACTTCTCAAGTGGCATCTACTCCGGTACCAATCCATTTGTCATCACTGCCCCGGGGATGCCATCCTCACATCCTTTATGGGAAGTATCATTTAAGTTTGTTTCCTTATTTCCGATTCCCATTTCGGAAAACCAATAAAGCTGTCAATACTGTCAAAGTGCTATACACCTCTCCGTATACAAATGATTTATATAAACCAATCGTCTTTGTATACATGTGTCCTTAGTTCGTATGACATTTCCATAAGCTCACATGAAAATACGAGCCCCCCCACTTAATCGGATTTGATTTTTAGTGCCAAATAAATACGAACCTGTGTTCTTTCCCTTTACACACACTCAGACTCCCACAGGATGAAATACGATCGAAAATACCTGAAATCCTGTGAAAGTATTTCTGTCATTTGTTTTCCTTTCTGTTTGACAGCTGATAAGAGTGTAAGTAACACCAGCTTAGTCTATGACCCGAATGAAATGACAAAAGCAATCCACACAAGCATAGGACGAGTATTTTGTGGATTAAATTTTACTTCGCCAGGAGTTTTGCATGTTTTTTGTATCCTTCTCCCATGTTATAAAGGATTTAACATGCTCGCGCGCTACGGGATCTATATTGCATGCGGGAAGTCCTCTCTCTGCATATACACCATGAAGTGAAAAAAAGGCGCCAATAAAATTCCAAGTGAATTGGAATTTTATTTTAGTGGCGGGCTCAAAGGGACACTTCAGTTAAACCGGCAATCCTGCATGTAGGTAAAATTTGTTTTTTATTTGAAATTTACATTTTTATAGAAAAGGGAATAATAGCGTTTTTCAAAAACGATCCCAGGTGGGTTTTTAGCCGAGAGCCACTATTGTATGTTGACATTACACTGATATGTGTGGCTAGGTCTTGAAATAACTTAAATTCACTTTAAAATAAAAAAAAATAAATAAAATCGAATTCACTTGGTAATTTAACCCCCGTGGAGCTAATAAATCAAGTAACCCCATCAAATGTAAACATGGCTACATGCAACGCCACTCTAGAGTCCATCAATTATGGCGCCCATTAGTTTGTTAACAAACCATTCGCCTGATGATGCGGATTGTCACTCCATCAATGTCACACGAAGAATGGTATTCAATCGGTCGCCACACTCCCTCAAAATTTTGAGCACGGAACTCTAGTGCCCAGATCGAGATCAAGTGGAACAAATTATGTGGGCGTGGGGCTGCCACAACAACCCTGAAACCAACTCCCAACCAAACCCATATGGATACAGTGGTTTTGAGGGTTTGAGCACCATAACTTGAGTGTACGACACTGAATTGGAGAATGTATATCGCTGATAAATTAGTGACACTTGTCACACCTTTTTGCTTTACTTGGCTTTGTTTCGACCTTGTAGTCGTCGTCATCGTTTTGGTGGGGCGGAAGGATGAAGCGTTTATTTTCGTTTTCATTTCTATTAAATTTTTGCCTGTAAGAGTTGTCCCTTACTCAAACAAACCTACTTCATTAACGAGCACAGAAGTTTGTCCACAGGAATAATGGGGTGGTGAATTTGATTCACTACTCCCCTCGGGGGAAAGACGAATTTGTTTTTAAAGCTTCAGATGGAAAGTTTAAGTCTGTGGTTTGAAGGGACATAAAATGCTCCTTTGGAATATTCTTATTGAAGAATCGATAATTTATGTTATTTGTCTTAAAATGAATATTTTAAAATGGATTACAAAGCGTGACCTTTTAAGGCGACCTAGTTTGATCCACACTTATAATTTGGCTTTAATAAGATTCTCTTTAACGCCCTACCAAAGGTCTAAACAGTCCATTACCGAAACTATTGACTGCTAAAAATTAACGCACAAGTACTATAAAAGCTCTTTAGGAGTTATAGCTTTGGAGAAATCGAAAGAAATCGAAGTTGAACCTTAAAAATTCTTTGTTGGGCTATTTTTACTTTAATAAAGCGTGTAGGGTTATAACATACATTAATCATAATATGCGCGAAGAATTACTCTTGCCAATCGCTGTTTCTTCGGGCTAAGAAGGCAATTTAGTAGTAAAGCCCTCACTCGAACTACTAAGGAGATCCTATATTAGACCCTGGGGTATTAAACCAATGTGGAAGGTCGTTGGTGGCAGCAAACGAGAGAGGGGGGGGGAGTGTCCTCTCACTAAGGCACTCACTCTCAGGCGGCAGCGGAGGAATTCCCTAGATGGAGTCAACGGTGGCGCCTACAGCTCCAGTCTGATCGAACTGGTAGTGAAATCCCTATATGAGCTGCTTCGACATATTTGAACACCAAGTCTATAGGGATTTTCAATACTGAGCCAGGGGTTTGGAAAAGAGTTGGTGGCGGAGGAGCCCTCAATGGGTCAACGGCAGCGCTCATATCCCAAAATGGGCTACTGACATCGGTATTTTTTCCGGCCCGCTGTCCTAGGGTCAAACCCATGGCCTGGCCCTCCAGGTTGGGGGTTGTGCTTTGGGTTAACTACCCATCCACGGAAAAAAGATTATGTTACGAAGCAACCAATAGCCTCGGAAAGGACTGATATTATTGTTGACGACCATGCTAAACGAATAAAGGACAACGACGTTCGTATCTGCACCTGGAATGGGAGAACATTAAACAGGAGAGGTGCAGGCGAACAACTAGCGGAAGCCCTAAACTACTACAAAGCAGACATTACTGCCATCCAGGAAATACGATGGGATGGGCCGGGCAAAAAGAGGATGAAAAACTGTGACATCTACTATGGACCGTGTTATAGTGAGCAGAAACAGCGACTATTTGGATGCGGATTTGTTATAAGTGCCAGACTTAGGCAAGAAGTCTTATGTTTCCAAGACATTAGCGAACGCATCACGGCCAAATTCGCCAACATAAGCCTTATATGCGCTCATGCTCCGACGGAGAAAAAAGATGATATAACTAAGAATTACTTCTACGGGCTCCTCGACAAAATCTATGAGCGGCTACCAAAGTACGTTGTTAAAATCGTGCTGGGAGATTTTAACGCAACGATAGGAAGAGAAGACATCTTTAGCAGTACTGTCGGAAAATATAGCCTACACGACAACACGTCTGGTAACGGACTTAGGCTAATTGACTAAGCTACGGAACGAAATGCCACTAAAGCAGGCACAAGGTTCCCTCACCCCGATACCCATAAGGGGACATGGCGGTCTCCAGATCAACGAACAGTCAACCAAATTGATCACATTGCGATAGACAAGAGGCACGCATCCAGTATTTTGGATGTCCGAACATTCCGAGGGGTTAACATCGACTCGGATTACTACCTTGTTGTAGCCAAGGTAAGGATGAGGATATCCACCACGCCACAAAAAAGCAGAAATACTGTGAAAAAATTTAACGTCGAAAGACTGCAATCGCCAGAGTCCGCCAAGACCTTCGCGCAACGCGTATCCCTTAACCTCTCGACTCACAACACACCACCAGCATCTAATGTTGAAGAGCAATGGCAACGATGCCAACAAGCCATTAGATCAGCCGCAACTGATGTGCTAGGAATGCCGACAGATGCTCGCAGCCAAGAACGAGGCCTACAAGGCTAAGCTGCAGGTGAAGACGAGAGCTGCCATTGAGCTCTATAGGCAAAGGAGAAGGGAAGAACTTCGGCTTTTCAGCAAGAAGAAAAAAGAGCAAGAAAAGCGCGCGATCGAGGATATAGAGAGGTGCCACTCCAGGAACGATGTTCGCAAGTTTTACCAAAGTGTAAAACGTCAAAGCCAAGGATACAAGGCTCGAACAGAATCCTGTTGAGATGAACAAGGAAATATCGTAGTTGAGACACAGTCGATGCTAAGTATATGGAAAAACCACTTCTGCAGACTGTTAAACGGCGATGGCGAACAACATTCCCCTGTCAGGCAGCACCAACCACTTAATATTGACAACGGCAGCGAGAACTGCCAACCACCCGACCTAAATGAAGTGAGGATAGCTATATCTATACTCAAGCCTAATAAGGCCGCCGGAAATGACGGCCTTCCCGCTGAGCTTTATAAAGCTGGCTGGTGCACCTACTAGCATACGCCGACGATATTGAGATCATTGGTAGGACTCAACGTGATGTCATAGCCACGTTTGCTAGTATAGAGAAGGAAGCAGCAAAAATGGGTTTAGCAGTAAATGAGGGTAAGACTAAGTATATGCTGTCAACACGAAAGGACAGACAACATCGACGAATTGGACAGAACGTCACCATTGACAGATATAACTCTGCGGTAGTACGGGTCTTTGTCTACCTCGGCTCCGCTATTAACTCTGACAACAACATCTCGTCAGAAATCAAAACAAAAATTACTCTTGCCAATCGCTGTTTCTTCGGGCTAAGAAGGCAATTTAGTAGTAAAGCCCTCATTCGAACTAATAAGGAGATCTTATATAAGACCCTGATCATCGCAGTCCTGCTCTACGGCGCTGAAGCATGGACCGTATCAAAAGCGGATGAAGAAATCCTTGGTCGATTCGAGAGAAGAATTCTTCGGAAAATCTTCGGTCCCGTTTGCGTTGACGGGCTATGGAGACGAAGATTCAACCACGAACTATACGAGCTGTACAGCGACATACCCCTAGTCAAAAAAACTCCACATTGGACGTTTAAGATGGCTAGGACATGAGGAAAGAATGGACACCAATACTCCGGCTCGCAGAGTCTTCGATTCCCAGCCAGACGTCGGACGCAGTAGAGTAAGACTTCGCCTTAAGTGGCGCGCACAAGTAGAAACCGACCTTAACCAACTTGGAGTGGGCAACTGGAGGCAGTTAACTAAGGACCGGGTAATTGGAGAGGCATGTGGGTTGAGGCCCAGGCTCATCCCGGACTGTAGTGCCACTTAAGTAATGTAAGTAAGGACGTATATTAGCTAAGGTGGCATTTCGTTCTACACCTAGGTAAATAATTAGAATTGGTCTTTTGCCAGATGGGGTTTTGTATAGACTGCGTTTTCGATAGATAGATAAATTTATTTTCGTATAATATACTTTTGGTTTGTTACCGCACATTTTACAGAGATTTGATACGTTATATCTTTCTACTGAAACATTTTTTTTTATAATTTAAATTAAAGTGATTTGAATTAAATAAACAGTTTGAAGGAAACACGAGCAAAACCTCCAATTTAAGTGCAAAAAAAAAAAAAAAAAACAAGTTAAGATTGTAATAATAAATAAATAACTAAATAAATAATTAAATAAATAAATAAATAAATAAATAAATAAAACAACAAATAAATAAATAAATAAATAAGTAAAAAATAAATAAATAAATAAATAAAAAATAAATAAATAAATAAAAAATAAATAAATAAATAAAAAAAATAAATAAATAGAATAACAAATGAGTTAAAAAAAACAAAATAATGAACAAATAAAAAAAAAACATAATAAAATGGATAAGTACAAAATTATTGAAATAAGTAACAAAAATAAACGAATTTGAACAAAATAAGACAAAAGTTGATTAATAAATATAAATATGTATATATAAGTAAATAAATTAACAATTAGATAAATAATATGACGAACATATAAAAAAAAATACAAATTTTTGGCGCAACAGGCTCGTTAGTACCCAGGGCCTAGCTTTCTCACAACCATTCATGTGTGCGTGTGTACTTCTTGCACGATGGCGGGACCTCCTGTTTTATGCCGACTCCGAACGGCTAAGTTGAGATAAGCTATTCTTGACAATTGATACTACTCGGACGATTTGTCAGATCATCACGAGAGGAGGGCCAGTGAAAAATCATTTAGGTGTTGCCACGGCTGGGAATCGAACCCAGACCTTCTGCGCGGCAGTTCATCGCACTAACCATCGCGCCACTGAGCCCTGACGAACATATAATCAAAACAATTTCAGGTATCTAAGTGTACATATAATGCGTTAACAAGAGGATTTTCAGCAAAACTGCAACGATCTAAAAATTGATTTGTTAGTTTTTGGATTCTAGTGGAAATCAATTCAACATTCGCTTTAACATGAATATCTCGCGTTGAGTGGTGCCAAGGCAATTTTAACATCATTTTCAATATTTTATTTTGAGAAACTTGCAATTTTTGTGTGTGACACTTTGCGCATTTTCCCCAGACTTGGCATCCATGGTTTTAAAATCTTATTAGGCGATCAGATTTTTTGTCTACTACCCCTGTTTCTATATATAAGTCTCTGTAATGTCATCTTTTACGTTTCGAAAATGATCAAAACAGTTCACAGATATGTCATATCTTATCTCCGACTAAGAGTGAGCTCAAAGAAGCTTGTAATACCGCTTTTCTGTCATCATAACATATCTGCATCCGAAAACTAGCTGATTCTGATGACAATAACTGGGAACGAGCATCACAAACAACATTGATCTAAGTGTTATTATTTAATGCCGCCGTTCAAACCTATGACTTCTTCGTCGAATCTTCTTCGCCATAGCCCGATTTTTGAAGAATGTATCCCTCAAAGCGACCAAATATTTCTTCATCCGCGTCATATTCAGCCCAACGTATTTTTTGGATGGTAGTAATGTCTGATTTGTATCAAATTAGGGCCTCCCCTAGCTACTTAGCTGTACTTGGCGTTCAACATTCCAGATGCAGTTACGAACGTCGCTGTCTTCTTTGTTCATTTAGCATGCTCGTATAATAATCAAACAAAATCATTCCCCTTAGAGGATTTCGTTTCTTCTGACCAATAAGTTTTCACATGATTAGGTAGCGCAAGTCTCAATCTAGAGAGACAGTTTCAATTTATAAGATGCTCCTTGAACGCGGGTCTGCTAGTATACACAAGGATATTGAGCAATGTCATTGGCCTTTGGAAACATATACCACGATCAATATTCAAGGGACCTGGCTTACAGTTGAAATACCTATATAACCTGTTGTCCGAATATGTCAGTGCGGGTTTTATTCGTTGCGCACACTTAAGAGCTTAACTAGGGCAGTAGGACCCTACTGTTGGCTCATGAAAATAAATATATTCGTTGCCATCTGGGAAAAGAATTAGTTGACTTTGTGAAAGTACTGGCTTAACGTCAATCTATATTGCAGTCTTTTGAGGAGCCACACGCTCTAAGGTATAAAAATAAACTCACCTTTATTCACTTAATTTCTTACGCCATTAACCTTGCAAACTCTCCAAAACATTCCACATCCAGTTGGACAAGACCAAGTATTTGGTGGTTAGCAGTGACATAAAGCTTCACAATTACAATTCTGGGGCCCATTACTAAAGTTGATGATACTCATCAAGAGGAGAGATTATATAAAACCACAAAGGTGAACTAAATAGGTTGACAAGTGAGACCTTATGATAATATATTGAAGCGCATCTAACTTCACGTAATTTTTAAGGGTTTACAAACTGTCAAACTATATTGCAGTCTTTTGAGGGGCCACACGCTCTAAGGAATAAAAATAAACTCACCTTTATTCACTTAATTTCTTACGCCATTAACCTTGCAAACTCTCCAAAACATTCCACATCCAGTTGGACAAGACCAAGTATTTGGTGGTTAGCAGTGACATAAAGATTCACAATTACAATTCTGGGGCCCATTACTAAAGTTGATGATACTCATCAAGAGGAGAGATTATATAAAACCACAAAGGTGGACTAAATATGTTGACAAGTGAGACCTTATGATGATATATTGAAGCGCATCTGACTTCACGTAATTTTTAAGGGTTTACAAACTGTCAAACGAAAACTAAAGCTATATGACACCCAAATTTCAGTAATAGGGAAAAACGATAATCGTTAAACGTGAAGCGATTATCGTTTTACAACATCGCTTTTTAGCAATAACGAAATAATTCCACGGATAATTGTATTACGTAATAGGAATCTTGGAAATTCACAAGTTACAGCTAATCAGTGTTTGTTTTCAAAACCATAACACCATCTCTACATACTGACACCCTTTTCAATTCAACGAATTCAATAGTTCAAGGACACTATCTATTCGCTTGTATCTCCAGGGATTTAAATAAACATGTGTACTACAAGAAAAACACGAAAACAATGCACTCATCCGATTTGTAGGTCTGCTCCTATTTGCATACATAAAATCAAGAAGAATATGTGTTCCATATCCAAGGACACATCATTCGTTCCGTACCCATTCTGCATGATACAACCGATAACCGAATAAAGTCCTAGCCCCTGGTAGAGCATATTTCAATAAATGTCAGCGCACATACACACGTACGAATTCTAAACAAAATATGCACTCGTTTCCATGAAATCTCCTAGGAGATATTTTATACAATTTCCATTCTGAAAAGAAATAAATTCAATTTTAAGGACATCAAAGACAGACTAGCCAGCTTAGCATCCGGAGGAAGCTTCTTCGGATAGGTTCTGACAAAAAAAAAATAAAAAAACTTCAAAGCAACCACAAAATGCTCAGCGGGATAAATAAATTGAACTCCTGTATTGTGCTTCCCGTGTCCTAAACGACCGACCTACATTGTTCCTTGTACACATGTACCTACAGCGAACATGTTAATTTCGAATGTTTCATTGAATCAATTTCCCCCAATTCACCTACACATCCTGCGGTGGAAGCGATTCGAAAGAAATTATTGTAAATGGCATATTTTACGGAAAAAAAAATGTGTGTGTGGGTGTGTTTGTTGTGGTGATGAAAGGATGGACCAGTTGTACATCGATTGTGTGGTTAATATCTCTAACCAAAGGGGATGTGGTGTATGGCAATACAAAATGGAATTCGTATGGGATATGAAATTGGGTGGCTTGTATATTACTTTATGGTCTTTAATCTGTGGTTGCAAATAATCCGTGCTAAGGATGCATATTGTTGAGAGCTTTGCAACGAAATGTAGTCTGTGTTATGGAATTTGCAGGTTTGTATTATGGAATTTCCATGTCTTATCTTAGTAAGCAAAGCAGGTCTCTATTATGGAATTTAGGTTTCTTGTCTTAGCTCTACCCCACAAATATTTCCTTACACTGTTTATTGTAAAGGTAAACCGAGCACTGATACCGCGTTGCTGGAGCACAGTCGGGGAAACTCAAAAAGACTGAGCAGTCTATAGAAACATGGCATAGCTTGAGCGAGAAGTAGTGTACAATCTCAGAAGCAAGTACCCACCCCACTTGCCGAAAACCCTCGACTTTCAATAAAATAGTCAACTTTAAATGGCTCACATAAGACATCAATGTGAGATCTGTAAAACGATAATATTTTGACCCTTGTAAGTCATGTTCCTTAGGTCGGATAAATGCAACAAAATTCTTCGGATGCCTTTTGTTCTAATAGGGAGCCTCTTTATACCAGGATCCACAATAGGTGATGTTTGGATGTTGTAGAACGAGAGCGAACTCTGATCGGTGTTAATATGGTAAGGTAGGTAGGTAGAGGTGGCGGTTCAGCATGAACCCAAGTAGCACTGATGTGCATTTTTGTTACCACGACTCGTGTGACAGTTTTTCTGATGATTGTTGAGGGTCTAATACGATCCGCATCTAGATCTAGCCTGCGGAGTTTAGAAAGCGGATAATATCTTGTTATCCTTTATCCGGCATGACGCTAAGGTCGAAATGGGAGAGGGTTTCTTTTACGTTTCCGCAACTGCGGCATTGGGGGTTGTATGGAATCCCTAGTTTGGCCGCATGGTCTCCAATTGGCCAGTGTCCCGTGACTATCGCCGTAATTCTTGCGATTTCTGAGCTGGTTCTATTCAGTAGGTCGTTTATTCTGTTCTTGTCATAGGTAGGCCATATCTTCCTCTATATCAAACAATTTGTTAACCTTCTCCATTTGGAGTCAGCCTTCTTCAGATAGTTCCCTTTACCGCATCTAGCGGGATATGGACCCTTGAGCGAGTGAGCCGTGTAGAGTTGAGCCTTGCCTGGTCAGCTCGTCTGCGCCCTAGTTTCTTTCAATGTCACTATGTCTGGGACATAGGGAAGTCTTACCCTGAAGCTTTCGCTCAGGCAGGCATAAGTTCGTTTCGGCATTCCTGTACCAGCTTGGAGGATATGGTAGCCGAGTTGATGACTTAATGGCAGATTGACTATCTATCAGGATAGCAATATTTTGCTTTTGTATAGTGTCACGCCCCAGTTGCGTGCAAGCCTCTCAGATAGCCAGTAGTTCTGCCTGGAATACACTGGCAAAATTCGGTAGGCGGTATGATACTGCTATTATCGGTGATTCCGAGTAGACACCGGACTCCACACCATAGTTCATCTTAGATCCGTCGGTGTAGACGACTATATCGAAATCCCTTACTACTAGCCTAGCCTACTTAGTGTGGGTGTGATGTAGTCAGTTGGAAACGTGACCATGCCGTTTGGTAACATGTCCAGGATATTACTGTGGCCATTTTTAGTTTTGTGAAGTTGAAGCTTTTACTTAACGCGGGCCACCATACTAGTGAGCCATATGTGAGAATTGGACGTACTACAGCTGTGTACATCTTTGGTTGAAGTCCCCACTTTTTTGCAAAGGTTTTGCTGCAAGTATAGAAGGCACCACACGCCTTCCTTACTCGGTACTTGATGTTGTATTTCCAGTTATGTTTTGGGTCAAGCATGATACTCAAATACCTAGCGCTGAAATATAACGTGAGTGGTTGGCCATTTACACGAGGGAGGGTGAAATTGGTGGTGAATAGCACCCCTTCAATCACCCTGCCTGTCTCACTGTTAGTTTTGGGTTGCGTGCGAGGTTGGGTTGATTTAACAGCCTCGCAGGGGTTATTTTTTTTATTTTTATATCGACTGTACCATTCAATGATAACCTTAAAATTAATTTCGCGTTATTTCCATTAATTTTTTTTTGCAATATTTCTGTGAAAATATCGCAATAAAGTGGGTTGTACTTTGGGCTAACTACCCATTCACTTAAAAAAAACAGCTTGTAACGAAGCAAAGGAATGAAATTGTAGTTGACGGCCATAATAAACGAAATAAAAAGTCCGACAAGACTCGGACAAACTTATCCGTACGAATTATGTAGAGTATTGCGTTTGATATTAATTTGGAATCAATCCTTTTTTGCTAAAAATCTTAACTGCTGTTTAAAGATTTTTATAATTTTAAGAGATTTGAAATTTTATAAAAGTTTCAGCGCTCAAATTATTTTTTAATCTATGATACAAGGTGGCGCAAAAGTAATCCTCCTATCAGAAAATGCTATAAATTTTGCGATTGGCCCCTAATGTCAGTTCTGTTTTGACATTTTTGTAGTAAACACATGCGAAATACACGTTAATAATGAATGTTACGCTACACTGCTCCAGAACGCGGAATATTGGTGACTATTTATTTGAGCAATAATCGGTCGGTGACTTTGGCACAACGTGAATTTCGTCGCAGATTTCCTAGCCGTCCAACGCCTACTGGTGAAACACTGCGACGTTTAGCCGCTCGCCTCGAAGAGAGCTGCCAGGCGTGGCAGACCCTGGAGTAGCCGTTCTGCAGAGAATATTGCTGCTGTAGCCGAAGATGTCATGGAAGCGCCGTCGACATCGACCAGACGATGTCTGGACGCAAATGGGTATCAGTCGACGGTCTTTACAGCGAATTTTGGTACTTGATTTGAAGATGTTTCCGTACAAAGTCCAGACGGTGCATCAGCTGTTAGCTGCTGACCGCCAATCGCGTCTAACATACGCTCAAGCCATCCTTAATCACCACCAAGAGGAAGATGATTTTTCATCAAAAATAATCATGAGTGATGAGGCCCATTTCCATCTTAGCGGTACGTACCCGCTAAATTTACGCTTCTGGGGCACTGAAAATCCGCGTGTAACCCATGAAGAGCCATTACACCCGCTCAAAGTCACTGTATGGTGTGCTGTTTTCGCTGAAGGAGTCATCGGACCTTTTTTCTTCGAAGACGTCGCGGGCCAAACGGTTACTGTGAATGGTGAGCGCTACAGAGCAATGATCAACGAGTTCTTTTTGTCGGAACTTGATGAATTGGGATTGGAAAACATGTGGTTCCAACAGGACGGTGCAACGGCACACACTGCACGTGCCACAACCGATATGCTGAAGGATGCATTTCCCGGGCGCCTAATCTCCCGTTTTGGCGATTTGCACTGGCCAGCAAGATCGCCTGATTTGACCGCTCCAGACTTTTTTTTGTGGGGCTTTTTGAAGTCGCGGGTTTATGTCAACAAGCCTCAGACTCTTGCTGCTCTTAAAGACAATATCCGTCAAGAATGTGAGGACCTATCTCCGGAAGTTTTGGCCAAAGTGATGGAAAATGCCATAAAAAGGGCTCAAATGACAATCAACTGTGGCGGCGGCCATTTACATGACATCATATTCTCGACTTGATGTAAAAAAAATTAAAAGACCAAATAAAAATAATCCACAAGAAGAATCAAAGTTTTTCATTTTTTTTTTAAATTACAGCCAAAAAACATCGGAAGGTTTTTTTTGCGCCACCTTGTATAATAATGGATACATGAATATTAATTTTAGTAAATAGTTTTACTAAATTCATTCTATGAAATTTAATAAAAATCTTTACCAAAAACATCCGTTATTATGGTGTTATTTATGTTTTTGTAAAATTGTAATCCGTAATCCTAATTAATATATTCAGATAGATCCAAGTAAACTTGTTTGCATAAATCAGTTCTCCCCTTTTTGAGATATACCTTATATATGCAAAGAACAGTTATATTTGTTTGTAAAAACACTGTTAGATCAAAGTTTTTGTTGGACTCTGGGTACTTCAAAACATAAACATTCGAAAAAAAATCTCAACTTTAAATTTTCGTGCCATCACTACTTATCATCGTTTGGCTTCGGCGTTTAACAGGAGGTCCTTTGTAGCAAAAATAAGATTTTCGCACACACAAAGAAAGGGTGAAACTAGGTTTAATGCCATGTATGGGCCATCCATTTTTAAAAAATGGTAAAAAATAAAAAGAGGATGAAAATGACATCTACTACGGTCGGCGTTATAGAATCAAGCAAGAGTAAGAAGAACACATCCAGAACATCATTCTGATGGGTTAACATCGATTCGGACTACTGCATTGTTGATGCCAAGGTAAGAATGCGAATATCCACAACGTGAAAAATTGAATGTCGACAAGCTGCAATCGCAAGAGCCGCAGAACTCGTATCCCTAAATTTATAGATTAAAACAATACCACCAGCATCTAATGTCGAAGACCAATGACAATAATGTCAACAAGCCATTAGATTAGCAGCAACTGAGTGGTAGATTACTCGTGCCCACCAACAAGAAACCCATGGTTTGATGAGGAATGCCGACATATGCTCGTAGCCGAGAACGAGGCCAACAAGACTAAGCTTTAGGTAAAGGCGTGAGCTTCCATTGAGCTCTACAGGCAGAGAAGAAGAAGAAGTACCGGGTTTTTAGAAAGAAGAAAAAAGAGAAAGAAAAGCGCTCTATTGAAGATATTGAGAGGTGCTACTCCAGGAAAGATGTTCGCAAGTATTACCAAAGTGTAAAATTTCAAAGCCAAGGATATAAGGCTCGAACAGAATTATGTCGAGATGAACAAGGAAATATAGTAGTTGGTTGAGACATAGTCGATGTTGAGGATATGGCAGAACCACTCTCCGCTTCTGGTTTCTCCAACCACGATCTAATTAATCTTACGTTCCAATGTCTTCCCCCCTCTCTAGTACAGCTTACAGTTTTCGAGATTTCAGAAATATCAATAGACATAATTTAGAAGAGGAGTTTCGAGTGTTCAGTATTCCGTCTGCTATCGATCAGGTGATATTCCTACAAAAAATCATTCTTAATCTCTTTAATAAGCATGTTCCTTACAAAACAAAGCAAATTAAACATCAAGATCGACCATGGTTTTCAGCGACGATTAAAAACCTCATCTCTTTGCGTGATGTAGCTTATAGGCGTTGGAAGTGTTTTCGTCTCGAAGAGCATCACAGCGCTTACAAAGCCTTATGAAATAAGGTCGTTCGTGATATACGGGAATGAAAAAAACAATTCTACTCCTCACGACTAAACCCACCGCTTGCTGGGCAAAAACTATGGAGGAATATTAAAGAAATTGGTATAGGAAAACAGAAAAACATTACAGATTGTGACTTTGATTGTGATGAGTTGAATAAAAAATTCGCATCTGTGTCCACTGCTGACTCCACTGACCAGTGGAATTTCTACTCACGCTCCCATATCCATATTCAAAATGAACAACGCCTAAACACCTTTCAATTTTCTGCAACTGATGAAACCAAAGTGCTCGAGAGTTTTCAAGGCACAAAATCAAACTCCGTTGGCTTTGATGAAATCCATCCGACTTTTTTAAAAGCAATACTCCCACATTGCTTAAAATATATCACATATGCTTTCAACTCGATTCTTACGATCGGCGTTTTTCCTTATGTATGGAAACATTCTAAAATTATACCCATTCCAAAAAAGGGCACTAAAGAAGAGTATAGACCGATTGCAATTCTACCCCTCCTCTCGAAAATCCTAGAAAAGATAATGAACTCCCAGATTCGTGAATACCTTGATAGTAATAGTTTGCTCTGGTCTGAGCAGTCCGGTTTCCGTCCAAAACACAGCTGCACAACAGCTTTATAAAAAGTAGTAGAAGATATCAGGCAGGCCGTAGATGAAAATAATCTAACTTTTCTTACCCTGCTTGATTTTTCGAAGGCATTTGATACTGTTAATCACGACATACTTTGCAGCAAACTTGTAGAACAATTCAACTTTTCACTATCAGCCGCGAACCTGGTTTCATCGTATTTAAGGGGTAGATCACAGGCAGTTGTAGGCAAAAACAACATCTCAACCTTTCTTCCCTTAAATAATGGTGTTCCACAGGGCTCCATCCTTGGACGACTTCTTTTTTCACTTTATATCAATGAGCTACCTAAATATATAAAGAACTCGTCCATACACATGTATGCTGATGATGTTCAACTATACAATAGCTACCGAGTTGGTCTGGTTGAAAATGGTGCTTACGAAGTAAACGAGGACATCCAATCAATTTATATCTGGGCACAAGCAAACAGTCTTGCTCTTAATCCCACCAAGTCCAAATGTATGGTTATTTCAAGGGTTAAAGTAGACACGTCATTCTTACCTCCAATTGAGCTTAACGGTTCAGTTATCGAGTTTGTTGATACCGCAAGGAATCTTGGGGTCACATTCACACATAATCTTACTTGGGACAATCATATACGTATCACTCTTGGTAAAATGTACGGAAGCCTCAGGATGCTTTGGGCCTCACAGCCCATAACTCCTCTTGCAACTAGGAAAATCACTCTACTCGTCTCAACTATGCTCTTTGGTTGTGAGATATTTAGTAACTGCAACTATAAGCTTAAGCGCAAGCTTAATGTTGCATACAACAGCATCGCACGTAACATCTATGGACGTAGAAGGTATGACCACATCTCCGCTTTCTCTAAGTCAATACGGCATAACTCTCGATAACCTTTTAAAATTCAGAACAGTAATTCTGCTGCATAATGTCATGGAAACCCGTCAACCACTTTACTTATTTACCCTTATTCATTTTTCGCGTTCCTTAAGAACTCTTAAACTTGTACCGGCACGCTGTAACTATTTAGTTTCAAAGCGTCAATTTTTAATTCATGTTGTGTGTTAATCAAATGAACAAGGGTTGGTAGCGGATGAACTTCCCACGAGATAAACCAAATGGAAAAAAACGAAACGAATAATTGGTTTGTCGACTATATTGGTATTTGTTAGGAAGAAGTTACCCGCTCTGTATCTGATATCCAAGTGGCCGAGCTCTTAATTTTAACAAAATAAATGCCTCATTGCACTGAACAAATACAACAACAAATACATTACGTTAACACATATGTCAAAAAGAGAGTATGCTAAGTGTTATACATTACATATGATTTCACGACAATTCTGTATAATATAACTTTCAATGATGCAATTTACAGTAAACAAATGAGAGCAAAAGAGAGCTTAACATGTAATGCATTGACAAGTATTAGCAAAGTAAATTATGCAATGGGCAACAAATTAACAAAACCAACAAAATGAACAATGAGTAACAAAAATAAAGAAGAGAAAATTGAGGGAATAATTTAAATAAATAACATTAATCATAAACATTCCGCCGCCCCTGGAACATAGTTTCAGAATACAGGCAAGATTGACAATTTATGTATCGGTCGAATTAAATTCCCAGTAGCCGTTTTAAGAGTAACGACCCGAATATGGCCGTCTTTTCCCGGATGGGTTTCGATGACACGTCCCATTGCCCACTTTCCAGGGGGTAAGTTAGCATCTTTAATGACCACCAGATCATTTATCTTCACGTTAGGTTGTATCTGCTGCCAACGAGGACGTTGTTGAAGTGACGTCAAATATTCCATTTGCCAACGTTTCCAATAGCCTTGAAGTTTCGACTGCAATTGTTTCCAGCATTGTAGACGATTTGTTGGTATTTCGATTGTTGGCTCGGGGATGGCAGCGTAGGATTCACCTAGAAAGAAATGAGCTGGGGTTAGTGGATCGAGTTCGGTATCCGAAATTTGACATAAAGGTCGCGAATTAAGTATGGCCTCAATTTGTGTCAGAAGGGTATATAGCTGCTCGTATGTTAAAATGTCTGTATTTATCACTCGTCGAAGATGCTGTTTAACCGACTTCACTCCGGCTTCCCACAAACCGCCGAAATGTGGTGCTGAAGGAGGAATAAAATGCCACGTAATACCATCGCGTGCTAAAGATTCTGCTACTATCGAATTATGGTTTTCAGATAAAACGAGCTGATGCATTTCGGATAATAGGCGAGCAGATCCACGAAAGTTTGTTCCATTGTCGGTGTAAAAATGCGATGGTTTTCCACGACGCGCAACAAAACGACGAAGAGCAGCAAGAAAGGCATCTGTAGTTAAGTCACTAACGAGTTCTAAATGTATAGCTTTTGTCACTAGACACACAAATAGCGATATATAACCTTTCGTAAAAGTAGATTTTCGACCCGATCTCACTTTTAGAGTTATCGGCCCGGCGTAATCACAACCACAATGCGCGAATGGTCGGCTTGTTTGAATGCGTTGCGAAGGCAAATTACCCATCAACTGGTTTATCGTAGCTTTGCGTTGACGAAAACATGCGATACATTCATGAGTAATTTTGCGGAGTAGATTTCGACAGCCGATAATCCAAAATTCCTGCCGTAGTAACGCGAATAGAGTCGATATTCCAGGGTGTAGATATCGTTTGTGTGCATCGAGAACGATGAGCTTGGTAATAACGTGTCCTTTGGGTATAATGATTGGGTGTTTGACGTTAAATGAGATGTCCGCCTGTTGGATCCTTCCTCCGACTCGCAGTACATTTTCATTATCTAGAAAGGGAGAAAGATTAATGATTTTGCAATTGGAACGAAAAGATCCGTGTTTATGAAACGCTTCAACATCATCACCAAAATACCGACTCTGTAGATACTTGATGATCCTCAGTTTAGCTTCATAGATTTCAATCGGCTGCAGATGAAGCGAAGACGGCGATGTAGTTTTTCGACACATATTTATGAAGCGTCGAATCCGTCCTACTGTCCGAACCAGAATATTCCATGTTGAAACTCGCTTTGCAAGTATCTCGAACGGATGATCGTCAGCGACGACTAGGTACGACGTTTGGGTGGCCCGTTTCTCCTCCTGTTTGCAGCTAGGTTCATCTTCCAGATCATAGACTATAGGCCAATTCTCAATACTTTTCCTTAGCCATTGTGGACCGGTCCACCAAATCGGATGTTCAATGAGTTGAACCGGAGATAGTCCGCGAGATGCACAGTCAGCTGGATTGCACTCAGATCTGACGTGAAACCACCTATTTCTTGGAATTGTATTGAGAATTTCCGAAGTGCGATTGCCTACAAAAACATTCCAACGGCGTGGAGGGGATGATAGCCATGATAAAACTACCTTCGAGTCAGACCAGGCGAATACATTCGAAAAGTTTATATTTAAAGATTTTTGAACTGCGACAAGTAATCGAACGAGCAAAACGGCTCCGCAGAGCTCTAACCGAGGAATGCTCAGTTGCTTTAATGGAGCGACGCGTGTTTTTGCAGCGAGAATGTTCGTTCTGACTTCTCCATTAGGCAACTCGTAGCGCGAGTAGATCACGGCGGCGTACGCTGATGCCGATGCATCTGAAAATGCGTGCAGTTGAAACGACACATTTCCAAGACCGATTGTTCGTGGTATTTCGATGGTAGTAAGAGTTGGAAGCTCTTCGCGATATCTGCTCCACTTTGAAGCAATGAGCTCTGGGAGTTTATCATCCCAGTCTAATTTCAGATGCCACAATTCTTGAAGCAGAATCTTTAGTTGCACGACCGAAGGAGCGAGAAAACCGAGGGGATCAAAGATACGTGCTACATCTTTTAAAATTTGGCGTTTTGTTATTGGTTCGTTGGATGTGTAGTTTAGACAAAAACTAAAAACATCACTGTTTGAGTTCCAGTATAGACCCAGAACTTTAATCCACGAATCCGAAACTGAGTCCAACGATACATTTAGTGGAGAGACATTGTCCTGGCGAAGTTCGACACTATTACTTTGCCATTTGCTTAATTGCATACCGCACTTTTCGAGGAGTTCTATTAAAGAGTTTCGTTTGTAAATGGCTTCAGCTAGAGTGTCTCCACCCGAAACGACATCGTCGACGTAAAAGTCGTTGAGTACGATTTCTGACGCGACAGGAAATTCACTTTGATAGTCTTTAGCGAGTTGCTCTAACGTCCGAACCGACAAAAAAGGGGCGCAGGATGTTCCGTAAGTCACTGTGCGTAGCCGATAGTGCTGTATAGGTTCCGAAGGTGACTTCCGCCAGACTATACGCTGAAAATCTGCGTCCTTTTCCGACACCCATATTTGGCGAAACATTTTTACGATGTCTGCTGTAAAGACGAATTGGTGTCGACGAAATCGAAGGCAGACCGAAAAGAGATTGCGCTGAATTGGGGGGCCAATCATAAGCGAATCGTTTAAACTGGTACCGTTTGTATCCTTGTGTGACCCATCGAAGACGACACGAAGCTTCGTAGTTGTACTTTCGGGTTTTAAAACAGCATGATGGGGAAGATAGAAAACCGTTGATTTGGAGATTTCTGCTGCAGGAACTTTTGACATATGTCCTAGTGTCAGATATTCGTCAAGAAATCTCGAATAGTTTTCGTAAAGTTCTTTATTATTCGAAAACTTCTTCTCCATCCACTTAAGTCTCGAAAGAGCTCCGTTTAATGTGTCACTAAACCGTGGAGGTGTCTTGAATGGAAGATCGACGATATATTTGCCACATGAATTTCGGCGATGGGTTTGAAGAAAGTGTTCTTCGATATCTCTATCTTCTTTGGACATGATTGATTTCGGATCAATCTCTTCAATAGTCCAAAAGGATTGCAATATCGAGTCGATATCTAAGTGGCAGTGATTCGAAATGATGTTGGTTTCACTAGAGAATGTTGGCAATTTCCCAGCCAAAACCCAACCGAAAATGGTTTTCTGCGCTAATGGATAGCCTTGGCTACTGTTCACACTCTTTCCCTGCAAAATCTCCCAAGCTTTGTCTGCCCCTAGCAAGATGTCAATGGGATTGGATTTGTTGAACGAATTATCAGCTAAGTCCAGCTGATGTAAATGATCCCAATCTTCAGTTGTAAAAGAAGTCGTTGGCAAATTCGTGGTGACGCTTGATAAAATATAAGTATCTACTGCGATACTAAATGAATCACAACGTGACGTGATAACCAACGATATAAGGCCTCTAGATTTACCAGCGCTGGTAGATCCAATACCGCTTATGGGTATACGAGAGTTTCTTCGTTTGAGTCCAAGTCTTTGAGCGCAAGATTCCGTAACGAAAGATACCTGTGAGCCTGTATCTATAAGGATCCGAACGAGTTGGTATTTTCCATAAACATCTAAAACTTTCCCTAGAGCAGTGGGTAGTAGTGTTTGGGATATTTTGTGGGCAATGTTAACAGAATAGTTATTGATCAGAGATTGTGCCGAAGTCGAAGGAAGATTTGATGCAACGGGTGTGTTTTGGGGAATAAATTCTGCAGTTTGGGCGATATTAAAAGGAATGCTTGTATTTGAATTATTAACCGAAGAGGAAGAAATCCTGTTTGTATTTACCGAATCATCGTGAACCAAACTATGGTGGCGTGTATTGCATGATCTGCACCGAAATTTAGATTGGCAACGAGCAGATGAATGTCCACTTCGAAGACAATTAAAACAGAGTTTACTGGTTTTAACAAACTCTCTACGAGATTTTAAGTCCAGATTTTGAAATTCTGAGCACTGTGGAAGGCTATGACTAGCATTGCATTTTGCACACGTCATTGGCGTTGAAGCATGCATGCTTTTTACCACTGGTTTCTTAAATCGATTGGATTCACGAGCGTTTACCACACAACTTTCTAACGCCTCACACCGGCGGTCCAAAAAATCTAAGAACTGGTCCACAGTAGGATAATCCTCAGCAACGCTATCTTCAGACCATGCCTGTCGACTTTCAGGGTCCAACTTGTTTAATAAAAGGTAAATGAGCCACGGATCCCTCTTAAGCGAATTTATCGCGGTTAAACCTCTCACAACTTCATCAGCTCCGTCTGATATTTTGCGTAGAATACTAACATTCGAAGCATTGATCGATGGTAAATCCATAAAAGCCTTAATAAAGCTGTTAATTACATGGCGCGGCCTATCATAACGCTTTTCAAGTTTAGTCCATGCTTGCTTATACGCATCATCGCATAATGGTAGATGATTAAGAAGACTTAAGGCCTCATTGCGTAACAAGGACTTTAAGAAGTGAAATTTCTGAACTGGAGTTAAATTTGTTTTATTGTGAACCGCTCCTTCGAACATATCACGAAACGTTGGCCATTCCCGATAATTGCCAGAAAATGGTTCAATTCGTATTTGAGGAAGAAAAGAATCTGAATTTTTGCCCGCCGAATTCGAAGAATTTAAAGATTCAACTAACAATTTCTGCTGCGCAGCTAATTGCCCTACGACGTCTTTACTTTTCTCCTTCTTTTCGCGATCGTTAATTGAATTAAGAAGAACCGATTTAACACTCAAAGACTTTGCTTCAAATTCTTCATATTCCGGAATAGGATCAACGTAGCCCTCTTTATCCGCGAATTCGTACATTTTCTTTTGCGAAGCATTGAATTCTTGCCACAATTCTTCTGCTTTATTGTAACGAATCTTAAGATCGCTTAACGTGGTAGTTACATCAATATTTTCGGAATAGGTTACTAACTTTGTTAGAGAACCTTTCATATGACCGCGTGTAGCACGAAGGGCAGAAAATGAAGTTGGCTCGCACATACTAACGATTTTATTTAACCACTTCAAACTCAAGCAAAACGAGGTGAAATTAAAAAATACTCTATTAGTCAATAGTCACAATGATTAATTTCTACAATCGATATGTATCACTAAAAACGTGGTGGGTAGAATATCGAAATTAATCACAATTAATAAGTATTACAATTCACAAAAAAAACTGTCTGTTGGTAGGTATCGAAAATATAGTTTCAAAACGAATATCCGGCTCGAAGGACCAAAAAATGTGTGTTAATCAAATGAACAAGGGTTGGTAGCGGATGAACTTCCCACGAGATAAACCAAATGGAAAAAAACGAAACGAATAATTGGTTTGTCGACTATATTGGTATTTGTTAGGAAGAAGTTACCCGCTCTGTATCTGATATCCAAGTGGCCGAGCTCTTAATTTTAACAAAATAAATGCCTCATTGCACTGAACAAATACAACAACAAATACATTACGTTAACACATATGTCAAAAAGAGAGTATGCTAAGTGTTATACATTACATATGATTTCACGACAATTCTGTATAATATAACTTTCAATGATGCAATTTACAGTAAACAAATGAGAGCAAAAGAGAGCTTAACATGTAATGCATTGACAAGTATTAGCAAAGTAAATTATGCAATGGGCAACAAATTAACAAAACCAACAAAATGAACAATGAGTAACAAAAATAAAGAAGAGAAAATTGAGGGAATAATTTAAATAAATAACATTAATCATAAACACATGTTATTGAACTGTGGAATTCCCTACCTTTAACTATTCGATTAATGAGTCGCACAATCCAATTTAGGAGAACGCTCTGGCAACACTTCACGTCACTCTAATGATAACTTTTTTCCCCTTCACTTATATATTTTCTTTTTTATAAATACATTTAATTTTTTATTATTTTAAATTTTTATTTCGATCTCTTGTTATTTTAAATTATTTTTTGCCTACTAGTATTTAATTCACACACAGTCTACTAATTGTAATCACTATATTGTATCTTTCTCGATTCTTTCACTAATTTAAAAGATCTTGTATCTTACAGTGTAAAGACTTTACATAATAAATAATAATAAATAATAATAAATAACTTCTGCAGAATGTTAAATGGCGATCTCCCGCTGTAAGGCAGAATGAACCATTCAATATTGTCGACAACGGTGAAAACTACTAACCACCCGATAAAAGTGAAGTGAGGATAGCAATATCTAAACACAAGCTTAAAAAAGCTACCGATAATGACGAGCTTGATAAAGTCGGCGGAGATGACTTGGTAAGTAACATCCACCTACTCATAAGCCAAAATTTGGTCGGATGAAAGCCTGAAAAATGGAACATCAACATCGTTGCCCGGTTCACAAAAACAGAGACCCTCTAAAATGCACCAAATATAGAGGCATAAGTCTTCTCAACATCCTATCTCCCGTAATACGAGAATAACTAAACTATTTACCAACAGTATGGTTTAAGGCCCACAACTGACCAAACTTCACACTTTGGCAGACCCTCGTAAAATCCCAAGAAGTCCAAATCGATACCTACCACCTTTTCATCGTTTTCAAAGCGGCATACGACAGCATTTATAGAGATGAACTACGCAGTTTTGGTATACCGCCCAAACTCGTCCGTCTGTGCCTATGACAGATATATTTACCTAACTTTGAGATTCTACTGGAATTTGTCTTGCCCGATATCTCTTCAGAAATTTAAACAAAGAATTACTCGTGAAGATTTAATCTTCAAATGGACATCAATACTCCGGCTAGCAGAGTCTTTAATTCTAAGCCAGAAGTCTTACGCAGTAGAGGAAGACCTCGCCTTAAGTAGGGCTCACAAGTAGAAACGGACCTCAAACGACTTGAAATGCGCAACTGAAAGTGATTAAATAAGGACCGGGCTGATCGAAAAGGCCGGTTGGTTAAGACCCAAGTTCATTCCGGATAGTTGGGCCAGTTATGTAAGTAAATAAGTAAGGTCTAGCTTATCGTGCGTATTGAGGCATAATGGAAGGTGCATAAAAAGGATAAGGGAATTTCGCGAATCAAGTTGGAATTTCTGCAATTTATTGGATTGTTGTCCGATTAAAAGACCCATTATCTCCGATCAAACAATTTAGTTTCTTAAAATGTATCTAAGGCGGATAATAACTTGTTTCGAGTGTTATATTTTTTGAAAATCGATCGATCCCGTTTGTGTTGGCGGGTTTTCAAAGACAATGCTAACGACCTGTTTAGCTTCATAGATCTAGTCATGCAACGACGCATAGTTAGTCTAATCGAACAAGTATGTAATGTCAAGTCTTGAACTAGTCAACGAACTTAAAGAAGACCTTGTCTTAAGTGGCGCACATAAGTACAAAATGATTTCAACCAATTTGGAGTAGACAACTCTAGACATATTGGAGTTACAAGCCGGCATAACATCAGGTGCACATTGTTTGAGTCCCCGTCACTTCAAACGATACCCGCACTTAAGCAGGATAAATGATCTCAGGCAAAACATTGCATAAGATCACTCGGCTTACTATCATTGTTCTGTCAAATTCATAAATAACGGGTCCGCCAAATAACTTTATTTTTTTTCTGAAAATGCTATAAAAAAAACTACAGAATATTTTCTCAAATTTCTACTTTTATTTCAAAGAACAATCCTTCCGGTTAATATTGGAAAATAATTTTATTCAAATGGCTGCCTTGGCTGGCCATGCAGTAGCCTACACGATCGGTCCAATTTTTAAGCATATTATCGATTGTGTGCAGCTGTATTTCACCAATGGCTTCACGAATATTGTCCTTTAAAGCGTCAATTGTCTCTGGCTTGTCGGCGTAACACTTATCTTTTACGGCACCCTACAAATAATTGTCCAACGATGTCAAATCGCAGCTACGAAGTGGCCAAACGACATCAGCTCTGCGGCTGATAATGCGATCTTCAAAAACTGGGCGCAAAACATCGAGTGTAGCTTCGGCTGTGTGGCACGTAGCGCCGTCCTGTTGAAACCAAATGTTGCCAATATCCTCCTCTTCAATTTTTGTGAACAAAAATTCGTTCAACATGGCCCGATAACGATCGCCATTGACTGTAACGGCCACTCCTTGCTCATTTTCGAAGAAAAATGTCCCAATTATACCTCTGGACCAAAATCCGCACCAAACAGTGACTCGTTTTGGGTGTATCGGCTTTTCGTGTGGGTATTCTGTGCCCCAAATGCGACAATTTCGCTTGTTTACACCCGCCAAGATCAACATGAGCCTCATCTGAAAAGATGATTTTTTTTGGCAAAATCGGCATCTTCTCTAAGTCGATCGCAGGCCCACTTAGCGAAGCGAAAACGCATTGGATGGTCAGTTGGCTTCAATTCCTGAACCAATTGGACTTTGTATGGCGTCATACCGAGGTCTTTATGCAAAATTCGTCTCAATGATGTTTTCGAAATGTTCAATTGTTGAGAACGACGAATTGATGTTGATGGCGCTTCACGCACACTTTCTGCCACAGCAGCAATATTCTCGGGTGTACGCACTGTTTTTGGCTTTTCACGCTTTGGTTTATCGATGAGGAGCCAGTTTCTTTCACTTTCTTCACAAGATAACGAACATACGGAGCTGACGGTGCTTCTCTTCTTCCAAAATCCGTACATAATGTTCGCACACATTCTGCAATATTACCATGATTTTCAAAGTAATGTCGCAATATTTGCCATCGTTTTTCAAGCGTATACACAACCATATTCGTTCAGCGGAAGGATAAAACTAATTATCTGTTAAATCAGACATGAGCTAAGTTTACCATTCACGAAACAAGCAGTAGTTGAAAAAAAAACGTTAGATGGCGGACCCGTTATTAAATAGAATTTTCTCGGCTTCGTATAGCAATTCCAACTCCAATAACAACGCTAGCTCTCTGCGTATATCAGTGAAATCGATATCATCTAATCAGAAATGATATGTTCTCCCCCAAAGGCACACACTATGTTCCATTACGTTCACCTGATAGAGCATCACATTTTTTCCGACCTCTAGAGACTACCTTTCAAATTAGGTCACTCCATATCTGATTAGAAATTTAATCAAAAAATTTAATTATTTTTATCCTTAGCTTTGAGTCGATACCAACCGCATGTCACACATGACCACGCCAACATACCGTTCATGACGATGACGAAGGACCGAAGATTAAATGTCATGTGCACCACCACATCACACAAGCACACACTACCCAATCCTGTCACCGCAGCGCAACGTTAAGCGGCCATGCAAAAACCTCTACTTAACCCTTCCTTAATCTAAAAATTCTCTGTGAGAATGACAGATAGATGGCATGCCCACAGATACCATATCACCGACGGAGTCTCTAAATTACCTGGACCTGTACTGCTAAAGCTGGGCTAAGTAAAAAGTTACCGCACAGCAGGTTACAATCCAATGGCCCCCGCAGACCTTTTGCAATTTATAAGTCACTGCATCGTTGGGGTGGCTAACAGGTTGGGCCCTGGTCCACCAACCACCACCCCAACACCATATCGTCCTGGCTGCACTAAAACTCAAGTCAAACCATATGACTTTCATTCACTAGATAGGATACACTCCTAGTGTACCTACACTCTCTCGCATGGTTGGACTCTTGCCAAAAAGTCATTCGAGTGCAGCGGAGATAAGAGCAGAATAGCATCGAGCACAGCAGTGTACTCTGCACAGTTGTTACCTGGCCCTGCCTGGGAATGAAAAAAGCCACCACCAGCTGTGCTCGACGAAGTAACAATTCGGGGATTACATTGGCTGCATATTAAGGGATGTGCAACATGGCTTAGAGTTAATAAAAAGGAAAAGGACGAAATACGAAGCTCGAAGAGAAAACGAAAATTCCAGTGGTTCGTGGTGTGAAGGCGAAGCGAATACCTCGAACCGTTCTTTGAGGGACACTTCATCGAAACGTGAAGTGGATGTGTAAGGAGTGCATTTTTGAAGGGAACAAATCCCCAGGCAAGTTTATTAAATTCCAAGAAACTGTGTACAACATCCTGAAAACATGAGTTCTGGTGCAGTTGTGTATGAGCGTTGGTGTGTGATTGAATGTATGTTGGCTGGTGAGCTCTGCCTTTGCGAGAGTGGAGTGGAACAGAACTTTTATCACACATTTTATATGGGATCATCGGAATTTACAAGGATTCTCCTTCTTCCCAGTCTCATTGTGCGCATTTTCTCCAAGAGTGTGTTGCGGATTTGGCGAGACAAGCGATAAGCACTTTGAGGTCTGGGGCTGAGCCTGTCCCGCTGGAAAAAGTGTGTCGAGTATTACTGCAATGCGATTACTTATTTCGGGCCGATTCTTGCAGAAAGGCGATTTTCTGAAAGGAGGGACTGGAGAGAGAGTAGGGCTTTATATATACCTTTGTCTGAGTGGCAGATTTTGGCAAGATTTTGAGTGCGATTTACACGGCCGAAAGACATTGAGGGGAAAGGATTATTTTGGTAAAAGTTTTGGATTTCGAAATAGGATTGTGGTTGGAAGTGGGATGGGATGGCAAATGCATATAGAGGGTTGCAAACTGTTTATACACAGTTGTTGGACCAGTGTAGACTTAAATTTGTCTACACTTGTCCCAACAACTATGAACAAGAAGTGTAAAATTGAGTGAATTCAGATAAATTTACGCCAATAAAAAGAATAAAAAGTACAGAAATGTAAACCGGGGATTTTCATCAGTTTGCTTTACAGGATTGCTAAAGTCCTGTTGTCTTATTAATTAAAGAATGGATATATTTAAAATGCCGAGTGTTGCTGTGTTCAATAGCACTAACATATTTGTGAAGTGAAACTTCTCATGGGACGGTGTGAATTGGATTTTATGAAACGAAAAAGTGTAACGAAAAGGAGTATCAAAAACTCCGTAGCTGGTTCTGGAGTGTTGTGGTTGTTTGACCGTGTGTATTGAACGGGTGGACTTGTATTGCAGTCAACACGTACGTTGGTGTGCAAAAAAGGGCATATATTATCGGAAGTACGCAGCTGGTATGCCATTTAACCTATGTGTACCGTGTCGTCTTGTCGAGTAGACGGTTTCGTGTGAATGATGAAGATGGTAGCCGGAGTGTTTGTTATAAAGCATAAATGACGGCACCCCAAGAAATTGTGGTGGTGTGTAGTAGGTACAATGTCGTAGCATTGTGCGTGAACAAGATCAAATTATGAAACCTATCGGTAAGTCCAGGAACGCAATATTTTGATATATCGATGCGACAATATTTGGTAACGAGTTCTGAAAAAGATTCTGTTTTCGTGAAGGTTTAAGGGTATGTTGCTAAAATATTTTTTTCCTCCGAATGTTGAAATGTCTGCTGATCTATGGTACTGGCTTTGCTTTGGTCTGTCATTAATGTGTTTTGGCGTAGGATAGTTTCTGTAATTGAAGCTTGAATCCAAACAGGTAGATTTGATTGAGTTTTCGATGTGTATATGGATAATGATAATGAAAATGTGTTTTTTTTTCTTGGAGTTAGACTGCTGCCTCCAGGAATGATGGTGTTTTACATATGACGACATTTTTTTAAAACGAGATGCATCGGAAACACCTTTGACGTTTGAGGTCTTTGAAAAGGACAGATTGGACGAGAGAGGCTAAATCTTGTAGATGAAAATTGGTATGTGGTCTGACTGTTTGGGATAGATGACGTAGTCAGATTTGATGACGTATTTAGTTGTATAACTGTACGTTTGACTAATATTGCCTTTTGAATGTTTTATCGATAGTTGGGAGTTTTTTCGAAAGGTGGAGCGTATATATTTGG
This sequence comes from Rhingia campestris, assembly GCA_932526625.1. Lineage (NCBI taxonomy): Eukaryota > Metazoa > Arthropoda > Insecta > Diptera > Syrphidae > Rhingia > Rhingia campestris. Next base: position 42,246,470 of record OW052185.1, on the reverse strand, counting down.
TTGGATTTTTGAGTTGTTTGCAATGAAGAGAGAACATTAGAGTTCTGACAAATGGAACTAATTCTGATATTTGTGTTGTTGTGTTTTTTTTTTTTAAATTCGTAATGAAAATGGCTTCAGTGACATAGTTGTAAGTGCGTTGGACTACCATTCTCGGGGTCCCTGGTTCAAATCCCGAAATTGAAAACGCCTAACGCCTATTGCGGAAGGCTGACAAATATGCAAGACTACCACTGCGATGAGAAGCTTCTCAAAATTACCGCTCGCATTGGGGGTTAAAAAAATTGTGCTCTTCGTTGTGGTGAAAATAATAACTTCGCAGATGAAGGGAGAAGCTAGGTTTGATGCGAAGTATTTCATTTCCATACCCTGTCCCATAGGGGTCTATAAGTTTTAATTCATAGTCTGTAACATAAAGAAATAATTTGGATCGACTCAGAATCACTAGCTGAGTCGATTTGTCGTATGTCTGTCGTATGTCTGTCCGCCCGTCTGTCTGTAGGTCACCGGTTTTTAGACCTTCATTTTTAAGCTAAGATAATGAAATTTGGTATATGTGACCCTTGCTCTTGTTCGAATAAAATCCGCCCACTACCAAGCCCACCTTTTAGAAAAACCTTATTTTTGGTCAAACGGTTAACTATTTTGAAAAAGGGTCTGAAGAAGGTTTTAGAAAATCTGAATATGTATATTTCTTTCATATCAAGTTTTTTGCCACTCCCACTTTTTACAGTAAAAAAAACTAATTCGAAAAACCTTTGGATGAAAAATCATCGTTTATGTTAATGTGAATATTTCGTCTCTAATCCACGCCCACTTTTTGAGGGTGTTTCTCCATAAAAACCATTTGTATACCCTTTCCCATAGCATAAGCAGGAGAAAAACGTTGTTTCTTGCAGAACCATAAACGATTTTGATAAACTGTCTGAGCAATACTTACTTACTTAAGTGGCGCTACAGTCCGGGATGAACCTGGGCCTCAACCAACATGCCTCTACAATTAGCCCGGTCCTTAGCTAACTGCCTCCAATTGCACACTCCAAGTTGGTTGAGGTCGGTTTCTACTTGTGCACGCCACTTAAGGCGAAGTCTTACTCTACTGCGTCCGACATCTGGCTGGGAATCGAAGACTCTGCGAGCCGGAGTATTGGTGTCCATTCTTTCCACATGTCCTAGCCATCTTAAACGTCCAATGTGGAGTTTTTTGTCTAAGGGTATGTCGCTTTACAGCTCGTATAGTTCGTGTTTGAATCTTCGTCTCCATAGCCCGTCAACGCAAACGGGACCGAAGATTTTCCGAAGAATTTTTCTCTCAAATCGACAAAGGATATCTTCATCCGCTTTTGATACGGTCCATGCTACAGCGCCGTAGAGCAGGACTGGGATGATCAGGGTCTTATATAGGATCTCCTTAGTAGTTCGAGTGAGGGCTTTACTACTAAATTGCCTTCTTTGCCCGAAGAAACAACGATTGGCAAGAGTAATTCTTCGTTTGATTTCTGACGAGATGTTGTTGTCAGAGTTAATAGCGGAGCCGAGGTAGACCAAGTCCCGTACTACCTCAAAGTTATATCTGTCAATTTTGACGTTCTGTCCAATTCGTTGATATTGTGTGTTCTTTCGTGTTGACAGCATATACTTAGTCTTACCCTCATTTACTCCTAAACCCATTTTTGCCGCTTCCTTCTCCATACTAGCAAACGTGGCTATGACATCACGTTGAGTCCTACCAATGATGTCAATATCGTCAGCGTATGCTAGTAGTTGCACCGATTTTTGGAGAATTGTGCCTCTGGTGTTGGCTCGGGAGTTTTGCACAATCCTCTCAAGAATCAAATTGAAAAAGTCACATGACAGTGCATCGCCTTGCCTAAATCCTTTTTTGGTATCGAATGTGTCGGTGAGGTCGTTTCCGACCCTGATGGTGCAGCGAGAATTCTCTATCGTCATCCTACACAAACGGACGAGTTTGGACGATATACCAATACTAGACATGGCTCTGTATAGTTCGTCTCTATAAATGCTGTCTATGCGGCTTTGAAATCGATAAATAGGTGGTGGGTATCGATTTGGACTTCTTGTTTTTTTTCCAGGATCTGCCGAAGTGTGACAATTTGATCGATTGTGGACTTTCCTGGCCTTAAACCACACTGATAAGGCCGATCAGGTTGTTGGTAAACGGTTTCAAGCATTCACAAACTACGGCAGATAGGATCTTGTAAGCGATGTTGAGTAGACTTATGCCTCTGTAGTTTGCGCAGTTCAGAGGGTCTCCTTTTTTGTGGATCGGGCAAACGATGCTTGGGTTCCATTCTTCAGGCATGCTTTCAACCGACGAGATTTGGCTTATGAGTTGGTGGATGTTGCTTACCAAGTCATCTCCGCCAACTTTATAAAGCTCAGCGGGAAAGCCGTCATTTCCGACGGCCTTATTAAGCTTGACCATGAGCGCATATAAGGCTTATGTTGGCGAATTTGGCCTTGATGCGGATTGTTACAATGCGTTCGCTAATGTCATGTAAATAAGTGTTGGGATGGAAGATGAGGTCGATTTCTAATATTTTTTTGCAAATGACCAAACGTTGTTACTACCTTTGTGATATAGTAGAATTTTTCTCCCTCAACTTTTGGCCGCGGAAAAATTTGACACGCTTAATGTGGGCATCGCAATCTCGTTTAAACTTTTATCGGTTATACCAACACATCCATAACCCTATGGATTTAGCTACAAAAAGCTTTAAACTGTATATATATCCTCAATAGAAATAATTGCTTTGGAAAAATGAAAATTTTAATATTTATATACTTTGGTCTCCATTCAGTCTTTAGAGGTCGTAGCGGGGAGTGAATAGTCTTATTCGACAAGTGTGGCTCTAAAGTTTGGTCAAAACGTTAGTCAAGGCTTAGGTACCTTTTTGTCATGGGAAATTATTATAAATGACAAGCGACATTTTCGGTCGCAATAATCATCTGACAGACAAGCTGTGGTTTTGATAGAGGAAAAATTCGAGTCAACATATTCACTGACCAATGTCTTGTAGCAGTTAGATAATGCACCGGACGTTCCATATACTAGTCAGTGAGAAGTGTGTATTTGTCTGCTAGGCTTACTTTGCGAATGGATGTTCTATAATCGCAACACAGTAGCATTCCGAAATCGATTGAATATAGCCCCGTTGGGCTCTATTTCATCGGTCGCAAAATCACCTGAGAACATTTCGACTCTGAGAGCTTCAAACTTTCAATATCCATAGCGTTTTGAGCTCAAACTTGCGTCTGTACTTGGACTTTCCAATAGTTGAGTGAAGCGAATTCTTAACGACGACCTTCATTACCACAAGTACTAGTTGGAGATTGTGTAGGAACTCTTATTCTAGGAGGAGAAATATGAGGAACTTCTCGAAAACGTTCTAGAGAAAGAAAATGCATGATGAATCCCATTTGTACTTGAGCGGATGCGTCACTTAATGGAGCATGTGCAGCATAGCTGGCAACAATCCCCGAGAGTTTCATTGAAGGCCTTTGCAGCCCTCTATCGGCTGGGATTGTTAGTCCCTGCTTTTATGCAGTCACAGTGAAAGTAAATTCAGACCGGTGTGTGGACTGTTAGCCCCTGAGTTTTTGGAGTCACAATCAAAGTAAATTCAGACCGGTATGTGGACATTTTTGGGGATTTTTTCTATAACTTGTTTCAATTAGATTTAAGGGACAATTGATTCTAAAAAAATGGAACAATGGCTCACAGTTCAAGGAATGGATTCCATTAGTATCTCATCTCAACAAGCGCCGATTTGGAGTGGCCAGCCCGTCTCCCCCATTTACCCCTTGTGATTTTGTCTGAGATCTTTTTGTTTAGAAATCTTGAGTTTATGTGAGTTGTTCAAGGACGCCACAAGCTCAAAAGCCAATATCCAAGCAGAGTTGGCAACAACCACACCCTCCACAAAGCAGTAAAGGTAATGAAAAACGTTAGAAATCGGCTTATTCAGTGTTTTGGCAATGGGGGTGTAACCTATTTGATATGATTTTCAAAATTGTATTTGTGGATTTATTGTGTTGTTGAAAAAACCAAATAGGACTATCTTTAGATGCCTTAAGATCCGAAAACTTCATATTGAGGTGTTTACTATGAGGTCCGTTCGTAATAGCGAATTCCTGTGATGGATAATAGGTATCTACGTGCCAAACCTTTGTCTTGTCTTACTTGGAAGGTCTCTTGCGATCACTTTGATAGACAATTTCTAAATTACCTGGTCAAGACAAGTAGCAGGTGCTGATCTAGAAATTCCTATTCAGTCAACTAGATACTCAAAAGCTTACCACTTCAAACAAAGGAAATTTGGAATTGCACCCACACCCACCGCTCTAGCATGTGCTCTTTACAAAGCAAACCAAGTACTTGTCGAATTTCCTACTGCTTTTAATGAGCACCTGTAGTACCAATAGAACCCTTTCCATAACCACTTAAAAAGCCTCACGCCTTAGTATATTTTTCTCTTTAATGCACTCGAACCGTAAAACCCGACATTAGCACAACAACCACAAGCCTCAAAACACAGGACTTATAATTACCTACACGTTCAGGAGCAATCCAAAAACATAAGGAAGAGGTAAAAATAATAAAGCACACACACACACTCACACATCCACCATACCAGAGAGTGGAAGTAAAAAAAAAAAAAACATTGTGAAAATACAGAGCGCATCCATCTGGAAATCCGCACGAATAAACACCAAGGCACCTCTTCTACCCACTATCAGGACACGGTACCTACACACGGTTTCCTTTTCCTCTCATCTCACAAACATTGTGTTTCTCCCCTTTTCTGTTCTGTAAATCCAATTCAACCCGACGACCTCAAAATAAGGAAAAGAGCAAGCAAATATAATGATTTAAGAAGTCCTTGTTGTTTACCTTCGACAACAAGGAGCAAACAAACGAAAAAAAAAATTCTTCTCGAAGCCACAAAAAGGAAAATAGGTAACATAGTAATTACCATGGCAAGTGTGAGACTGAACGATCAGCTATGCGCTTAATCCTGTGATGTCGAATAAGCAGCAGGAAGGAACAAACGTTTTGTGCAGTCCGCTCTTGTTCGCCCGCACATTTGCAGGCCCCAGGTCGGACGGAATTAATATATGTGGGTTAATTTGAGCTTCGAAAGTGCGGCTTGAGGCGGGTGTTTTCGGCTTGCAGTGGTGGTTGGGCTGACATTTCTTTCACGTTTCCATGTGCGATATGCATGGGTCTGTGGTGTGGTTATCCTTGCGGTGTTACATATTTGTCCGTTAAGTGGAACGGAAAGTTGTTTGCATTTGACAGATGTGTATGTGTTGACATCGATTACCGCGCAAGGATGTGGAATGAGCCATGGAATTTATTAAGTTTGCGGAATTTATGTTTCTAATTGCGGTCTGGAAATGGGACGCCAACTGGGGGGAGTTTCTCTATGGCTTTGTGTATGTATACAGGTGTTGTTTGTAATAGGTGAACACATTTCTAGGAGAAATATTACGTATTCGCCACAGTGTAAATAACCTTGGAATTCATGATGGGGGTATGATTTCGAGAAAGCAGGTTATTTATAAAGAGATGGAATAGGTTATGGAATAGCATTACATAATTTTCTAACAGCAATTTAATACCGGGTGGCTAATGAAACTCACTATTCAAATGGTTAATAATTTTTTACTTTTCCTGTGTATACCTATAGGTAGAGTGGATGTATATTCATCTGGCTTTGTCGCGGTAATTCGGATCTGAGACGCTACTGGAAAAACTTCAGGATTACTAGTATATATGTTATTCACGTCGAGACGAAGACGGTTGTTCGATATTCATTTGGCTCACAGTTCAAGGAATGGATTCCATTAGTATCTCATCTCAACAAGCGCCGATGTGGAGTGGCCAGCCCGTCTCCCCCATTTACCCCTTGTGATTTTGTCTGAGATTTTTTTTTTAGAAATCTTGAGTTTATGTGAATTGCTTTGTCGCGGTAATTCGGATCTGAGACGCTACTGGAAAAACTTCAGGATTACTAGTATATATGTTGTTCACGTCGAGACGAAGACGGTTGTTCGATATTCATTTGGCCAAGTTCATGTGGAAGTGTACCAAAAGGTTGCGAAACAGGTCTTCCGAAAAGTTTCTGACAGGTTGCAGGTATTTAAGTTCCTCTTTCAATCATTGGACTTCCCTTACGCATTAAAAAAAATCTCGCGCATCTGAGATAAAGCAACGCTCGCACATCCTTGAAGAGTCCATATAAAGGATGATCAATTTCGAGGTTCCCTACTTTTTTTAAGAAAAAAACACAGAAAATTCAAATTTAATAGAGAATGTTTATTATCATTTGAAAGAACATTCTTTGGCATTTATTTTTTGAAGATTATGTCTATCAAATGTTGGCCGTTGCTTCGTCGCAGATGGTCCATCCGTTGAGTCCAATTTTCGATCACTCGTACGAGCATTTCGACTGGTAACTGGCGAATGACACGCGTGATGTTTTCCTCCAAGGCCTGAATCGAAGCGGGTTTGTCGGCATAAGCTTTTGACTTTACATATCCCTACAGGAAAAAGTCTAACGGTGTGATATCACACGATCTTGGTGGCCAATCGACCGGCCCAAAACGTGAAATTATGTGCTCACCGAAATGTTCTCTCAATAAGTCCATTGATTGATGCGATGTGTGGGAAGTGGGAGATCACGAGCTTCAATTTCAGGCATCAAATAGTCGGTTATCATGGTCCGAGTTGCTGCGAACGGCGCCGAATCGACTCTCTACGGTCTTCGTGTACACTCTCAGCTACGGCCGCTATATTTTCTTCACAGCGTGCTGGACGTGGTCTATTCGGTCGAATATTATCCAATAATGAATGCTGGTTCCTAAAATGGGTGATGGTGTTGCGAATAGTACGCTCAGTAGGCCGATTATGTTGACCATAAGTTGAGCGAAGTGCACGAAACACATTCCTCACAGAACGTGAATTTTCATAATAAAGTTGAACAATTTGTAAACGTTGTTCACGCGTAAGTCTTTCTATTATGAAATGCCAAACAATACTAAACAAAAATAACATGACAGCATGACACGACTCACACGTGATCTGTCAAAAAAGGCTATTGAAAAAAGTATCTCTACTTGGATCACCCGTTATGATAAAAATCGATGACGCAATTTCTGGTAAATGATTTCGAAACTAACAACAATCTGATTGGTCCTTCTCAGTGTGGTTTTAGGCCAGGAGAATCCACAACTGATAAAATCTGCTCACTTTGGCAGAAGCTGGAAAAACCCAAAGAGGTCCAAATCGATATCCACCATTATTAAGATTAACTATACAGAGTCATGTCTTATTTTAATATTTCGCCTAAACTCGTCCATCTGTGCAAGATTACGATTGAGAAATCTCGGTGATCCATTAGGCTCGGAAACGGACTCAACGAAATATTAAATACCAAAAAAGGATTCAAGTAGGATATCATGTGACTTCGTTTACATCATTCTTGAGAAGATTTTGTAAAACTCTCGAGCCCACAACAAATGCACAAGCATGCGTCGATGATATTGACATCATTGGTTGGAATCAACGTGATGTCATAAAAACATTCGATGGTTGCCTGCGAAAATGGATTTAGCAGTAAATAAGTAGTAGTACTAAGTAGATATACGTTGTCAACATGAAAAGATACACAGCAGAGAAAAATTCTTCAAAAAATATTCGGTCCCGCTGTACAGCGACGAACACTTAGTCAAAAAACTCCGCATTGGACGTTCAAGATGACCAGGATATGTGGAGCTAATGGACACTAATACTCCGGTTCGCAGAGTCTTTGAATCCCAGCCAGACGTCTGAAGTAGTAAAGGAAGACCTCGCCTGAACACAAGTAGAAACCGACCTCAACCAACTTGAAGTTCGTCGCTGGAAGCTGTTATTTAAGGACCGGGCTAATTGAAGAAGCATATTGGTTGAGTTCCATGTTCATTGTTGAGTGTAGCGTCTTTTAAGTAAGTAAGATAGTAACTTTGAGCTTCAATAACGAAGTTTGGTACACTTACTCCCTGTTTCTTTCAGCAGAACAAGTGTAAACATTTTTGAAATCCGCCCATTGCAGATAGGTACCATGTGATTTGTAAAGATGTGCACACACATAAAATATACAATATTACACGCTAAGTACATAGCAAGTCTCCTACACTATCGTTACGGAATGAATACCCAGCACTATCGTCAACGATTATCGTTTTCAAATTTACGAAAACAGTATCTTGAGTAATCTGAAACGCCAGTATAGCCACCCTTAAAGGATTTATTGAGAAATCAATTTGACTTAAATATTTGCTAATAAAAAATTAACAAGTAACTCCTGAGATATCTTTTTATGTTTTAAGTGCACATTTTTTCAGGAACCACACTAAATTAACAAACAATGAAGGCATCCCTACAGACACACACTTTTGACTAAACAACCTTTTTTTAGATTTCCTGCGATCCTGAACATTGATGACGATATATTTTGAATTTTCCTTTGAGTGAACCAATTTCACTCAAAGAATTTATTTGCCTCCCTAGTTTAAATTGCATCCCACGAAGAGTTTAAGCAAAAATCCACCCAACTATCTATCCTGCCGTCAAAACCCCAAGGATTCTTCCTCATTCCATAAATGATTTAACAATTCAGACTTTCAGCATGCAAATACTAACTGAATGCACAATGCAAAATGCTAAGAAGACATCACATACCCATTAGCTATAATTTAAAATATAATCCTTCCTCATTGTATCCTTAATGTGTTAACTCAGTAGCTGTCCATTAAGGCACATCTGGAGACATACATTCCACACAAATCAGGTCAATGGAGCACTAAAGTCATATGGTAATTCGCAAAACCCCAGAAATACCAACCTCCTACGATTTGCAAAAAGGACTCACTTATATAAATCAAACCTCCATGCCAACCACACATAACGCATGGACACCGTACACGATAACCCCATTACTGTTGATACTTGATACTGTATGCCATGGCAGTGCTGCAGTTTAAAACCGTATATATACCAACCAACCGCTTAAGGATTCTTTTCATGAATAATTTTCACCCAACACAACATTAGAATGCAATTTTCACGTCAACGTTTGGCCTCAAGGACTTTTCTGTTTTCCTTTCTCCATGCCAAACCCCAGCAACTGTACAAAGTGCATTCTGCCTGAAGAAATGCAAAACATTTCAACAAGTCTCATGTGGAATAAGTGTATATGTCCCGCATTACATTTCAATGCGGAAAAATCCCTGTCGAGATAGCTGCTGTGATCTCCTCGGAAGGATTTAGATATGAATGTGTATTCGCGCCTTCGATTTACATAATGCACTCTGAGTGTTATTGCTTCACGCCCTCGGGCATTCTGAGGTACTTTACCCTTTTCGATTACGTCGTATAAGAATCAACATTGGAGACCCTCCCTTTAACCCATTCAAGCGTGGTGGGGTCCTTCAAAATATGTTTATTTCAAATTATTTGCTACAATGAATCGACGAGTTTAAATCAAATTCGTCCTTAAAAAAAAAGAGTGTCACATATTTTACATCATGGGCCAAACCCCATTGACACACTACATAAACTTTCATGGACTGTATCGTCAGGAATAGATGTAAACCCTCACTAGCATAAAGGATCTTAACAATTGTATTAGCATCCCCTCGTTTGCTCTGCAGCCAAGATTTGAACGGATGGGGTATCTCCGTTCGGTTATTACGTTAAACTTTGTGACAACATTCATCTGCGAGGCGACGCACCCATGTCTAATCAAATGACACGCCAGCAAGGACGACAGACTCAGAAAGGCGTGAAATGGAAAGATCCAAACACCAAAATCATCATTACCTCCACCCTGCTGGTTTCTGTGCCGGTGCTGCTGTGGGTCTGTGTGTATGTACGTGTGTACCTCTCAATCCGGATATCCCTTGCGCGAGCCCTTAAATTGAATGTGAAGCTGTCTTCTCTGGTTGGGTGTGCAAATTCCAGACATGTTTGAAATATCGTGTTAGATGTCATGACAACAACATTTCTTTTCGCTTGTGCAGTCCCCACGGTAAAGGATGTACACATAGTCGGAGGGACACATTTGAAAGCACACCTATGGGTGTACATATACGATACCATGCATAACGGTAATGGTGAATATTGATTATGCTCTCAGGAGGAAGGACTTTTTTTTTGGTATTTTTGAATTTGAAAATTTTTCTTTCAGCTGGGCGGTTTGTTGTTGTCTTTGCTTGGAAACGGTTGAGATTGGAGGCTTGCGATTCTCACCTTGTTAAGTGGTTGGGTGTTGTGATTTTATATCTTTGAAGTGTCGATGTGTGAGAGGTGATTACGGAAGTGTTTATGACTTGAAAAAAAATGGAAAACTGGATTTTATGCACTTTGTCAGTTATATCAGCGACGATAAGTCTTTTCGTTCAACCAGGTGTATGATGGGTATGAAGCTTTACAGACAAAATTGGGTACTTGGGTTAATGGGCTTCATTATGATGAAACTGGTGAATGATGATTTTGCCAAAGAAGGACTTGAAATGATTCTTAATCCAGCGAATAGAATCAATATCAGGTGCATTACCACCAGAGAAGAGATAATTTCAAGGCGGGGTGATACAATTTTCGGCGGTATTTGTAAATAGAATACAGTTTAGTCTAAAATTATTTTGGAGGCTATTTAAATAGCTGGAGTTTGAGAAAATGTTTACACACTGATCGATGTTTCCACTACCAATATCGGTGGTAAGGCTACAGTATCATCAACGGTTTTTATGGACCTACGAACGAACTAACAATGGTAATCTGCTCGTGCTTCGTATGGTTCTTCAAAAGACCTCTATTTTAGGCAAACAAATGAAATAACGGCTCACACAAGTCCTCAAACCTAGCTTCGACCGTGTTGAAAGGTATTATTTTTCCCACAAAGAAGAGGGCCTCCTGTTTAACGCCGAATCCGAACAGCAAATTTCAGAAGCTTCTCATGACATTAGTACACTTGTATCTTTGTCAGCCTTTCTCAAGGTGGTGCAGTGAAAAAAAAACTCAGGTGTTTTATGTTTTGAAATATAAAATAGAGACCTCGTGCTTAACAGTCCAACGCACGAACATTAGGCCACCACATTTTAAGCAAAGTCAAGTCAATACTTCCAAAGAAGTAGTAACAGAGATTATATGAAAATATTCGTGCCTTACTTTTAAAAAAATCAGCACCTCAGAAATCATGGTTTTAAAATATAAACAAGAGTCAGAAGCAAAAAAAGAAATCTTTTGGACAATGCCACGCAGATCCAACTGATCTATCAGTGGCGCTACAGTCCTGAATGAGCCTATGCTTAGCCAATCCTTAGCTAACTGCCTCAAGTTGCGTACTTCAAGTTGGTTGAGATCGGTTTTTACTTGTGTTCAAGGGTTAGTCATGCCACTTAAAATGGGATTATGGCCGAAAAGCCGAAAGGCCAACGGCAGCGCCCAATCCAGTACCCGTGTCCTAGGGGCCCTCCTGGTTGCGAGTTGTGCTTCAAGTTTACACCCACTCACGAAATATATTATTTTTACGAAATATGGTGGGTTACAATATACCGGAGGCGTAAGTGACGTATGTGGCGACGAAATTCCAACCTCCGTATATAACCGTGTATACAAAAAAAGAATCCTGTGAAGAGCCACTTATTCCAACCCAGTGACCGTTTTACAAAAAAGTTGAAGGGTAGCTCGATCTCTTCTACAAAGATCGAATGAAATAAAAGTCTGCCGGTAGCACCAGCGCGGAAAAATCGGGACTCAACGAAACAAATGGAAGAAAATAGAGTTCTCCGAATCTAGCTTAATGAAATAAATCTTCTCTATCAAGATCTCGAGAAAGAGAAAGACCTGCTAAAAGAAGATAACAAAGTTCCAGAAACGCTTAGCTAGTCAGGAATACCACACCGACAAAGAAGAGCTTGCACGCAAACAAATCAGATCCCTAAGAAAATACATAGCCCATTATCTGATTCAATTCGTGCAGTTACCAAAAATATATCCTCGATTGAATCGATTCCTAAACCGAAATCGATTTTTATTTCACGGTTGAAACCAAGCACTTCGGTTGACGATGTCATAAATCACTTGGTATCAACAAATCTCGTTCCCAGAGGCCCCTTAATTAAATGTACAAAAATCAGTAAGCCTGATAGCTTTGTTTCGTCATTTAAAATACTTGTTCCTGCTGGTCTCTTTGAAACGGTATGCAACAGTAACTCATGGCCTTCAAATACAATTGTTAATGAGTTTAAGCCGCGAAAAGTAATCCGCAAAGAAAACAGTCCTACTTCAAAAAACTACAAAGACTGTCCCTCTTCTACCAAAATGTAAGAGGGCTCCGAACAAAAACAAAAACATTTTTTCTAAATTCCCAAGCCTTTTCCCATGACATATTCTCCTTGACTGAAACGTGGCTTAACGCCAGTATACTTGACTCGGAACTCTTTAATCACGAGTTCTCAGTATATAGGAGTGACCGCCATATAAATGACCTAAAAGCGCTTGGTGGAGGTGTTCTTACTGCAGTCCGCAGTCATCTAACCTCTGAGAAAATAGAATTTCCATTCCCTCTTAACATAGAAATAATCTGTGTTAAGATATCTCTTGGAAAAAAATATGTTTATGTTGCAAATGCGTAAATTCCCTCATATCGTCTTTGCACTCTGTATTCTGAGCTATCAAAGGCTTTAGAATATATCTTTGACTTATCTTGTTGTGACAGTACTATCTTGTTACTGGGTGATTTTAACTTGCCGCACATAGATTGGGTGCCTTCTGAGGGAGAACCTCACTTTATACCATCTGAAGATTCTGCACAACAATCGAACTCTCGATTTAGTTTTTTCTTCTGACTCTGTTAGTACTGCAGTATTAAAATCTAGTACCAGCATTACTAACATAGACAAAAATCATCCTCCATTGGATATTTTCATTGACATAGGCGGACATCTGTACGAAAACGTTGATTCGTACGATCGTTCGTACTCTTTTGACTTTCGGAAAGCAAATTTTCAAAGGCTATCCGAAGAAATTATTCTTTCGAATGTAAATATTGGAAGCTTCTCCAATTTAGAAGAAGCTGTTAAAAAATTTTATTTTCTAATAAAAGATTGCATGGATAGAACAATCCCAGTCAAATATTCAAAAAATGCTCAAACCCAGCATCCTTGGTACACGAAAGAGCTTAAATCTCTTCGTAATAGACGTAACCGGGCCTGGAATAATTTTGTAAAAAGCCAGAATCATCACGACTATGATAAATACCTGAATTATTTTAATGAATTCTCTACGATGTCAAGTAGTTTATATAATGGCTATATAGTCAATATGGAGAACGCTCTTAAAAATGACCCTAAACGCTTTTGGGGCTTTGTCAATTCGAAGAGAAAAACGGATGGATATCCCGCCAATTTCTCTTATAATAATTCAAAAACATCGGACTCTCTAATTTTATCTAACTTATTCGCAGAGAATTTCAGTAAATCATTTATTGACACCCCTCTTGTCTTAGACGAACATTATTTCAGTTATCTCAATGGCTGTCCTCAAGTTAGTTTCAGCAACGTTATATTTGACGATGAGACACTACTTAAATATATCTCTTTATTAAATAATGGCTATTCAGCGGGGCCCGATGGAATCCCACCAGTAGTCGTAAAGCAATGCAAAGATGCTCTTTTGCCATACCTTAAGTATATGTTTGAAAGCTCCTTTGCCACTGGAGTATTCCCAACTCAATGGAAAAATGCATTTATTACACCTGTTTTTAAAAAAGGTGAGCGTGGAGATATTTCTAATTATAGATCTATCTCAAAACTATCTTGCATTCCCAAGTTATTCGAACATATTATTTGTGATAAATTGGTCTTCCTTTGTCGAAACATCATCTGTGATGAACAACATGGCTTTGTTAAACATCGATCCACTGTAACAAATCTATTAACTTTCATGCATCATTGCTCCAATAGTTTGGAAAATAAAAAAGAAGTCGATTGTATATACACCGACTTCTCCAAAGCCTTTGACCAGTTATCACATAACATCATAATTTTTAAACTTAAGGCGTATGGATTCCCTCCAGGTTTCATAAATTGGGTTAAATCATACCTCTCATTGAGAACATACCAAGTAAAATTTAGAGGTTTCAAGTCAGACCCTTTTGTTGCTCACTCTGGAGTACCTCAAGGAAGTCATTTAGGACCAATATTATTTATACTTGCAATTAACGATGTAAAAGCTTGTATTCGAGATAGCAAAATATTGATATATGCTGATGATATGAAAATTTTCAAATGTGTAGAAGATCTAAACGATTCGCTTTCACTACAAACCGATTTAAATAATTTTACCATATGGTGTCTTAAAAACGGTTTGAATCTGAACCCTACAAAGTGCCAGCATATGTCATTTTCACGAAAACGCGCTCCATGTAATTGTAAATATACTCTGTCCGGGCACACTCTCTGTCGTGCAGACAGTTTTAAAGATCTTGGTGTATATTTTGATCCCAAAATGGAGTTTAATAAACACATTAACGTTATCGTCAATAAATCAAACTCTATGTTAGGATTTATTAAAAGATGGTCAAAAGAGTTTAATGACCCTTACGTCACTCTTTCGCTCTATAACTGTCTAGTTCGGCCTCACTTGGAGTATGCTTCACAAGTTTGGACACCCTTCTATGTAGTTCATTCGAATAGAATTGAATCAGTCCAACGTAAATTCATAAGATTTGCTTTGAGAGGACTTCCATGGGATGATCTGCACAATTTGCCTCCGTATAGGTGCAGAATTAAACTGCTGCAACTATTGCCTTTGTCTCAACGTAGACTTAACAATGACATGGTTTTCTTACACCAATTATTATCAGGACAAATTGATGCTCCTGATCTTTTAAGTGCTATTGGTTTTAATACTCGGGGAGGTTCCTACAACCTGCGTAGATTCAATATATTACATATACCTAGCCATAAACACAACTATGGCATGCATGAGGCTATTAGTCGCATGAGTAGAGTTTACAATAAAAATAACGACGTAGTTGAACTACATGTTAGTAAAAGTAGTTTGAAAAACACTCTGCGAAATTGTATTCTAGAGCCGTTATAAGTATATTTAAAATTGTCTTTTGTTTAATTAACATATATAGCTTCATTGTAATTTAATCGTTTATTGATTTTGCTAGTGATTTCAAACTTAGTTTCATCTATGTTCTGTTTTGTCCCACTAACAAATGCACTAAATGATGAGCCTGTGGATGCATATTATATGCTGTGGCAAATCTCTGCTCGTAGATGCTGCTTGTATTAAAAAAAAATAGCCATAAACGGAGAGTCGGCTCTTCGCCTGAAGTCGATCCGCTGAATAGAGAAAACCATAAAAAACAGCAAGAAAGGCAACCTCCAGCGCTATTCCGACCACCGCCTACAATAAACTTAGACGAAATAACGGAATTTAGTAAAATGCTTATCCCTTATACAAAGGAAGGATATAATCGATATTTGAATAATATGTGTAAAGTAAACGTCTATGACCACGAAGACTACAGAGCAGTGTCCGCAAAAGCTAAACACCGATGAAGCCACGTCATTTCGTTTTGTATCAAGGGGACTCCACCCCATGTACCAAAGAAAAAGTAATGAACGCCCTTAAAGACAAAGGCTTTCAAATTCTTGATTCCGTTAATATACTCAAGAAGGAGAAGCTTTTATACTTACCTTCGATTTGCCTTCATTTTGCGCCAGAAATGCCGGTGTGAAATGACGGAAACAACGTCTGTCTTGATGCTAAAAGGTTAGGCTTGTTAAAATACTGTCAAGCTGGTAGTCCCCCGTGGAGTAGTGGCAAAAGTGGTAAGCATCAGGTGGATGACTAGTCATAAATCTAAAAGCTGGTCGTATGAGTGGAATCTCAATGTCCTAGGTATTTTCATAAAGAATTTCATTCCTCACTAAATACCCAGCCATGTTAGATAAGGGAGATGGGCATATTATCCCATACATGATATCCTCCCATCAAAGAGTGGAGCAATATCAGGTAACACTTTGATAGAGGCATGCACAGACTATATCCTTGGACAAATATTTTAACAACTAATTAGTTCTCAATAAATATTAAGAGCTCAACCCAAATCCCACATCAGACCTCAACTACCACAAGCAGCCTAATGCGCTACTTCTTCACCGCATATACTCATCAGATAGTCTAATTTTATACTTATCCGACCTCGTTTGGAAATTAACTAACTTGCAATTGTAGGTAGATACCTTCTGAAAACCACTTAAGCACTATCACAATCCTCACAGGTGTTGGATTAATCACGCCCGCACTCTCACTCACTCTATCCGTATCAAGATGATGTCTATCCACATCACTCCAATGACAACCCCATCACATCATCCTCGGCCGTAATTAAAAATGCAAATCTTACTTTCGTGCAGGACTCGCTTATGAAAGGATTTAATTGACGGCGATCATGGGTGGATGCTTCGAACCTCAATGAAGTCATACAAGACTACTATATCGTGGTCCTGACCGCACGTATGGATGGCTACGTGTGAGTTATGCAAATTGCACGCTGCTAGCAAAACAGGGCTACAACAAAAAACAATATCTTTCTCTTTGTAAGAGAAAGTTAAAAAAGTTGAAAACTTTCCCACCACCATACGGCCATTGAATTCTGATGCAGTATTCAGCTGTAGGTTGTTCCAAACTCAGCCTCATCTGGTCCCTTGGGAAAATTGATTTTTTATTGCGCCAATGGTTAAATGTGGAAATTGCCCCCCTCCGTCCACACCTTTTGGGATAATATGTGGGCTTTTTCAAGAAGTGTGTGTGTTTTTTTTTCCCGTAGTTTCCCTACCCGTGGACTCCTTGAAGAGCCTACAGATGAGTATCAACGCGAAATACACATAAGGACTCACTCTCACAGCCGGATTGCAGTCGATTGGATTTTTATTGGAAAACTTTTCCCCTTGTAAGCACACAGCCCCCAAATTCGATAACAGGACTTGAATAGATGAAACATAAAAAAAATGAAACAGGATGTGAAATAAAGGAAATTGTTGTCGTTCAAAGGAGGTGGAGTAGATAGATAAAAAAACATCACAAAAAAAACTACATACAACCACCCCCTTCCCAACTGCTCGATTTGTGCACATGAACATTGTAGCTACTCCTTCAGGACTAGACCACCACACCAACAGCAACTGGCAAGGATGATATTATTTCAAGCGAAATCTTTCAAATCACGTAACCGAAGGATTATTGATAAAAGGAAAGAATTCACGTTTTAGGCACGTACTGGGTATTTTCATTTCCCTTTGTCCGTATATATGATGACTATACGACGACGACCGACGACAAGGACTACACAGAACAGTAAAAAAAAACAGGAATTCGATGATCTGGCGGAGTATTAAACGATACTAAGTTGGTAAGTTGGTGAAGTGGTCGCAAAGTTTGAATTTTCGCTAGAGGACTTTTGCCTACTCATGCACGTATCCGATGATGATAGATTGTTTCCTTTTTTTTATGGGAAATTGGGTCCTTTTTTTATGAAATACGTGAATATGCCGCTTTGGACATGCAAGGAAGATAATTGATTAGTTCTGGTGCTGTGTCGAATGAAAGGGCAGGATGTTCTCATTATGTTTACTGATAAGGATGATGAGACACATAAATATGACGCGGGTGGGATATGAACAAACGCTACCCTAAGAGGATTTGTGCGACCATAAAGAATGCCGAGTAACTGTACTATTAGACCAATTTCAGGGATTAGGCTCATGGATATATAACCTTGCAATTCATTTGGAGATGCCGTCGTTGAGTTTGACTAAATTGAGATCTCTGATATGACTAGGGGATGGACACGCACAGGCACATATAAAAAAAGAAAACAAAATTGATTAGGATATGACTGGACAAGCTTATTTCGGATGAGGGGTCATTTTGTGCATGGCAAACGTACATGCTTCGGGTAAGCTTGTGTTCAAGACTATTACGAATTATTTGAAAACTTCAGTTCCAAAAGGAATCGTTGAAATTGTGTTTTCAGTCGTCAGAACGGCAGATTTTCAGGATATGGGTGCCTAAGATTTTGGGCATGGAATATGGTAAGGCCCACGAAGATTCTGACCAGGTAGGACCGTTACTCCATCTGGTATTAGATGTGGTATCAGATGGAGAAACCTTTCTACTTTGACTATGTGAAATATCCCGAGGAAGTGTATAGAAGTTATGAAGTGTAGAAGAAGTTATGAAGTTATTTAAGAGTGCCAAACATGAACAGAGAAAGTGAAGGATGGTTTCCCGTTCCTCATCATTCAGACAGGTTTTATAATAGTCATTGCTGAGGTTGTGCAATCTTTTCGCGTGTAGGCCTATGAAGCAGTGTCTTGCTGGAACACTGATGTTTACCGAAATGGTTTTGACGTAGTCTGCAGTTACAGTGACGCAGGATGTATTCTGATGATTCTTCGTCCTCGTTGCTTAGTCTGCAAGTGTTATCTTGAGTTATTCCCATATAGTCATGAGGTGTTTTTTGACTTGACAATGTCCAGTAAGGAACCCTGTGACAGTTCAAATTTGACTCCTAGTTAGATGTAGGAGTTGTTTCGTTCTTGTGTGGGAAGTGTTTAGCTTGAACATTTTAGCTTGTCTGTTACCTTCCGTATTAGTCCAGTACCTACTGATTGGCCCTGTTTTTCAGCCATATTTTAATATGAAATTTAGCAGTGCTGATGGGTAGTCCACAGAATGGTCTTGGCATCGTGAAAGTTAATGCCGATCCTTTTCTGCTATTTCGTTGCCTACGTGCTCACTGTGTCCTGGCACCCAGATGAGATGTACTCTGTTTGTGCTGGCTAGCGATGTGAGTAGTTGTAGGCAATCCCATACTAGTTTTGGTGTTATCTCGTAACGTTGTAAGGCTAGGAGTGCTACTTTGCTGCCAGAGAAAATATATATGTAATCGTTTGTTACAGATTTTCTCTATGATATATTTCTGTAGCAAAGATTTCTGCTTGTGTAGATGAACGTTTTTGTGTTAACACCGTATGTTCCTTCTCCAGCTCCTTCATTTGTTTTTGATCCATCTGTGTACCATACATGAGAATCGATGGCAAATGTTGGTTTATTTTGTTCCCAATTCTGACGATTTGGGAATGTTGCCTTGAAGATTTGGCTGAAGTTGAATTCGGGTAGAATGTTGTAGAATGTTAGATTCCAAATATTTCATCTTTATTCATTTCCATAGCAATTCCAGGATGGATTAGCTTGGAGTTATCGGCTTTATCAGATATGAGCAGGAAAGCATCTGTCATGGCTTCTTTCTGTATCTGAAGATGTAGAAGTGGAAGGTTTAGGATAATTTCCAGTGCTGCAGTGGGAGTTGTTCTAATTGCGCTCGTTTTGCATACACAAGGTAGTCTTTAAAGTTTGTTGAGCTTGTCTTGTGTTGACGTTTGTTTCGTTTTTTGCCACCACGAGGGAGCTGCATATGTGACAATTGGTTATGGCTGTGTAGAACCGTAGCATGATTTTGGGGTTTATCCCCCAGCTTATACCAATTAGACTTCTGCTGGTCCACAGAGAGATCCTGGATTTGTCTATGGTTTGTGTGAGGTGAGAGGTCCAAGTGAGTTTTTCATCCAGAGTTTGTCCCAGGTGTTTGACTTCTTTTGAAAACTCTATATTGTTTCACCAAGAAGAGTGGGTTTTTTAAGCTTATCCCGATTCCGTCTTTTTGTGAATCCAATTATGGTACTTTTTTGGGGCCAACTTTCTTGCACCAGTCAGCAACAACGAGGTTTAGTGCCCTCTGTAGTAGTTCTGAGATTGTTTCTTTGAATTTTCCTCTGATTAGGATCGCAATGCTCATCATTGATGGTTTCTATCATTTAGTACGATAGACCATAGTAGGCCTGCAACCCTGTGGGCAACAATTCGCAGCCGTCACGCTGATTCTGTCATTGCCTAGTGTAGCATTTATATTTCTTCTGTTAAGCATGTGCTTCATCCATTTACCTGTGATACTATCGATGCTTGCATTATGGATGCATCTGTCTATTCGGGCATGTTCGGTGTTGTTCAAAGATCCTTCGATGTCAAGGAAGCAGCCCACAGTAACTTCATTGTTATTTAGGGATTTCTCAATTCGGGTGGTAATTTGTTGATTTTCCTGGTTGATAGGCATATTGGTTTTTGTGTAATGGTTAATGGACCATCCCTTATGTATCTATCAACGATTTTTGCCATTGTTTTAAGGTAAATGGAGGTGAGGCTAATTGGACTGTAAGATTTGGGAAGATTACATGGTCTACGACCAGCTTCCGTATAAAGTTGACCGTTTCCTCTATAGCCGCATGCAGACTTATGCAAGAAGTCTTACGTTTTTTAGATAATAACCAACGCTTTGTAACGATCCGCATCAAGGCCAAATTCGACAACATAATCCTTATAGAAAAGACTGCTTCTACGAGCTCCTTGACAAATCTTATGAGTTCATCCGAGGTACAATGTTAAAATCGTGTTGGGAAATTTTACCGCAAAGGTAGGAAGAGCATAAATCTTTAGCTCTCGGAAAGCCATCTTTAGTACAGCCTACATGACAACACGTCTGACAACGTACTTACGCTAATTGACTGAGTGTATACTGTCAACTTGTAAGGACACACCACATCGACGACTTGGACAGAACGTAACCTTTATATCATTGAGGTAGTACGGAACTTTGTTTACCTCGGCTTCTCTGTTAACTCTGACAACAACATCTCTGCAGAAACCCTTGCTAATTTAGTAGTAAAGCCCTCACTCGAACTACTAAGGAGTACCATACAAGACCCTGATATTCCCAGTCCTGCGCTACGGCGCTGAAGAATAGGCTTCGCAATGAATATATGCAACCTAATTTCTTTCTAGGCTACATAGGCTCTATCCATCATTAAAAATCTGACGACACTTACATACTGCTGGCACAAGACCAACTTACAAGGTTTCGTGTTTACATTAATATTAGGGAATGGAATATTTTGTATGTTTGGAGTTACCGAAAAATTCTTGACGTATATCGACGAACCATTTATCAGCCGGAAATTTGACAGTTACTAACAGCCTTTGGTACGCGACACATTCGGACTCTGTCGTACTCCCCAGAGACGAACGCAAGTGATCTTGTTAACTGCTCAATTTTGGCTGGCATACGATACCTATATAGCTCGATAAGGATCAGATCAGCTGAACAATTGCGATCTATTATAGGCCGTCCATTAGTGATAGGCATCTCTTCCTGTGAAGCCCTCTTCGGTCTAAAAACTTGTCGAACATTGATCGACATACAAACGTCACTAGTCAGCTACCCGATAGTTACCAAGAAATGGCTGCAATTATGCTAACCATTGGCTAGTGAATTAATGAGTTTGTGCAAGTACTCCTATGTCGTATTCTATTTGCTTACGTCACTTAATGCGAGTTCTAAGTCTACTGTGTCCATTTGATGTACATGACCTCAGTGAGTGTCAGCGGTTTATTACTACGTGGTTAGTGTAATGAACTGCCCAGCAGAATATCTTATTTGGAATCACAGGCGTAGCACAAAAATAGGTTTCACTGGTCCTGAACTTGTGATGACTTGTAAAACCCCTCGATGTATTGTCGATTGTCATGAACAAGCGTTAGAATTTGGCATAAAACTGTAGGTCCCATCATCGTTTAAGAAATACTAGGCCCTGGGTACTTGATGCGCCAAAAATATTTTTTACGATATAAGACAACCAATGCGTGCTAATTTGGTTCGTAGAAGTTACCCTTATCGCCTTTTGATTTGGTTGACTCTTCAGCATCCCAAAAGTATGCTGTGAATATAAAGGTCTAGGAGTATCCCGAGATAGGGATTTACAAAACTGAATTGACTTTTGGAAATAGATTTTGTTGTCTACGTAGCGTCGATCTTGCAGCCTCTTGCCTTTTGGAAATTGATTTTGTTGTCCACGTAGCGTCGAATTTTGCATAAAGATCTTGGAGCCTCTCGACCATTTGAAGCGCCGAAAGTTGTTCGATTTGGCTTTGCTAAGTTTGAAGAAAACCCTATAAATGTTGGATGATGAAGCTCATTTCTCAATAAGCAACAAACCACAAGCGCTTCAAGAGGCTACTGCATTCACAAAAGGTAAACAAAAGGACCCGGCTAATTTGAGAGACATCTTGGTTAAAGCCCAGGTTCATTCCGAACTTTGGCGACACTTTTTGTGCGGGAATTGGTCCATAGACCATCTTGTTATAGTTTTGCCTAGTCTGGCTGTGGAGCACTCTGAGACATGAGACAATCGCCAAGAGGTGGCTAAATTGATATTTCCACAGTAATCTTCAGCGCGTAATTCGAATTCCATTTTATATCCATAGGTTTAGATTGGTATTTCCAAACTGAATATCAAATTATTTGAGGACCAATTAGTCCTTGCTGGGTATCATTTACACGTATCAACCGGATGCTGAAGTTCTTGAACAGAATAGTTGGAAGTAGCATTAACTTGATGAAATAGACGATGAAAAGCTGGCTTTTCTTAGCCAGAAATCCTCAACGGGATAGAATACTGCTAAGTAAGTAAGTATTTATGAATACTTAGGGTACCAAATTCTAGCTAGGTGATCTCTAACTGAATTAAAATCAATGACCCCTAATTTCAGTTCGTTTTCCACAACGAAGCCGCATCCTAATATGAACAAGCTTCGGTGGCTGCAATAACAAATGCTACATGACTTCATATCCTCATTTTATCCGCCTTAATTCCGGGGTAATAACTCCCCTGCACTGTGCTATGTCAGATTCAAGTTTTTTTTTTAATAACACCCTTTCGTGCATTGCAGGTGCATTTTAGGTTACATTTCGCAGACGTTCTGGATCAGATTAGTTGCCTATTTTCAGTCATAGGTTCCTGTAAAATAAACCACCATCTCCAACTAATTGACGACCGCCATTCAAAGGCCATTCACTACACATAAATGCTTTTAAACATTCAAGGCTCCACTTAAACGTGCCTTAAAGTGAATACAAAAGTAAAAATGGCACACATTCCGCAATGAGCAATGCCGTCGTGAACAGCACATTAATCATCACTTAAAAGCCATACCGGCGCATATACAAACAAAAATACACTCCCGGCTTCTTTACCCAGAAACCCGATGTTTCCCCAAAAAAAAAAAACCGCACATCCTCATATCATAACTCATATCCCAATCAACGACAGCGGTTTGCTTTTATACGCACGACATAATTCCAAAACCTCCACCACCATTTGTGTGAAAATAAATATTTTAACGGCAGTGGTGTCCTTTCAGAAATCAATTGTCCGGCAAATGTGAAATTTCCATATCATTACAGTACGTACTGTAGAAACAGGATAAAAAGCCGACTCTGTGGCATTACTAGCAGTTTGGCCCACTGGCCGAGTGGCCCGTACATTTGTGTAACCGAAATGATGGCAGGACGTTGGACTCGATGGACCAGAATATAGGATACACAGGAATCCTTTTCAAAGCTGGAATTTATAAAAGTGAGCCAAATGTATACACAAAACGGATTTACACATTTTTAGTGAAGCGTAAAAATGGCAGAGCACACATGACACACCCAAATACCCATACACCCACACACTCTCTGTAAATGACCATCATAGGAGCAAATTGTCTACCACGTTGCACGTTATAAATATTATTTAAGTTTTAAGTTTGTGTCCTTACTCATGTTGGCACAGGCGACCTAATAATTTCCATTTATCAGGATAGCATAATATTTGGTTAGTAATGTGCGTACTGTGATGTGGCTGCATATTTACTTTTTGAATCTGATATGCAACACAGGCGTGTCCAATTCAATTAAATTACGAACGGATATGAAATATTAAATTATGAATGGCGTACATTTTCTGAAATGGACGAGGACGAGGAACGACAAATGAAATTAATAAAATTTACATGTGAACTGGATTCAATCAGCAGACTAACTTGTGTTGCCGGGGTGAAACTGAAACTTAACCAACCTGTCACTCCTAGTAGACCGCCGTGAACTAACTGGCTAGGGCAACAGTTGCGCACATAATCTTGGGTGCGTGCGGTCGGTTTATACCTGCAAGCGCCACCTTAGGTGAGGCCTTCCTTTACTGAGTCCGACGTCTGACTGGGAATCAAAGACTCTGGGAGCCTGAGTATTGGTGTCCATTCGCTCGGCATGTCCTACCCATCAGCATCGAATGTCGAAGGGCACTGGCAACGATGCCAACAGGCCATTAGATCAGCCGCAACTGATGTGCTAGGTTTCTCGCGCATACCAGCAAGACACCCCTGGTTTGATGAGGAATGCCGACCCGACAGATGCTCGCAGCCAAGGACGAGGCCTACAAGGCTAAGCTGCAGGTGAAGACGAGAGATGCCATTGAGCTCTATAGGCAAAGAAGAAGGGAAGAACATCGGCTTCTCAGCAAGAAGAAAAAAGAGCAAGAAAAGCACCCGATCGAGGATATAGAGAGGTGCCACTCCAGGAACGGTGTTCGCAAGTTTTTTCCAAAGTGTAAAACGTCAAAGACAAGGATACAAGGCTCGAACAGAATCCTGTCGAGATGGACAAGGAAATATTGTAGTTGAGACACAGTCGATGCTGAGGATATGGAAGAACCACTTCTGCAGACTGTTAAACTGCGATGACGAACAACATTCCGCTGTCAGGCAGAACGAACCATTCAATATTGGCAACGACAGCGAAAACTGCCAACCACCCGACCTGAGTGAAGTGAGGATAGCAATATCTAAACTCAAGCTTAATAAGGCTGCCGGAAATGACGGCCTTCCCGCTGAGCTCTATAAGGCCGGCGGAGATGACTTGTTAAGTAACATCCACCAACTCATAAGGCAAATCTGGTCGGATGAAAATATGCCTGAAGAATGGAACCTCAGCATCGTTTGCCCGATCCACAAAAAAGGAGACCCTCTGAAATGCGTCAACTACAGAGGCATAAGTTTCCTCAACATCGCCTACAAGATCCTATCTACCGTAATATGTGAACGTCTGAAACAACAACCTGAATGGCCCTTATCAGTGTGGTTTTAGGCCAGGAAAGTCCACAACTGATCAAATTTTCACACTTCGGCAGATCCTGGAAAAAACACAAGAAGTCCTAATCGATACCCACCACCTATTCATCGATTTCAAAGCCGCATATGACAGCATTTATAGAGACGAACTGTACAGAGCCATGTCTAGTTTTGGTATACCGCACAAACTCGTCCGTTTGTGTAGGATGACGATGGAGAATTCTCGCTGCACCATCAGGGTCGGAAACGACCTCACCGACAAATTTGATACCAAAAAAGGATTTAGGCAAGCCGATGCGCTGTCATGTGACTTTTTCAATTGATTCTTGAGAGGATTGTGCAAAACTCCCGAGCCAACACCAGAGGCACAATTTTCCAAAAATCGGTGCAACTACTAGCATACGCCGACGATATTGACATCATTGGTAGGACTCAACGTGATGTCATAGCCACGTTTGCTAGTATAGAGAAGGAAGCGGCAAAAATGGGTTTAGCAGTAAATGAGGGTAAGACAAAGTATATGCTGTCAACACGAAAGGACACACAACATCGACGAATTGGACAAAACGTCACCATTGACAGATATAACTTTGAGGTAGTACGGGACTTTGTCTACCTCGTCTCCGCTATTAACTCTGACAACAACATCTCGTCAGAAATCATACGAAGAATCACTCTTGCCAATCGCCTTCGGGCTAAGAAGGCGATTTCGTAGTAAAGCCCTCACTCGAACTACTAAGGAGATCCTATATAAGAACCTGATCATCCCAGTCCTGCCCTACGCGCTGCAGCATGGACCGTATCAAAAGCGGATGAAGAAATCCTTGGTCGATTCGAGAGAAAATTCTTCGGAAAATCTTCGGTCCCGTTTGCGTTGACGGGCTATGGAGACGAAGATTCAACCACGAACTATACGAGCTGTACAGCGACATACCCCTAGTCAAAAAAACTCCGCATTGGACGTTTAAGATGGCTACGACATGTAGAAAGAGTGGACACCAATACTCCGGCTCGCAGAGTCTTCGATTCCCAGCCAGACGTCGGACGCAGTAGAGGAAGACCTCGCCTTAAGTGGAGCGCACAAGTAGAAACCGACCTCAACCAACTTGGAGTGCGCAACTGGAGGCAGTTAGCTAATGACCGGGCTAGTTAGAGAGGCATGTTGGTTGAGGCCCAGGTTCATCCCGGACTGTAGCGCCACCAAAGGAAGGAAGGAAGGACATAGCGTTCAACAACAAGTGCAAATGATAAAATTGTTTTATCGAAATAGGTGTTATGTTCGGGTAACAACTATTTTAGGCCTTTAAATGACTAAAAAATTTCGATGATATCTCCCATACACTTTGTTTTATTTAAATTTAAAAATAGACAGCGCTTAATGAAAGACCCTTTATAAAATTGCCGACTTTCTGCATGCGGATTTGTCGTAAGCAAGAAGTCTTATGCTTCGAAGATAAAGTGACAAGTCTTAACCTGTAAAGCCTACATTCGGTTGTTGTTCCTGTTCTGCATAAAAAGAACACTTGGTAGGTGCTCGACAGTAGACGCATAATAGAACGGATAATTTTCAATAAAAAAATGAGTTTTCATCTACTACCATCTACTGGTGCACATAGGGGGTTGGATAGTAAAAAAATAAAGCGCCCATTAATAAAGTTCCCGTCCAAATAGATTAGCCTTTCTTTGCCCTACCGTGTAACCGGACTGTTCAATTATTTAAAACGATGCATACCCTTCTCAGTGAATAACAATCTTTAACCTTTCGATTTTTGCGGCTGCCTCGCAAATGACTCTCTATACATCCAACCAACGGCCATTAGTGTCGCCAGCAGATACCATGTAAATATTTTAATTCCTCATCCTCTCCACCTTGGACATATAACGATACTACTATCCACCACTTGATTCTACTTCGCAAGGATACGTCCTCGAGCACAGTATGTGAACGGTCTGAGAGCATATACACCCAAAGTATCTGAGCATGATTCAGCAGAGCAAATACTCTTGATATTGTTGCGAAATAAACTGTTGACATTGATTGACACCCAGAAGAGTACTTTCCATTGCACCACTATCACTAGCACCGTCCAGTTCGAGAACCTCGTATTCTCGTATCCATTGCCATCAACATCATGGCAAAATCCATGGCAGCAGGGTGTAAATAATGTCGCTGATTCCATTTTATTTAACTCGTATCTCAACTTGGTTGCTGTGTTTATCCCTCGGCTATTGATATCGTGTCTACGTGCTAGAACCTGATGGATTCTTCGGTGGTCGCTGAGCGATATGATGAGAAGATATCTTCCTGTCTCGATATCACGTGAGGTCGGAATGCAGCGACATGGTTGTGGTATCGCTGGATTTTTCCGCTGTCTGTCGATGTAATTCAATTTGATTTACCTTTCACGTAAACTCTCAGGAAATCATTGAATCGACGTTGTGATAACCCCTTGTTACGTGAGGACTCCTCCTCTTTATAAATTTATGATTTGATTTTGAAAAATCAAGCCCGCACCTTATCATCGTTTTCTGTTCAACATAAGACGTCGATTTTAGATGAGTATAACCATCTTCTCGAATCACAATCACTAATGTCCTGAATTAATGCGTTCGCATTGAAAAACAGTTAGGAATCTCAAGAAGATAACTACGGTGCATAAATTACGAACTCTTGACTAACTTGACTAACCCTTACCGTAAACCACCATTATTATCATCATTGTCAGCCATAGAAGTCAAAAGGATAGTCCCCTTGGGTAAATTTACATAAGTGATTTATCTTTGTCCTTCTTGTTCGCCTGGAAGGGTGGGGGTTGATTTTTTTTTGTTAGTATTCATGAGCGCAAAGTCCTTTTATTGTTTCATTCCAACGACATGCTGCGCTCATGTTCGAAAGACGAATTCAAGGAAAGCTGTTCCTCATCGCAAAAGGATAGAAATGAAATTAGATTTCACAAACCTGGAACAGAGAGTATCTATCCTCAGTGGATCGGCTTCATTTCATTTTTCTTCCTCATCTGCATGTGGACAATTTACGTCTTATTAAAGCACCGAAGATTGAATATCGCCGTTGGTTAGGAGGACAATGCCAGACACAATGGATGGACTGACTCTAGCTATGAGATAAAAATTTGAAATATGGAAAAAGATTGCATTTTTTTTTTAAATTGCAAATTACATTTGCAAATGCAATGCAATGTGAATGTTGGTGTGTTTGTGCGGTTGTGTTGTTTTGATTGTGGTATCACAATCAAATCGAATCTGCATATCGAATGTCAGTGGTAGGAATTCGAAAAATTTTGTTGTCAAAAGGGTTGTCAAGTGTGTGGCCTTTGGCATTTTTATTCATTGTAACTTTGAAGTACATCTGTATTAATAAGGTAATAAGGGGTCCCTAAATATGTATCTATCAGAACATGTTACAACTTTTAGAAATTGCTACAACTTACAGTTTTGTTTTGATATTTGTGAAGTAAAGAGATGAAGAATATATACGCATCAATAAGCCAAAAATGTAATACTTCTCGGAATCTTAGATTAGTCATGACTGTTATTAATTTTGTACCTTTAATCGCATCTAAACTTCGCTCACTGGACTATTTTTCAGCCAAAATTCATCGTAAGCAACAGGCCCGTTTCCAAAGAACGAATACGTAAACAATTTCTGGGGAACGTGAAAAGCCGAGTTTCAAAATTTGGACTTATCACGTTTTGCATATATTAATAGGGTGCGCAAACTTTTATGTCGGTATGTTAATATTGAATATAAAACAACAACATGGTATAAGTTATTTTAAGTTTATTTGTTCTTTTACATTTATTTGAATTAGTTTATGTAAGCAACATCAATTCAGTGGTCGCCTTTATTCAACAAAAATAATTGTGTTTGCCTTGAGCAAGTCAATGGTCTGGATGGTTGGGTGTTGTAGAACGAGGGTAGGCTCTAATTGGCTTTAACTTAGTAATGCCCAGAGCTTTTAACTCTGACTACACATCAAATGTGCTTAATGTGCTTATTTTTACCTCCAAGTGGTAACCATCGAGTACTGGACTCATACAACCGGATTTGACTTGCTAAAGAATAAGTGCACGTCTTTATAACAAGACGTAAAACAGCAACACTATAATCACCCTGGTCAGAATGGCACGGAATGAAAACAGGCGAACCTAGATGAGCTGCTTCGACATATTCGTACAAAAAGTTATCTAGGAACCTCAAGGTTATCTAGGAATCTCAGGACTCTTAAACAGAGATGGTGGCAGATGAACCGAAAGGTAAACGGTAGTAAACCCGTAGTAGATACTGATGGTCCCGTGTCCTAGGGGTTTCTACTAAATTAGAACTGGCCCTCAAGCTTTGGGGTTGTGCTTTGTGTTAACTACCCACCCATGGAAATAACCATTGTTACGAAGCAACCAATAGCAGCGAAAAGGACTGATATTATTGCTGACGACCTTGGTAAACGAGAAAAGGACAACGACGTTCGTATCTGCACCTGGAATGTGAGAACATTAAACAGGAGATGGGCAGGCGAACAACTAGCGGAAGCCCTAAACTGCCACAAAGCAGACATTACTGTCATCCAGGAAATATGATGTAATGGACTGGGCAAAAAGAGGATGAAAAACTGTGACATCTACTATGGAAGCAGCGACTATTCGGATGCGGATTTGTTATAAGTCCCAGACTTATGCAAGAAGTCTTATGTTTCCAAGACAGTAACGAACGCATTGTAACAATCCGCATGAAGGCCAAATTCGCCAACATAAGCCATATATGCGCTCATGATCCGACGGAGAAAAAAGATGATATAACTAAGGATTGCTTCTACGAGCTCCTTGACAAAACCTATGAGCGACTACCGAAGTTCGATTTTAAAATCATGCTGGGATATTTTAACGCAAATTTAGGAAGAGAAGACATCTTTAGCAGTATTGTCGGAAAATATAGCCTACACTACAACAAGTCTGGTAACGGACTTAAGCTGATTGACTTCGCTACGGAACGAAATGCCACTATAGCCAGCAAACGGTTTCCTCACCTAGATATCCATAAGGCGAAATGGTGGTCTCCAGATCAACGAACGGTCAATCAAATTGATCACATTGTAAGACAAGAGGCACACATCCAGTATTTTGGATGTCCAAACATTTCAAGTGGCTAACACGACTCGGACCACATCCTTGTTGTAGCCGAGGTAAGAATGCGTATGTCCACCACGCCACAACAAACCAGAAATACTGTGAAAAAATGTAAAGACTGCAGTCGCAAGAGACCAACAAGGCCTTTGCGCAATGCGTATCCCTTAACCTATCATACTATACCACCCAGCATCTAATGTCGATGAACAATGGTAACGATGCCAACAAGCCATTAGATCAGCCGCAACTGATGTTCTAGGTTTCTCGTGGCCACCAGCAAGATACCCCTGGTTTGATGAGCAATGCCGACAGATAAACGAGGCCTACAAGGCTAAGCTGCCGGTGAATACGAGAGCTGCCATAGAGCTCTATAGGCAGAGAAGAAGGGAAGAACACCGGCCTCTCAGAAAGAAGAAAAAAGAGCAAGAAAAGCGCGCGATCGGGGATATAGAGAGGTGCCACTCCAGTTTTACCAAAGTGTAAAACATCAAAGCCAAGGATACAAGGCTCGAACAGAATCCTTTCGATATAAACAAGGAAATATCGTAGTTGGGACACAGACGATGCTGAGGATATGACAGAACCACTTCTGCAGGCTGTTGAACGCGGCCAAATTAGGGCCCGATTGTCCGACGAGAAGAAGCTAAAAAGAGACTTTACGTTGGTCACCTTAGTGAGAGAATGCCAGGAGAATACCAGAGGGTACAAACAACAACAACCGATGATATTTGCAAGTACCAAACAGATATGACAGAAGATGCACATATCAGGGAGCTATAACGCAACACACGCTCCGCACGGGAAGACTGCCGAACCAGGAGAAGGGAACAGAAGAAAATCCTGAGTAGGAGAAAAAAAGAACATGCAGACTCCCAGCTCTGAACTTTTCCAAACATGTAACGGATTTCGACAAGGAGACGTGCTATTATGCGATTTCTTCAATCTCGTTCTGGAACAGACTGTGCGTAGGGCAGGAGTAAATACGGAAAGCACTATCTTTACTAAATCGCAAAAACAGTTTTGAGTTCATCTACCTCAAAGTCAACTTTAACCCAACGAATGATACATTAGTGACGAAGACTAACCCTACGAAACCGATGCTATTTCGGTTAACCAAATGTAATGGCATCAACACTCTAAACCGGAAATTCCAAATGTATGCTTTGCAAGACCTTATTCCTACCAGTTCTACTTCACAGCACCGAGTGTTGGACAATAAGCAGGGAAGTAACCAAGAAGAACTTGACGAACAAAAGTCTGCATTATTGGATCGTGAGGTTACCATCGGGAGGTAATCAAGTAACGCCTTGTTAACTACTTGTTGAGATTTTATATTAAAAAAAAACTTAAAAAAAGGAATAAAAATATAAAACTTCCAAGTTTACACAGAATGCAACTAAGAAGAACAAGTGTATGGATACTTTTAACCCAAAAAAGTACCCCTGCCATAACACGACAAGGGTTAAGATTTGCTCTCTTTTTGACGCTTTATTTTGTTTCTACGATAAGTGCAACCATATATACGACTGGTGCAATGTAATTATGAACTCAACTGTAGATACATC
The DNA here is from genome assembly GCA_932526625.1 of Rhingia campestris. Taxonomy (NCBI): domain Eukaryota; kingdom Metazoa; phylum Arthropoda; class Insecta; order Diptera; family Syrphidae; genus Rhingia; species Rhingia campestris. Next base: position 42,214,613 of record OW052185.1, on the reverse strand, counting down.
CTAACAGGCAGACAGATCTGAGTGGGACATAACTTCAAGTGCGCTTTAGATATTCCTTAAGAGCAAGATTTATGCAAATGAAGGGGAGAACTCCCACGAAAAGCTCATATTTTTAGAGACACGGGTCAAAAGCCGGTGACAAGAATCGAAAAGGATTTGCAAATTCCATCCGCATAACAATTCTGTGTCACTCTGGTATGTATATAATTTTTGAGTGTGGGCTTATTTATTTTTCCAGTGCTCATGAACAAAAAGCCATACGCTAATTCGGTTTGAGGACATCACTGTGTAGTGCTGAAACGAAATAATGATGCTCTTCAAGCACAGAAGTCGGATATTTCCAAAAGTGGAAAATACGCATAAAGAACGGGAAAAATCTGAATCCAAAAGAGCATCAATTGAGTTTTGTATGCTACGGCTTATGTATTGGTGTATCTACTGTTATTTTGCCACTCTTCGCACGTTGAAAAGATTTATAAGAGAATCAGGAGGTACCTTAGTAACTTTTATTTCGCAATATAATTATTACAGTCAGTCCAAACAAGATGTGTTTGCTATTACGAAGTACTTTCAAGTACTTGAGTAAAGATAATCGGTGCACGTCACGCTTTATGGTCGTTTTAAGGAAAGTTCCTCCAATTTTGTCACACGTTGCTTTTAAGTCATAGTTTGCAGAACACGTTTCGAAAATTTATTCGTAATTGTCGTAATTGTAGACTTGTTGCATCAAAGTCGACCTTTTCTAAAAAAAATGTATTTTTGTAATGTAAAGGGTCCGCCAAATAACTTTTTTTTTTGAAAATGCTATATAAGCTGTATTTCACCAATGGCTTCACGAATATTGTCCTTTAAAGCGTCAATTATCTCTGGCTTATCGGCGTAACACTTATCTTTTACGGCACCGCACAAATAATAGTCCAACGGTGTCAAATCGCAACTCCGAGGTGGCCAAACGACATCAGCTCTGCGGCTGATAATGCGATCTTCAAAAACAGGGCGCCAAACATCGAGTGTAGCTTCGGCTGTGTGGCACGTAGCGCCTTCCTGTTGAAATCAAATGTTGCCAATATCCTCCTCTTCAATTTTTGTGAACAAAAATTCGTTCAACATGGCCCGATAACGATCGCCATTGACTGTATGGCCGTTACAGTCAATAGCGATCGTTATCTTTCGAAGATGGCGATCGTTATCATTTTCGAAGAAAAATGGCCCAATTATGCCTCTGGACCAAAATCCGCACCAAACAGTGACTCGTTTTGGGTGTATCGGCTTTTCAATGTATGCGTGCGGGTTTTCTGTGCCCCAAATGCGAAAATTTTGCTTGTGTACATACCCGCCAAGATCAAAATGAGCTTCATCTGAAGAGATGATTTTTTTTGGCAAAATCGGCATCTTCTCTAAGTCGATCGCAGGCCCACTTAGCGAAGCGAAAACGCATTGGATGGTCAGTTGGCTTCAACTCCTGAACCAATTGGACTTTGTATGGCGTCATACCAAGGACTTTATGCAAAATTCGTCTCAATGATGTCTCCGAAATGTTCAATTGTTGAGAACGACGGTGATTTGATGTTGATGGCGCTTCACGCACACTTTCTGCCACAGCAGCAATATTCTCGGGTGTACGCACTGTTTTTGGCTTTTCACGCTTTGGTTTACCGATTAGGATGCCAGTTTCTTTCACTTTTTTCACAAGATAACGAACATACGGAGCTGACGGTGCTTCTTTTCTTCCAAAATCCGTATGCAATTTTCGCACACCTTCTGCAACATTACCATGATTTTCAAAGTAATGCCGCAATATTTTCCAGCGTTGTTCAAGCGTATACACAACCATATTCGTTTAGCGGAAGGATAAAACTAATTATCTGTCAGATCAGACATGAGGTAAGTGTTACCATTGACGAAATAAGCACTAGTTGAAAAAAAAAATGTTAGATGGCGGACCCGTTATGATCCTATCGGAAAGAGCCAAGGATATTATAACAAATGGCGTCATATGTCGACAAATGTCAATTTTATTTTAACATTTATCAACCATATATAATTTAAATTTACGCATTAGAAATATATACTCCTGAAAACTGCAAAATAATCGTTATAAATTTTTTTTTAAGAACAATTCGTCAATAAATTTGAGACCACTTTCTGTTCATTCAATGCGGTATTTGTCCATATAATTTTAGAAAGCATATTGCGCTTTTATACGCTACCTTATAGGCCTCATTCTTCGCTTCGGTGATGATCCATCTGAATTCATCTTCAAATCAGAAAAATGTACTTTTAAGGCTTAAGAAACCTTGCCGATTCGGGATTAACAGTCTGTAAAGGTCTGTTCGGCATTTTCGGTCAGAATAAATAGCTTTGCAAGTCGATGTCACTTTATAAGTGCATTTTGATCTAGGGCGGAGAAATTATTTTGGCAAATGAACTCTTTTTCAAAAAATGTTGAACATGTTACAGATTGCCATTATGCTTATGTCACACCTTTAATTTTATGGTGATGTGCTTCTTTACAAAAAAAACTCCCTCGCACAGATAATGGCCGTGTTCCGGATTTTAGATTTAGTAATATATCTAAGATGAAGCTCTGTTGTCATTGGTCAAAATCTTCGATGGACCAATGAGCATAGAGCTTCATCTAATATATCTTACTAAATCGGAAATCCAGCATACAGCCAGTTGCATTTTCTTCTTAAATATACTTACTTAAGTGGGGCTACAGTCCGGAATGAATCTGGGCCTCAACCAACATGCCTCTCCAATTAGCCCGGTCGTTAGCTAACTGTCTCCAGTGGGTTGAGGTCGGTTGCTTGAGTAAGATACTATCAAAAGAAGCAAGCAGCCCAGGTTTTCTCAAAAATTCAGCAAATGAATGGACAGAATCAACCGCTGAAACCCTGAACCTTCTTTTAAGCACACACTTTCCGAACTGCAAAACTGTAGAGGAAAATGTCATCGTAAGTACAAAAACAGACCACACAGCGGACAACATTTATGACAACTCCCTCACTAACACGATAGTGTGCAAGGAAAAACTTGCATGGGCCATTAATTCATTCAAGCCCCATAAATCAGCGGGCCCTGACGGCATAACCCCTATCATGCTACAAAAAACTGCTAATCACATAATGCCAACACTGCTTACCATCTTCCGTGGATGTCTAAAACTAAACCACATACCACAAGTATGGCGTGAAGTTAAAGTTATATTCATACCGAAGGCAGGTAAATACAGCCACACCATAGCGAAAAATTTCAAACCCATAAGCCTGTCTTCCTTCCTACTAAAAACGATGGAACGATTACTCGACATCCATATACGTAGCAACCTTAATCCAGGTTACCTATCTGTAAGCCAACACGCCTATATAAAGGGCAAATCGGTGGAAACGGCTCTACACGAAGTAGTTCGCACAATAGAAAATTCACTGCACTAAAAATAATATACGTTAGCAGCCTTTCTAGATATAGAAGGAGCCTTCAACAACGTTACAACTGAAGCAATTGCTGAGGCACTTGCCAAAACTGAAATAGGAACGGTTTCTAGCAATTGGATCTTAACCATGCTCAATAACCGGATCATTACATCAACACTAGACGATTGTACCAAAAGGATCACAACGTCAAGAGGTACCCCTCAGGGAGGCGTACTATCCCCACTTCTCTGGCTACTAGTATTCAACGAAGCACTTAAGAAGCTGGATATCACTGCAATAAAAACAGTGGCATACGCTGATGACGTCGTCCTCATGGCGTGCGGAAAATTCCCACCGACACTGAGTGAAATTATGCAAAGAAGTCTCAATATACTCGGCAAGTGAGCAAAGTCTTGCAGGCTGGGTGTAAACCCAAACAAAACAGAAATGGTTCTCTTTACTAACAGGAGATCGATCCCAACATTTCCGGCACCGTCTTTGGAAGATTCAACCCTATCAATGTCAGCAAGCGCGAAATATCTGGGGGTGGAACTTGATAGTAAACTAAACTGGAATCTAAACGTTGAAGAAAGAGTAAAGAAAGCTAATATTGCCCTCAATAGCTGCAACAGAATCTGCGGCAAAAAATGGGGCCCATCCCCGAAGCTCACAAAATGGCTATACACAGCTATTGTCAGGCAAATCCTAACATACGGTTGGTTGGTCTGGTGGAATGCTATGAAAAAAGCAAAACATATGACCAAACTAACGAAAGTTCAAAGGACTGCATGCATACTTACGACAGGAGCCATGCGCACTAGCCCCACAGTAGGTTTAGAAATAATCCTTAACACAACACCAATTGACTTACAAATCAATGACACAGCAGCAAAAAGTGTAGCAAGACTCAAAGAAACGGGCAATCTACTCATGAAGCCTTTTGGCCATAGCTCAATATTAAACTCAAAGGCATATGCGGATGCAGCATCTGACTACATTACCCCATACCGCGACTTTGATATTAATTATTCTATCAGAATACAAAGCAGAGACGAATGACCTTCAAACAATGTGTTATCTAACATAGAAATAGCAATTTATACCGACGGATCTAAAATGGCTCTGGAGTCTACTCTGAAAAGATCGCGCTAGCTACATCCCTGAGATTAGCAAACTCGTGTAGTGTATTCCAAGCTGAGATCCTGGCCATACTCGAAGCTGCCGAATCGGCTAGGGTATTGGACATATCACATGAGGATATCTCCATATACGTAGATAGTCAAGCGGCATCCAATATAGTAAAATCACGGGTAGTTGGACGCTGCAGCGAAGAGCTGAAGGCTCTTTGTAACCAGAACAAAGTCCAAATTATCTGGGTGCCAGGACATAATGACATTATAGGAAATGAGAAAGCAGACGAGCTAGCCAGAGTAGGATCGTCCAGTTGCATTTCCCTAGCTGATAAAAGGGTCAATCCCCCGCTAGCATCTAAAAAACATGTAATAACCAAGCACACTCAAAAAGCTACCATACCAAGATGGCAAAATACAATAACTTGTATACAAACAAAATCTCTCTGGCCGGAGTTAAGCGCCAGCAAATCGAAGAAGCTTATAGCTTTGAACAGAGCATCCATTTCTATAGCGGTGAGAGTGATAACAGGTCACAACCTGTTGGGTAAGCACTCCCATGAGATAAAACTGACTGGTGCGAACCAACTTTGCAGGAAAGGCTCGACCCAGACGTCGAAGAAGAGGTCTCACACCTACTATGTCAATGCCCTGCGATCAGTAGCAGCCATTTGAAAATACTAGGCAAACTATACTTTTACGACCTAAGAGACCTAACGACTACCCCAATAGCGCTGATAGTCCGTTTTTGTAGCAGATCAGGATGGAGCAACTATCTCTTTGAGGCTGAGGGAGCAACACAGACCAGCACCGCATAAGTATCACTAGCGAACCAGGTATCCTCTTTCTCTATTTCAGGGTACTTTCTTCGAAGGGTATCGCTATAGCCCACGTAGGCCTATGAGAGCTTGACGACTCACTCGAGCGTCAACTGCCCATCTAACCTAACCTAACCTAAGGTCGGTTGCTACTTGTGCGCGCCACTTAAGGCGAGGTCTTCCTCTACTGACGACGTCTGGCTCGTAATCGAAGACTCTGCGAGCCGGAGTATTGGAGTCCATTCGTTCTACATGTCCTAGCCATCTTAAACGTCCAATGCGGAGTTTTTGACGCTGGACAGCTCGTATAGTCCTTGGTTGAATTTTCGTCTCCATAGCCCGTCAATTTTTCTCTCAAAACGACAAAGGATTGCTTCATCCACTTTTGGTACGGTCCATGCTTCCCCACCGTAGAGCAGGACTGGGATGATCAGGGTCTTGTATAGAATCTCCTTAGTAGTTCGAGTGAATGCTTTATGCTAATAAATGGTCTTCTTAGCCTGAAAAAAACAGCGGTTGGCAAGAGTAATCATTTGTTTAATCTCTGACGAGTTATGTTGTCGGATTTATCAGTCAGATTTAATAGCATAGCCTAGGTAGACAAAGTCCCGTACTAACTCAAAGTTATAACTCTCAATGTTGACGTTCTGTGCAATTCGTCGATGTTGTGTGTTGACAGCACATACTTAGTCTTACACTCATTTACAGCTAAAAGTTGAGTCCTAACGATGATGTCAATATCGTCGGCATATGCTAGTCGTTATACCGATTTTCGGAAGACTAAATACCAATTATTTTGGTATCGAATGTGTCATTGAGGTCGTTTCCGACCCTGGTGGAGCAGGGAGAATTCTCCATCGTCATCCTTCACAGACCGACGAGTTTGGACGGTATACTAAAAATATTCAACCCGGGGTTAAACCAGACATCTCAACATCTACCACCAATTAGCTGCTTCCACGAGGTTTTTACTGCGCCTATCATCTGGCTGAGGTTCGAAGTCTTTTCGGGCTGGAGTTTTGGTGTCCATTCGCTGTACATAACTCGGCGTTCTTTCATCTCGTCTTTGTCTCCGCATAAAATCGTAAAATTAGTATTTGAATCTTCGTGTCCATTGCTAATGGAATCGAAATGAAAAGAACAATTTTGGAAGGATTTTTCCTTCGAAACGATTAAGATCTAAACACCTATCTTTTTCGCACACCCATACATGTGAGCTTGTGTACGTCTTACATCAAAGCGGGACCTACAATTTTATCATAGATTCGAAAATCTGATATCAGCTCTTCCTTAAAATTGATTGTATTCATCGCAAGCGGAGGCCAGTAAATTTTTGTTTGTATAACTTGGAATCGTACTCAGACCATTTGCGTCGTAGTTCATTGCACAAACCTAACTGAGCCAGTAGAAAATTTTATCCCTTAAATTTCCTACAAAGAAACATCAATGCCAGGCTTAGATTTTGGTGTGGTTTGTATTCAAAATGGGATCATGGGCAAGTTGCTTCCAGTAATTCAGTACAAGCTCCCTAGTATCCACGATCGCCCACATCGTAAGTCCGAGATTATAAACCTTTGTAGTTTTCAATATGGAAGTTGAAAAATTAGATCGTTTGGGATTTATTAAATTTTTCTTTAATTTCTTGCTTTAAACGCATTCACGATCATATAAATCATAAATCCGAGTTTCTGAAATCCTTATCACATTGAACTATCCTGGGAATAATGCTTCCAATTATTCAGTACAAACTTTCAGTAAGTGAAAAGCTATAACCTGTTGTTGTTTTTTGGAGGCTGTACTTTCAAACTTATTCAGCGGCATTTCGACTTTGACATTTCTCACTGTCGGATATCCGTATTCAGACTTTGGCAGTTCTGACCTCTAAAGTGCAAGATGCGGGTATTTCCTCAATTTTAATGTGGTAATTTTTTTTTATAATTTTCCTGCCCTCGAGGGGTTTGAATACCCTTGAAATATTTTACCACAAAGAAGAGGAAGACAGAGTGTGATAGGAAAGATTTTGGATGTAGTGATACTTACTCCATGGGTGGTGTCCTAACTAACTTCGGGGAGTCACTGTTTTTTTTGTTCGTTTTATTCACAGAACTTTCTAGTTAATGTACACTTTTAGGAGAAACAACCAACAAAAACTATATTTCTTTAAATTATAGTTTCATGGATTTTGGCTGGAATTGAATGCGCAACCTTCCATTCAACAGGCGAACACACACCACGGCCAACTACAGTTTTTCATTTCACATTTTATTTCGCAGCTTTGAATTTTGATTCTTTTGCCATGGCCATCATATCGTATTTCCTGGATGAGAGTTATGTCTGCCTTGTATTACGATTCGTTAGCTATTCAGCTGTTATCTTTCTGTGAATGGTAATAAAGTTAACACGTCTCCGGAAGCTTAATTCAAAATAAATTTTTACGACGCAATCAAGTGCCGGTTTAGGATCTTATTTAATTGTTGACAACAACAGCCCAACTAACAATTATTCCTTTATAAGGCAATAAAATTGAATTTCCGTAAGCAATTATTTCTGAAGGCCTTATATACTACATATATAGTACTTGTCCGCGGAGGTTGAGCATTTTTGCAGTCGATTGTTTGGGTAGAAGCCTGTTTAAGACATTATGCAAGAAAATTCACAACCATAACCGAAGTAATGATGGTATAACTTCTGTAAGGAAGTTTTTAAGCTTCCGGAGATGTGTGTACATGTACCATACCGAAACTAAAAATTTGGCTTCGATAGAGCTCTATCGAAGTTATTTCACCTCCAGCAATATTACCGGTATGCAGTCTTATGGAAAAACATATGGCGGACTTTTAGCGTATCAATAGAAACTGCTATGAGTAAGCAAGCAAAATAAAAAAAAATTTTGCAATAGGCAAGTCAGGGCCTAAATTTGTCTCGATTCAGGTGTGTGTGCGAACTTTTTGCACAAGAGGGACCTCTTCTTTAATACCGAATCTGAACGACTAATTTAAAATAATCTGTTCTTGACAATTGTTACTTACATATTGTTTTGTCAGATCATAGAGAGAGGAGGGCCAGGTGTTGGTACGGCTGGTAACCAAACACAGATCTTCTACATGGTAGTTCATCGCACTAACTATCGCGCCAATTAGCCCACCAAAAAGGCAGATCCTTGTTGAAGTTCCATTATTTTGTAGGTCTTGAATGTATAATGCACCATAAAGTTCAAACTTAGTGCTTTTTATTTGCCATGACGCGACGCTTAGAAGTGTTTTCTAAGGGAATATTAATGAAATAGACTCAACATATTTAGAAAAATTTGCTTATTTTAATTCGGATCTAATTTTAGTCCTACGACTATCGAAACTACAAACCCTTTCAACCTCCACTGCTTGTATACCTTTCACTTCAGTAGCTCACCCAAACAAAAATACCCACTTCTCACCAAGTCCAAATAAAACGTTTATTGACACATCGAAAATAATGAATGCCTAGCGTCATACTATCCTCATCCATTATCAAACTATTCAACCAAAGCGCACACCACAACTGAATCAAGAGCCTGCAAAGCACATCTAAACCACAACAACATGGCAGACAAAAATGAATGTCTAGCCAGCCAGGAGTACTGGCCTCCTACAACTTGTCACATTATGCTGTTAGTGAAAATGTTTTCCCAACTATTACCGAAAACCGGTGTATGTTGACAGAGTCAACAATAACAACAACATCGGGACGAATAAAGGACTTGTCAATTCAATTTGTCTAGCAATACATCGTCATGGTTTTATTCATCAAAAACGAAAATCCTCTCACCAAACAGCAAATTTAATGTCAATGGTCCTTGATATTGATGCATATTTACCAGGAAACGCATACTCAAACACTGTACAGTAACAACCGCATACGGTGAGCGTTAGTTACAATGACTGCATCGTCCTCACCGGTAAACTAATCAATCACTGTCCTCGGGAATGTTGGATTGTTTTTTTTTTTTTTTTAATTTTTTTCCTCCGCTTTGGTTATCCTTCATTGCAAATGCAATGGTATTCAATCAATGTGTCTGTGCTCAGTGATATGTCATTTGCATTTATTAAGCCGGACGAAATGTTTGCCATTACCATCAACTTGACCCAACTTGTCGTGGAACCAACACACACAACCATTATCTTAGACCTTTTTCTCATTTGAGATTCAGACAAATACAAGATCTCAATCTCTGCTTTTTGATCTGTACATTTCCAACAGCAATGCCAAGGATACTAGTACAAGACCATCAATAAGTTTTATGGAACTCCCGAACAAGTAACTGGGATGCGGTCTACGTGACTTTTACGTTTCTCTGTATTGGGAAGGCCTTTGTTTTAGTCAGAGTGATGTCAATACTTATGCAGAGGCGGTAACCGAGATCATTCTTCTAGGTATAGAAACATTCGTTTCATTGTTCAATAAGCATTGTGAGCAAGTTGTAGTATCAACAAAAAAGCGTTTAGAGAATTTCGGGCAACTGAAGAGAAAAGATTAGTTTCCATCAACCAGCGAAACAACCAAACAATAGAAGCCTCAAAGCCTAACACAAAGGAGTAACCAAGACAAGATAATCGAAATGTTTGTAAAGTGGTTAAGGACCTTCTTAAGTTTGAGAAATCCGAGACTTTGTGTGTGTACTTTACACATGTTTTTGCAGCTTTTATAATTTGCTTGCTCTAATGAAGATCTGACCTAAAATACCTACACGTCGAGCAGAGCAAACCTATTAGGTTTTGCATTTTCTACAACGCGTTTATATATTTTACATAACTCGCACTCTTAGCCTCCTAGGGGCGACCCCTGGATGCCTGTAGTATCTTGACCGTAGGTAGGGTTGTAAACAGCTCTGCAAAGTCTTGGCTTAGGCAGAAGAGAGGGAAGGAAGACGTGATCTCACACTAAGGCACTCGTTCCTTTTTCAAGATGGCAGCGGAAGACTTCCAAAAATTGATGCAGCAATGGCGTTTACTGTCCCAGTTAGGATGAACAAAGTGAAAAACTCATATGCACTGCTCCGAAATGTACGGACAGCCAGTAATGTAATCTACAAATTTTAAAAGTTAGCCAAGCCCCTTGAACTGTATGAAATGAAAAGAAAATGGCAGCGCTCAATCCCGTCGAGAATACTGATGAAAGGAACATCTAATAAGTTGGAACTATTTTTTTTTTTTTTTTTTAAATTCTGACCTGCCTAAGCAGTAATATACACATCGACCTAAAAGATCTATTGTGCTTGCCGTCAGATGCTTTTTAGGTTAGTAGCGCTTCTACTTTCCTAATGTAGCTGATAGTACTTTCAGGATTTCCTCAATTCTTCGGGACTTAAGAATTCCCTGAAGAAAGATTCTCTTCTCATACCGTTTCGTCTTCTTCTAGACATAGTCTGCACTCCGGGGAGTCGACTAGACGCATTTTGTTTAGGTGATATCGCAGACCGTGATGACCAGTTAGGTAGCCTACTAAGTTTTTGATATCGTGCCTGCGAAGATTTAGTATCTTGTTGGCATCTGATTTGAAGGGCTGAATAGCTCTTTTGGCCTGTCTTAGGCCTGGGATGTTTCCCCAGTATGAACCACATCTGTTTTGTTCCCAGTTTTTTATGACTAGATTTATGGCTGATTTGGGGATTGCACAGAAGGGTTCAGGTCGAATGAAGGGGGTTTCCGAACCTTTTCTGGCTAGTTCATCAGCTTTTTCGTTACCTTCAACTCCCTTATGTCCGGGGACCCACCATAGCTTGGTTTTGTTCCTGGAACTGAGTGTTTGGAGGGAGTTGAAGCAGTGTAGTACTGATTTGGAGTCAATGATGTGTGAGCTAAGGGCTTTTATAGCTGCTTGACTGTCCGTGAATATATGGATGTTTGCGCCTTTAATACCTGAGTTGTGTATTAGGTTTGCGCATTCTTTTATGGCATGGAGCTCAGCTTGGAATACACTAGGGTTTTTTCGCATAGGTATTGAGATGTTTTTATTTGGTCCATGTATGCCAGCTCCTACCCCTGAGTCCATTTTAGAACCATCCGTATACCACTTTAGGCCGTTTAGGCAGTTTGGAGGGTTGTTGCTACACCATGCTTCTCTGGTTGTGATCTCCGTTGAGAATCTTTTGTCGAAGCATAGTGTCTTTGGTAAGCGGTCTGTAACCGCACAGATCATGTCAAGTTCTGGAAGTTCGGATAGAAGTTCAATTAGTTTTAGATGTTCACTAATGTTTAATTCTTCCGCTTGTGTCAAACTTGCTGAGCTGCGAATTGCCACTTTTTTTATATAAATGTGGAGAGGTGTTAGTCCTATTAAAGCTTCCATAGCCGCCGTGGGACAGGTACGCATAGCTCCGGTAATGCCCAGACAGGCAAGACGTTGTACCTTGTTTAATTTATTTATAGTTGTTTTTTGGGTGACTTTGTTCCACCATACTATTGAAGCGTATGTTATAATGGGCCTGACCATGATCGTGTAGATCCAGTGTGTGGTCTTTGGAGAGATTCCCCAGGTTTTACCATACATGCTTCGGCAAGCCCAGAAAGCTGTGGTTGCTTTTTGAATTTTGTTGTTGATGTGGGAGTTCCAGCTTAGTTTTTTATCGAGGATCACTCCAAGATATTTTACTTCGTTGGAATACTCAATGTATGTACCATTAATTGAAATTTGGTTAAGATTTAATTTCCTCCTTTTTGTAAAAGGGACGATGATAGTCTTGCTGGGGTTTATAGAGAGACTTTCTTTATTACACCAGTCTATGACTATCTTAAGGGCGTTTTGCAAACGTGTTGTAACTTCGTTTGGTTCTTTGCCCTTTATTATGATGACTAGGTCATCGGCATATCCAATTATATTGAAACCTGCATTACTTAGGTCTTGAAGTTGGAACTAACCCTCCAGGTTGGGGCTTGTGATCTCAGTTTAACTTTCTTACCACGTGAAAAAGAAGTATTTTCATAGGAGAGACAAAAGTCTCGGATAATGGATCAAATGTCAACCAAACCCGGGGCTACCAAAGATAATGATTTATGAATATTCACCTGGAACGTATTCCACTGACACAACGTCTATAAAGCCGTAGAAACGCTCAACTTCGGGCATATTGATGGAAAACTTTCTTAAAGACTGATCTTTGCAAGTACTGTTGCATATCGTTTTCTCATTTGGATTATAAATAAAAGCTGGGGTACTTCAGGGATAAATTCACTCACCAACTCTATTTCTGCTTCACATTAATGATCTTTTGAGGACAACTAATAATCGGATTTTTAGTTTTGCAGATGCTAGTACTCTAATAGCGACTAAATCGAACGACACGCCTATTGCTGCTATTGCTACACTCCAGATGCAAACAAATCTGCTCTATAATAGAAGACGTTATAATAATAATATAGCGCAAAGAGTAACCTAGTAGGTAATGTGGCAGTAGGATTAAGTTGTAAATGGTAGAAATATCCACGGAACTATAAAAACAGATGATCAAACTACTATAAAGGAAATGTAGAGCGAAGATGACAGGGACTTGTGGGGAAGAGTGTAAATCCTAAGCGATTTATGGGTCTCTTCTAGTTAGTCCATCGAGGCGTGCAGATCTAAGCATAAGCATTTACCTCCAATCGTGATTATTTTTTTGAAAAATTTTATGAAAGGAGATAGATCGTTCTTACGTTTCCTATTAAATGAATAAAAACTTTAAACATTTAAAAATATCGCTCATGACCTAATTTGTTTTATTGAGCAAAATACGAAACTCTTCTGTTGCTTACAACAGCCTCGAAAATTATTTCATTCGCTCTTGTCGCCTCTGAACCCACTTACAAGATCAGCCACCACGCCTAAACGACGCTGCCGCCCTTTCATCGAATCTAGGGAGACAAGCAAATTGGAGCACAACATCCACCACGCTGAGTCATCATCATCACCCTCAAAATTTCGCGATTTGGAAAATCAGGAGTCCACAAGATCAGCACAAACAACCCAGCCAAATCGATCGTGGAGAGAGGCCAGCACAATATCACAAATCCTTCAGTTAATCAGTCACTCAGTGAGAAAACAGCCAGGACGGCAGATTACCGAGTTTGCTTTAATTTTGAAATTTTGTTTTATTGAATTGAATTATTGTTTGTTATACCCTATCCCATAGGGGTATATTCGTTTTTTTTTGATACATAAATTGTAACATAGAAAAATAATTTTGCTACATATACCTCAAAGTATAATGATCGACTCAGAATCGCTAGCTGATTCGATTAAGACATGTTTGTCTGTCCTAGGCTAGGATAATGAAATTTGGTGTGTAAACCCTATAAGAGCTGCTTCGACATATTTGAACACCAGGTCTATAGGGATTTCCAATACTGAGCCAAAGTGTTGGAAAAGAGTTGGTGGCGGAGGAGCCCTCAATGGGTCAACGGCAGCGCTCATATCCCAAAATAGGCTACTGACATCGGTATCATCGGTATCTCTGTCCTTGGGTCAAAAACAAGGGCCTGGCCCTCCAGTTTGGGGGTTGTGCCGTAGGGGTAACTTCCCGACCATGGGAAAAATCATTAGTTATGAGAGAGAGATAATGAAACTCCTCAACAAGACCCGGAACATCAATGGACTATGATATGAGTGTTTAACAATGTGCAGAAGTGGTTTTTCCATATTCTTAGCATCGACTGTGTCTCAACTACGATATTTCCTTGTTCATCTCGACAGGATTCTGTTCGAGCCTTTTATAATTGCGAACATCGTTCCTGGAGTGGCACCTCTCTATATCCTAGATCGCGAGCTTTTCTTGCTCTTTTTTCTTCTTTCTGAAAAGCCGACGTTCTTCGCTTCTTCTTTGCCTATAGTGCTCAATGGCAGCTGTCTTCTTCAACTGCAGCTTAGCCTTGTAGGCTTCGTTCATGGCTGCGAGCATCTGTCGGCATTCCTCAGCAAATCAAATGCGGCTGATCTAATCGCTTGTTGGCATCTTTGCCATTGTTCTTCGACATTAGATGCTGGTGGTGTGGATGAAGCGAGAGAATAAGGGATACGTGTTGCGTGAAGGTCTTGGCGGTCTCTGGCGATTGCAGTCTTTCGACATTAATTTTTTTCACAGTATTTCTGGTTTTTTGTGGCGAGGTGGATATCCGCATCCTAACCTTGGCTGCAACAAAGTAGTAATCCGAGTCGATGTTAGAACCTCTTAATGTTCGGACCTCAAAAATACTGGATGCGTGGCTCTTGTCTATCGCAATGTGATCAATTTGGTTGACTGATTGTTGATCTGGAGACGGCTATGTCCCCTTATGGATATCGAGGTGAGGAAACCGTGTACTGGCTGTAGTGGCATTTCGTTCCGTAGCGAAGTAAATTAGCCTAAGTCCGTTACCAGACGTGTTGTCGTGTAGGCTATGTTTTCCGACAGTACTGCTAAAGATGTCTTCTCTTCCTACCTTTGCGTTAAAATCTCCCAGCATAGGTTTTGTCAAGGAGCTCGTAGAAGCAGTCCTTAGTTATATCATCTTTTTCCTCCGTCGGACGCGTTTAAGGCTTATGTTGCCGAATTTGGCCTTAATGCGGATTGTTCCAATGCGTTCGCTAATGTCTAGGAAACATAATACTTCTTGCCTAAGTCTGGCACTTATAACAAATCCGCATCCGAATAGTCGCTGTTTCTGCTCACTATAACACGGACCATAGTAGATGTCACAGTTTTTCATCCTCTTTTTGAATTAAATAATTAAAATACCAAAAAAAAAATATGTTTGAATCGTGTAGGTTGTCGTTTCTTCACATTGGCATTACAAATAATGTCATATCGAATTGCGTTTTTAAATGTGTTAGAAGAAGAAAAAACATGTTTTTTAGACCCGGGCTGAGTGCAGTATATATTTTCGTTTGATTAAAAAATTATTTCCAAATTTAGGAAATAGAGCTATCAATTTGACAGCAAAAGTCCCAAAACGTTTGAAAAAAAAATACTGTACAAAATTAAAAAAAACTGTACCTGCAATTATCTATTGGCTTTGTAAAAAAGTTAATTTGACTTCGTTACCATTTTTTCTTTAGAAGTTGTACCCAACTAACTTTGTAGATTCCCATATTTTATTTATTTTTTTTTTTTTTTGAATAAATAATAAAATTCAGAAAATAAGAATACCCGTGCTTAGTGTGGAAATCTCTTACCCGTAGAAATAAATTATAAAAAAAAATAAAAAATCATATATAAAGACGTTTTTCTCCAAAACCGCAAGCATCTAACTAATTTGTATGGTTTTTCCACATGTCAGGCAGTTTTGAGGCACAACGATATTTTATTTTTTTTAAAGCCAAACAAGTATCTTACGCAACCTATTTATACCCTTAAGTAAGCCGACCAGCAGCAGCTCTTAGGCTGTATAGTCATCTAAAAACGACACGAGCAACGCAGTACCAATACAGAACAGCCCAACAATTGAACGTACTCCCAGAGGACGTATTTCCATCAAAAAACATTTCACCACAACTTAGGAGCCATGCAAATAAACCTTTGTACAGGTTCGGATCACCTCAGAAAACTTGAAAAAAAACATTGAAGTTTAATAAAAAAATTAAAAAAAATAAAAGGCAATCCTTTTTCGATATGCGCAAATATATGTCTCATTTCATTTATTTTAATATTTTCTCTGGTGTTTTTTTTTATTTTAATTTATAATACAATAGTTTATTTTTTTTGTCATTAATTGCTAAAACTATCGCTAAAAGATAAATGTGGATTTTTTTCTTGTCTGTAGTATTTGCTTAAATTTTCTCAGTATAACATTTTTTTTTATTTTAATATTTAAAATTTTTGTTTTAAAATTAAATATTTTTTTTTTTTTCTTTAGAGTTTTTTTTTATACAATCACAATGTTTTTATATTTTGTTTTGTTTTGAAATGTATTCGGTTTCTTTGTTATTTTCATCTGAGTGGATTATTTAACATTGTTTTTTTTTTGCTGTTAAATTTTTTTCTCAGATCTAAATATCTAACTTTATAGAAGGAGAACAACTTTTTTTATTATTATACAAGAAATTATGCATTCTTAGAGATGACGAGACTAGATGTTAGTTTTCGAAAAACATAGCAAATTGAAAAGTATTTCTTTGTGATTATTGAAAGAGAGTTTAATTTATAAATATATAAGTGTATATAGAGTTTTTTTCTTTTATTAATTTACAAATTTATTTTTGTTTGTTTTAGTTTTGTGCATTAAGGACACACGACGAAAAGTTTATTTTTGTTGGAACTATTCTTTTTTTTAACTTGGTTTTATTTTAATTAGCTTTTCCCTTTTTTTATTAAACGTTTAAAAATGAAGGAGTTTTTAGAAAACTAGTGTTGTAGATGAAAAATGATACAAGCTTTAAATGAATAGGTGAATGGTCAACATTGATATATAATACAGTGGATTTATTTAATCATGCACAATCGAGTTGTTTTTATTTTTTGAAGTATTTTGCAACGATATTTGTTGTTATAGTTATTAATTATTATAATTCTTTTGGTTTATAAGAGACCAACGTATTTACATGAAGCTTTACTAAAGAGTGTGCCATTTAACATAATGTCTTGTCAACGAAAAAGAAGATAATAATATGACAGTTAGGGGTTAGTAAAAATGGAGCGATATACGAAAGAACAACGCATTTTCATTGTTTCATATGGTCGTTATAGTGATTTAAAAAAATCAACTGTGAAGAAAATATTTGACAAATTCAGGGAGACTAGATCAATTAGTGATCTTAGACACAAGTCCTGTCACAAGTCATTCAACAGAAAACATCGAAACAGTTTGCGAGAGGATTGCTGACATTCCAGTAACATCAATTCGGCACCGTGATCAATTATTGGGCAATTCGAGAAGCTCTATACAGTGACTTGAACTTACAAAGTTCAATTGACTTAAGAACTGAAGACTACTGACCACGCAGCGCGAAGAGAGTTTTTTGAACGGATTTTGGAACAAAAACAAGTGGATGCTGATTTTTCGAGCAAAATCATCATCAGTGATGAAGCTCATTTTCATCTTGATAGCTTCGTTAATCGTCAAAATTGTCCCATGTGTGGTTAAGAAAACCAACGAGTAATTGTTGAGAAAGAAGTGCATCCACAACGTGTGACTGATTTTGGGCTGGAAGATTATCGGAACATTCTTCTTCGAAAATGTGACTCCTCAGGCAGTAACAATTAATGGTGTTGGTTATCGTAACATGACAACCCAGTTTTCAGTGCCTAAATTACAAGAAATGGATGTGACCAACATGTAGTTTTAACAAGACGGTGCTACATACCATACACCCAGAAAAACAATTCAATTACATGAGAAGTTTCCTAATCGTGTAATCAATGGCCATCCAGATCATGTATTTCAATTCCATTGGAATTTTTATGCAAACAAGCCCACTACCACCAACACCTTGAAATAGGAAATTAGGCGATGTATTTATGAAATTCAGCCACATTTATACGAAACGGTAATAGAAAATTTTAATAAAAGATAACATACTCGCCACCAAAGCCATGGAGGTCATTTATCCGATGTGTTGTTCCATACATAACCCCAATGCGTATACTGTATGCATCAATAAAAAAATTAAGCTTTTTCATAAAAAATATTTTCTATCAAAATTACATTTTGCGTAAATTATGGGGCACCCTGTATAACCAAAATCCTTTTTTTATTTCATATAACATTTGAAAGTCACATTTCCAGAAATTTTTTACCTAAGTAATCAATAGACATACACTTTTCACAGTTACGTTACGCAACAAAAAATAGAAAGACAATGTAATAAACCACATATGACTGCATCTACAAGGCGCGCCATCTTTTATGTCGGTATGAAAACATTGAATAACTTTGACATTTATCAACCGTTTTAGTTGAGTAGACATTCCTTTAAAATTCAGCATAATTTTAAATATGAATCGCCATTACAATGAAACAGTGCGCTGAAATAGTAACGCTGTATATTGAAAATAGTTCTTTAGTTGTTTTAATTTAACGTGAAAAAGTGTTTAAGACTGTGACAGAACTGGAATGTTTTGATCGTGAGTCCAGGCAAACAACCACCGTATTTGGCTTTGAAGAATCTGGCGATCGAAGAGTAGTGACAGAACATCGAAAAGCTATTCAAATTATGTGCCTCAGCTTTGACGTGGAATAAGTTATGGAGCTGATGTCAGGGATTGGTTCCTTAAGGATAATAGGAAAAAAGAAAAATTATACATAAGCAACTTTGAGTGGTGGATTATACACCGGTCTATCACAAGTCCTCGAAAAGTGACCCACTCACCTTATACGTTTGCAGCCGGTAAATCCATTTTGTTTTACAGTAAAGGGATGTTCATCCCTGATTCAACCCATTCCGGAGAAAAATAATCATGTAATAAGGCAACTGCTGCATCAAAATGCGTCTCCAAGTCTGGTATCAAAAGCAAATGCAAATCTCCACCCGACTTACGTTTTTTGAAAAAAAGCCCACCAAGTCTGAATCGGATAATGTGTCAACAGAGTCATCCACACTTCTAATGCATGTAGCACTAATTCAAAACCCTAAAATGTTTGCAAAAAAACCACCAAGCCTAATTCTAAATTTTAATGCTGACGACCTGCAGATAAAGATAGTAGACCAACATGTTAAAAGTCAGCTGACGATTATTAATCTAACAGTAAGTTATTTAATTCGAAATATCTTTGCAAAAAAGTCAATTTAAACATCAAATTCTACTTCGAATTAAGGACCGCCACCGAAAGTGTCTACTGATTCGCAACGCCCTTTAAAAGGGTTGCAAAAGCGAAGTTCTGATCGATGAACCCCTCAAAACCTTTAGATGGTAATAAAAAATTCTGACGGTTCCAAAATGATATTGCTTATAAAAAAAAGTTTTTTTTTTCATAGTGTGGGCGCATAAATCGACTCCAATCATGAAAGCGGACCACATCGAATTTGACAGCGATACTATCTGAGGAAAAGTAGTTGCGTCAGATGTCAGATATTTTAGTCCATTAAGGTTATGAAACCCAGTTATGGAGAGAAGGAAAAAGGTTTGTAGGATCGTTAGAGATTGGAAGTAGTTGGAAACGAGAGAGGTGAATCCTTCCATTTTGAGTTTGGCTACATTTGTATCCCGGTTCAGAGATAGAAGGCAGCATTGATTTTTTGATACCACCTGGCTGTTGCTACCACATCTGATAATTGTATCAATGACGGAAATGAGTTTAGTAGACATTCGCTGGCGTTGCGACTCTACAACTTGGGGCTCTTTTTATGGAGTCGTTAAGGAGTAAACGAAGTCAATAGAGCTGTCATTCGCGAATACATGGATTGGATAATAAGTCAGAGAGAGGAGGTCGTTAATAAAAATTAAAAACAGAGTAGGTGAGAGGACTGAACGTTGGGGTACACCAAGTTGGAAGTTGACCCATCTAATACAACTTGTATTGATCTGTTATCGAGAAAACTAATAATCCGAAAATATTTCCAACACCAAAGGATTTAAGCTCTGTCACACTTTATGAAAGGTTTTTTGAGATATCCAGAGCAACAATTCTGCATGCGCCGAATTGCGGAACACTAAGGTTCCTTTTTTCAGGATCACCGGTCGAAAACATACTGACGATCACTAAGGAGATGATTTTTTTTCGGGATAAAGCCCTCTTTCGAAATTGGCTGAAAAAGCAATTTCAGAGATCCGGAAATATGCCCGCAGAGTAAGACAAGTGGAAGAGTTTGCGTAGAGGTGTGGTCAGAGTGGAAGGATAAGGGAAGAGATTCCATCTGGACCCGAGGCTTTGTCGAATTTGTGATCTTTAAGGACAACGGGTTCAATATGAACGCGCTCGAAAAAATATCAGTTCTAAAGAAACTGAACCAGATTCCGCTAAGGAGGAAAAGCAGAGCTATTTGGCAAAGTGGGATTAGCTGCGAAATAGGAAGCTAATAGATTAGCCATCCTTGAGCGTTCGTGAAATTTTGATCATTTTAGGCAAGCGATGGGATTGTTGATGAAGTACTTCCTTATATTCATTAAACGAAAAAAGCAGAAAGTCTTGCTGCTATTCAGACATTGCAGAATTGTTTGGCTCACTTTTTGAACACGTTAGAATTAATAAGCATGTCTTAATATAACTTAATTGAGGAACATAGAGACCAATTAAAACTCCCAAAAAACGAGTTAAATCCACTCCAATTAGTGGGTGTGTAGGCGAAAACCGTTGAAAGCATCCCTGGTTGTCTAGGACCTGGCAGAGATTGTGAGTAATGAGCTTAAGAACAATGGCAGTACTCAAACTCGTACTGAATAATACTGAGGGCCTTGCGTTCTAGGGTCTACCCCTAATCAAATGGATAGTAACTCTTTAAGTTGGGGTTGTGCTGATTTAGGTCACGCTTTATCATTCAGTTTATTGCAGGAATTGATTCCAAGTCAGGTGAGTATTTAAGCTGAATATAATACAACCCAATACAAAAATACAAACTCTTGACACAATAGGCTCATTAGAACCCAGTGCCCATTAGGAAGATCGTGCGGAGTCCCACAGAGACTGGTACCACGGCAATCAGAAGCCTAGAAGACTTGTCTTAGCATGATTTTGATGAAGTTCGTGCCTAACACATGATTTTCCAAATGCACTGATATTGAGTGTCCCTATGTTGGGGTGTTAACCAACACTTTTCTATGGAACTGATATGTGGGTAAGCCCACCTGAAATAAGAGCTGTAGTAGCTAGGTGTTCACGTTAAGCATACTCTAATTATCTGTTATTAATAAGCGAACTGCTTAAGACCGTAGATAACAGCATCTTAATATGCGCTAAATCCAAAATTGTGGCATTATGGATTTAGAAGACAGAGAAGATGGAAGACATGCGTTTAAAGATACCTATGGGTAGGAGGAAGGTGTACATTTTTAGAGCACTTATGCACGACCCAGATAGTGCGCCAGCAGATTGCAGGAGATGCTAGACATAAATAGTCATGGACTGTGACTTCAGCGTATGGGAGCACACTTCTGAAAATGTTTGCACATATTCACATCGGTATTGGAAGTACAAATACGTTCAATAACGCAAGAAGATGATCAATCATTGACATTACCTATGCGAGCAACTCTCTCAACAACAAACAAATAATTTCTGGTATTAACGGCACATACAGGGCCCCAAAGCTAGCTATTTCCTTAATTTGTGAATGTGCAGTTATTTTATATTCCCTCATGTGAAGAATAAAATGGCGGGTCATCGAAGAGTATACGTAAAGTTACTAAAAAACGATAGCAGTCGATTTCGAAGAAAACAAAACGAATACCGCAAATTTACCCAAGAGGACCATACTTAAGGTACAAACTCTTTGACAAAGACACATTTGAACAGCTGAATCCCTATTGCATCATATCAGTCCTATAATCACGACTGCGCTTTGGACGTAGCAATGCCCCAAAGAACTGCCGTGTGCCGAATGAATAAAAGCTCCAGGCCAAACTCACATTAAACCGGAGTGCAACGATCTACAAAATGAACCGACTTAAAAAATCGTCTGGATACATTCCACCTAGCAAGGCAGGAAGTCAAGTGACGATCAACGAGGGCAAAAATTGATGCTTCAAAAGATTATGCGACGAAGTACCATGACTCCACAAAAAAACATGCAAAATATTCCTGAAGTCAATAGTAGAACATTAATTCCAATGATGTTCATCTACTCCATGCAACATGATAAGAAAGACCAGAAGAGATGACCCCCTAAGAGACACATCGGATTGTCTTTGGAATCATGTAAGAAAATACCCCACGAAAATGCAGAGGGACACGATAGCATCCCAAACAATCCTATGAAGGTGAGAGTTTAACGAATGTCGGACATATTGATGACCGGTCGGTGGTTAAATGGTAGACAATGCGATTAACGAATCCTTAAGTTTTCACCTCGCTAATGCCTTCCATCTCCGACTATCACGTGTCGACAGTTCAGTGCATAGTATCTTGATGGTAAATAAGGTCTCAACCCCTGTGTTAAGTCTTGGCAGAAGCAGATAAGGGGACCTTTATACTCACACTAATGCAGATACTCTATTTCTAGGCTGCAGAGGTAGAACCCTCAAGATGGAGTCAACGGTGGAGTCTACACTCCCAGTTAGGATGGACGAAGTGAATAACCTAGATGAGCTGCGTCGATTTATTGGGACAACAGGTCATTTATAAATCTGAAGGGTAAGTCAGGCTTCTTGAACAGAGATGGTGGCGGATGAGCCCAAAGTCCAACTACGCCTTCAATTCCGTTGTGGATACTTAGGAGTGTCTTAGGACTATCGAATAAATTGAAATTGGCCCTCCAGGTTGGGGGTTGTGCTTTGGGTTAACTACCCACTTACGAAAAGGACTGAGTACTCACGACGTACTCACTGAGTACTCAGTCCTTTTCACCATCGTCAACGATAATAATTTTTCCATTACTTTTAAAACGATTATCGTTGCCGATAGTGAAGGAGATTCTGGATACGTACCGTGTATTTTGTATAGACGAACACAAAGACAATATAAAAATTACACGCTTCATTCCTAGAAAGTCTCCAACACTATCGTCAATGATAATCATTTTGAAAGTTACGGAATGAGTACCCTGATCTTATTGTTGTCGACCATGCAAAAAGAAAAACGACGTTTGACGCACCTGGAATTTAAGAACATTAAACATTAGGTTAGGTACAGGCGCACAACTATCGGAAGCCCTTAGCTGCTAAAAACAGACAATACACCAAGAATAAATAGGATGAAAATCTGTGGCTAAGTTTACACCGTGGACTATATTTGGTCAGGCACTAAATAATCTACTCTCAGAAATTTTCTGTATACACCGTACATGACTAAATGGTTTTTTCCCAAGATCAGCCGCAATGGCTAAGTTTTTACCGTGGACAATTTCGAATTACTGAGTGTCAATTTTCCGTTTCCCAATGATTTAACTTTCCAATCGAAATACAGGGTCGGGCCCCAGGTCACCTAAATAAGTGGACTGACCTAAACAATTTAGTACTTGTTCAAGGTGTTTACACCGATGGGGCTTACACCAAATGTAGGCTTAGTCCCGGTTATTGTCCACGGTGTAAACGTAGCCTGTATTTGTATGTGGGTTTATAAGTGCCAGAATTCGGAACGCATTATAACAATCTCATATACACCCACGACGGAGAAAAAAAATGTTATAGCGATAGACTACTTCTACGAGCTTCTTTACAAAACTTATCAGTGACTACCAAAGTACGATGTTAAAATCGTGCTGGCAGATTTTTATGCAAAGGTAGTAAAAGAGGAAATCTTTAGCAGTATTTTTAGAAAACACAGCCTACACGGCAATACGTCTGCAACGGACTTAGGCTAATTGGGCCTCCGCACATGAGATGAATATTTTGGTGTGAAACCGGTTTTATGGGCGAGGTGACTGAGGTATACGAAGAGAAAATGGTTGAAAATCTTCAACCGAGTTTTTGCGGTGGAACAAGATTGAAAACCAATACAACCACATTTTTCAACATTTTAAGTCTGACATTTTTTTTTCTCATACGCGTTTTGTGTGTCGATCAGTCAACATCAATGCAATTGCATATACTCTCACTCAAACCTAAAAGCTTGCGAATTGTCGAAAGTACTCAAGGCAAATGTCAATTTCTATAAAATTACTAACACAACGAAAAGGGGTTCATGTATACAATTTATGCTGCCGGCATATTCATCTCGTGTGCCCTTGGAGTATGGTGTGAAACCAGTTTCACGCCAGAGTTAAACTCATCTCATGTGCGGAGGCCCATTGACTTTGCTACTAAACGAAATTCCACTATAGCCAGCACACGGTTTCCTTCCTGTTACGAAGCAACCAATAGCCTCGGAAAGGACTGATTTTATTGTTGACAACCATGCTAAACGATATCTGCACCTGGAATGTGAGAACATTAAACAGAAGAGGTCAAGACAAACAACTAGCCAAAGCCCTAAATTGCTACAAAGCAGATATTACTGCCGTCCAAGAAATACGCTGGGTTAAGCCGGGCAAAGATAGGATAAAAAACTGTGACATCTACTACAGACCCTGTTATAGTTCAGATGTGGATATGTTATAACTAAGGCATTGTAACAATTCGCATCAAGGCCAAATTCACCAACATAAGCCTTATATGAGCTCAAGCCCCGACGCGACGGAGGAAAATATGATATAGCGAAAGATTTTTTCTATGAGCTCCATGACAAAACCTATGAGCGACTACCCAAGTGCGATGTTAAAATCGTGCTGGGAGATTTTAACGCAAAGGTAGGACTTCGCCGCGGAACGAAATACCACTATAGCCAGAACACGATTTCCTCACCACGATATCCATAAATAGACATGGCGGTATCCAGATCAACGAACGGTCAATCAAATTGATCACATTGTAAGACAAGATACACGCATCCTATATTTTGGATGTCCGAACATTCTGAGGGGCTAACATCAACTCGGACCACTACTTTGTTGTAGCCAATATATCCTTAACGGCACAACAAATCAGAAATACTGTGAAAAAATGTGATGCCTAATGACTGCAATCGCAAGAGACCGCCAAGTCCTTCGAAGAACGCGTATCCTTTAACCTAACCTTAACCAGCATTTGATGCTGTTGGTATGGTGTTAATCGGGAACAATGGTAACGATGACAAAAAGCCATTAGATCAGTTGCAAATGATGAACTCTCCAGAAAATTGGAGGTCGCGCCATCGAGCATGACGTGCACACGCACACGTCAGAAAAAGCTAGGACCTGGGTACTCCCAAGCCTGTTGCTCCAATTTTTTTTTAATTTTCTAAGAGATATTTTTTAACCCATTAGAGCGTTTCTTTGATTCTTAATGCACGCAATTTCGACAAAGGGGATATAAAGGGATCAATTAAAACTCTTTACCCGTGAAATCAATATCTGGGATGGGTAGCTGGTTACTTTAAAGATCCCGGAGTTTTCCTCTTTAGCAAGGAAATACATTATAGAATACAAGAGTAAAATAGATAGAAGCGTCTGAGTTAATTCGCGGAGCCATTTTGATTAAGGTATTGCCTCTAAAAGAATGTTAAAAAAATGGCTGATTGCATATTTTGGCTCTTGAAGGCAAGATATGGTGAAAATACATTGAACCAACAAACAAATTGGGACACCATTTGTGAGGCATATTGCAAGTAAGGGCGAACTAGACAATTATAGAGCGATAGAGTGACATAAGGATCATTAAATTCGTTCGACCATCTTTTTATAAATCCTAACTCCTTTTAGGATAAAATAAAAACCAAGATCTTTAATTGACAGAATATAATTCAAATCTGAAGATGTTTTGAGTGCTATTTTCATGGGGTTAAGGCGATAGATTAGTAGCTCAAGAATAATCCAATATAGGGACAACTTTTACAAAAATTGAGTAGAGAGGAAATATAAGTACCCAAGGCAACTAACACCTATTGCGACGTGAAGTTCTGAAGGCTAAGTGAGGTCCGTTCGATCATGTATGTAAATAAATCTTGGCATTTAAAAAAAATATTTTGGTGTGTTTGTCTGCATTAAGACTCACAATACACTTCATCCGACTTTAACTAGCTATATGCGATATAAAAACATGTCAAGTGCCAGTCCATTAAGGTAGTTTACATAGGTTAGGAAGTGTAACAAAATCGCACCAAAAATGATAGTCCTCATGTAAATTTTGCAATTAAGCAACTAGGTATGTCCATATGGTGGAAAAACTACATTTACGCCATATGTAGGTTTGGTGGATTTCAGGAAGATTTTGTTCCAATATGCAGCTAACGTTCATACTTTATAAAAAATATGTGAAGGCGAAGCAATGAAATCTGAAGTATTTTTGTTTTATAGTGCAAAAAACGCCGCCGCTTCGATTGTATGGATCAATTTTTTGACGTTGGATCTTAGAATGAATGCCGTGACATTGTGCCAAACGTCGTTATGCAAATTTTTATATATGGCATAATGACGCTTTTGAAAGTGTCACTAGGCCGAATATTAGCATTTGGCATAATTTCGCTAAGTAAAGTGTCATAAGGCCAAACTAGTTTGTGACATTAGATGCCAAATGCAGTAAAATGAGTGCTCCAGGCTGTACATACTACACTCTGCCAAATCATCTGTTTTACATCCCCGCGGGGGTTATTTCCTTTTCGAAATGGAAATAAGCCCAGTTGTTGTTAATGAGTTTTCATTGTCAGGCTTATTTAAATTGCATATATCCAACGTCGCACGCAACCTAATTCTAACAGTGAACACAAGCAGGGGGTAGCATACATATTCAAACTTTGCATACATCCAACCTCACACGCAACCCAAATCCAATAGTGAGCCCAAGCAGGGGTATTGAAGCCATGCCATTATGTCTCTTTTTGAAATCGACATAAGGCCATACAACGAAATATGGCTTTATGCCACTTTGTGAAAGCGTCATGTGGCCTTGTGTCGCAATGCATTATGTCACGGCACCCTCTTCTGGCAATGTTCCCCGCGCTTCGCCTGTTTTACGGTCGCCATAATCGTCTACCTAGAGGACTATTCGCAGTGTCGCAGTAAACGATTAAACAACACCCGTACGTCGACGACATGCAAGATCTACCGAAAACATTTACACTGTCCGTGAGAGTGTGCGGGAGAATCCAAGGCAGTTAATCTCAGGTCGCTCACAAAAACTCGGCATTTTGCAGACAACAACTTGGCGCGACTTCAGTCTACAGCCGTACAAAATTCAATTGACCCAGGAGCTGAAGCTGACCGTAGACAACGACTTGTGTTCCCAGAATGTGCCTTGGAGCAGTTGGAAACTGACCCTAATTTTCATCGAAAATATTCTTCAGCAAAGAGGCCCATTTCTGTATGAATTTCTAAGTCAACAAACAAAATTGTTGAATTTGGGGTGATACCAATCCCATGAGATCCAAGAGCATCATATGCATCCCAAAAAATTCATAATTTGGTGTAGATTTAGGACTAGTGGCGTCATAGGTCTATATTTCTTTGAAAACGACATGGGCAATGCCATCACCATCAATGGCGAGCGCTATTGGAAGATGATTAACAACTTCATTTGGCCTGAATTGGATGATATGGACATTAGCGACATGTAGTTTCAACAGAACGGCGCTACGAGCCGCATAGCTCACACCATATTGGAAATTCTGCACGGGCGATTCGATGGCACCGTCATCTCACGTGGAGGTGATGTGAAATGGCCACCGAGATCGTGTGATTTGACCCCGTTAAATATTTTCCTGAGGTGTTTTCTTAAATCTAAGGGCTATGCAAATAAGCCACATATTACAGCGGCCCTCAAAACCAACATAACCCACACCATCGGTCAAATGCATCTCGATTTATGCGCCAATATCATGGGCAATTGGACATTTCGGTTGGGCGCCACCCAGGAAACCACGGCGGAAATTTGAGCGATGTAATATTACATATAATTCCATCAACGAAAGGCTTTTCAAATGAATAGGAAGCGCCCAATGAAAGACCCTTTATAAAGTACATATTCTATGTTAATGACCAGAGGCTATTAGGCGGCTAAAGCAGAATAGTTGAGACGAAATATGGAGCCTGCAACCAGATAAATTACGTGGTGTAAAGGAAAACACGCTAAATGGAGCCACTATCAATGGTGGAAATTTGTCTGACGTCACACTCAATTTCCATAAAATTTATTTCATATCTTAAAAAAAATTTCAAAACAAATGAATTTTAAAGAGTTATACGTTTTTGGTTAGGTAGGTCCCACCCTGTAGGATCATAAAATAAAAAAAAAATCTACTTACCATTGGATCCAAATGTAACCGTAAACCACTTAGATGACCCTAAGCCACTCGTTCACATTAAATATCCATGAATGTCATACACCGTTTTAATTCTGGACTCAGTATGATTCCAGGATACAGCTCGTCCAAATATCATTCATATCCATTAGATACAATGAAACTAAAAATCGTATTTCCACCATGTGTCCTAATCAATGCTAATAAAATAGTCACGTAAACGCCTACATCCGTGTATCTCAATATCTATGCGATACGATAAAATCTCACCTTTTCCGGTTGATGCTACATTCCAACCCATTGTGGCATGACCATTCACCTTCACCCGTTGCGTGTATCTTTCCGAACTTATACAACCCTAATCTGTATCTAACAACATTTTTATAATACCCCTGAAAACGTTTAGCTATTTTTATGTGTATGTGTGTTTGCTAAGATAAAAGATGCTTTTTGTAGAAGATACATTTTCTTTACAAGAGAGATGCGTGATTTGTATTTTATTTGTGATAGAGAGTCGGTGTTTTTGTGATATAATATGTATGTGTGTGTTTCTGTATATGTATATGTTGAAATGTTTAAATGTCTATTCGTTTATCTAGATATCACCCTGCATATGCAATTTTACATGAAGTACAAAACTAAAAATCTCAAATTCTCATCAACGAACAATCTTATCCCATAATTAACCTTTCCCGGTTGTCCATCCACATCCATCCACCCATCCATTAGCTGGCAATACCACTATTACTGCATCGTCTCCTTTACAACTGTACACCACGACTTGTATTCGTTCCGCCTTCAGTGCCAATCTAGGCGCACTGTCAACCCAATGCCGTGACATTGGCCTCCTCAGTAGCACTCTGTCGGTATCTTAGAAGCTACACATCCTCGTAGCTGCGACACTGCGGTACAGGTCCCGACCAATTGCCATCGGGCAAGCATTTGGGACGCTCCTGCGGTCCAGATGGGCTATACTCGACAAAGCCGGGTCGACACTGCACGCTGAGAAAGTCACCAGAATCGTAATTGAATTTGAGCGGCGCTATTAGACCGTTTGGTGGATCACCCGGATAGGGGCATTGGGATTTGCCTGCAAAGAGGAATTTATGCGCCTCTGAGTATCTCTGCGTCGGATAGTGGATTTCAAATGATGGGCCACGGTACTTACAGAAAGGTGGCGGATGTGACCAAAATCCAGTCTCGGTACAGACGATGCTCGCCTCCCCAACCAGCAGGTGGCCCTCGTTGCAGCTGAACGTTACTAGGGCGCCAACAGCGTAGCGACGATGACTACTCGAACCGCTTGTTCCGCCTATACGACCATTGAGTGGCACTAGCGGTGCTGGACACTGGATAGCTGTAAGAGAAGAAGAGAAAGGATGGAGGGAAAATCAGATTAAAACTTCCAAACGGCACAATATGGCGGTATATACATACCTCTGCACCGGGGTACTGGCCCACTCCAGACACCACTCGGTTCGCACTCCAGTCCAGGCGGTCCGTTGAGCTTGAAGCCCCACTGACATTTGAATACCGCCCGTCCCCACGCCGATGTATTCAACTCGACGAGACTGAGGTGGGAGTCCTCCAGTATAAGCCGGGGACACTGTACAGCTTGGCATGTGGGCGGTGGTGTCGACCAATTACCCGACGCCAGACACGTTGAGTTCACCGTTCCCTCCACACGATAGCCCTGCGGGCATCTATAGAGTGCTCGTTGACCCAACTTATTGCCCTCGAGGCGTAGTGACAACGGTGCAGCCGGTTCCGGTAGCTGTGGACATGTTGATGTTGCCACAATAATTGAAATGCTGTTAGTTAGGCCGCGCGGCGAGGTGCACGTAAATGTGCCCGAATCACTGTTCTGGATGTCCTTGATGGTGAGGCGGTATTTCGTGGATTTTTCCTCATGCACCGTTGACCAACCTGTCGGGAGTAAACCATGGAAAGGGTTGATATTTAATTAAGATGAAGTGGTTCACGAGGTGACGAGGTGGCAGTCATCCTTAGGTATCTTACCTGTGTTGTATTGCATGTACCAGCTGGTCCATGTCCATTCGGGGGTACCGCGAGCTCTCGGATACATACAGTCCAGGTGTATGGTGCTGCTCGGCAGAACGGCCAGTACTCCGGAGGGTTCAAAGGCACCAGAGCCAGAGCCAATTTTTATGCGAATCGATGGTGCACTATCGTCGGAGAAGTTCGTTAAAAGGGTGGTGGGGACACACGATGGCATTCGTGGCGCCCATAGACCATTTGAGCAGAGAACGCGTGACTCGCCCAGCAATTTATAGAGACCGAGATCTTTGCAGCGTGCCTGCAGCGAATGACCGTGCGGCAAGTCCCAGCCAACGTTCTGTTTGGGTGGAAGGAAAGGTCAGATAGGGTTTGAGGTGGTAGTAGAGCATTTACCTCGCATGAGGATAATGGAAAAAATGTTTTTTTTTTATATCGATAGAGGTTTGTGTAGTAGTTCTTTCGAGTGTGTAGGTGTGTTTGTTATTGTTTATGTAGCGAGAGCGGTTTTATGGAATAGTGATTGAAAAAGCTTTCACAGGATGCGATGCAATGTTTTTTTGCGAGCTCTGTTTTTTTGTACACGCGAATAAATTTGTTTAGCTTTAGTGAACAGTGGTTAGGCTAAAAGGGATGCAGATGAAGGGGTAGAGTTGATGTTTTTTTTTTTGTTCGAAGAATCGATTTAATTTGATTTTTTATTGGCTATGCCTGTACTTGAACGGGACATCATTGCGAACTATTAATTGGATCAGGAGGGAGTGAGCAAATAGGAAAGGCAATGAAGCAGTCTTTGGAGGTGCACATTGGTATGTAGCTCTCCAGTTCAATGAACGAAAATATAACTTATGGCGTGTAGATTGATTGAGAAGTTGAAATTGGAAACAGTAATTATGGAGAACCGAAGGCCGTTGCCTTATCCTTTTATGGAAAAGGAATATCTGAAAGGAAAGGACCGTCTTTCACATTAGACGAAATTCGCAGAGAGCAGAGACAAAAGATCTCAACGACTTTTCGAGGCCTCCAACCTAACAGTATAAGGAAGGTCTTTATGGCAGAGTTCTTAACTAATTTTTGCGGCCTCAAACCCGGAAACGAAACGTGAAGCTAGACAAATGAATCTAAAGTAAGTTATTAAAAAGAAATATGCACTCGAAACTTGCTAGATGGAAATGATGAGCAAATGACCTTTAGCGAAGCAGCAATGAGTCCTTTGGCTTCTTAACGCGATGTTTCTACTACCTGATGCGGAATTGGAGGTCATATCAGCCTCAGGTCTTTTTCTACTACCAGTGTTCCATGCTGTATGGATGAATAGCTATCCCGAAACAAGTGTGTCAATCAGTTGAACTCAAGTTTGTCTTATGGAAAGTTATGATCTCCTTCATTTAAAAGGATGACCAGAGTCGAAAAGCCCAGGATGATGCGACGACCTTCTGCTTTTCATGGCTGTCTGGAATGCGAAACCAATACCTGTACACAGCTGAACGGCATATAGCAAATTCCAAGCCGCTTAAGAATGGCGGGTGTATGGACTTACGAATTGTAGTGCATCCCAGCTATGCCTATTCACTGAATTCAGTGGCAAGGGTAGTGCTGCTCCATCATCACCATCCATCTTTGAAGTTCAGCTATGAAGATAGTTGCATTCTGATTTTTGCATACCGCAAGAGTGGTCCTAAAATAAATATTTGCATACGGATATTTACATGCGAATATGATGATTCCGGATAGATGAACGAAGGATTACTCTTGCATACCGCTGGTTCTTCGAGCCGAGAAGGCAATTGAGTCATAAAATCTATACTAAAGCTCCTGATCATACCAGTCCTACATTACAACACTGAATCATAGAATGTAACGGATAAATATATCTCTGATAGCTTTGGTCGTTTGGAGCGACCCCCTTTTTGCGTGGATAGACTATGAAGATGTCTAAAAACCACGAAGTTTTTTAACCTGTTCAGCAACATAATGACAGAAAATGTTGGCGCAACAGGCTCGTTGGTACCCAGGCCATAGCTTTTTGTCACAACCATTCATGTGTGCGTGTGTATATTTTATGCCAATTCCAAACGGCGAAGTTTTCTTGACAATTATCACTACTCGAATGTTTTTTTTCAGATCATCGCGACGGGAGGGGCTGTGAAAAATCATTTAGGGTTTGGTACGACTGGTAACCGAACTCAGACTTTCTGCGCGGCAGTTCATCGCGCCACTGAGCCCTTAAAAAAAAAAAAAAAACTTCGGCTTGGATGTTTAAGATGGCTGGGCCATTTAGAGCGAATGGACACCAATGGTCCAGACCCAGTCAAGAGAGACTCCTATTTTTATAGCACGCACAAGCAGAAACAGACCTCAGCCTAACTTAAAGTGCGAAACTGGAGGAAGTTAGCTATAGACCGAACTAATTGCAGAGGCATATTATTTCAGAGCTGTAGCTCCACTTAAGTGAGTAAAAAACTAAATTAGATATAAAAAGAGGTATAATGCAGCAGGCAAGTACCAACAAAGCCTACTTAGTAAAATGTATAGGTGCTAACTTCACAATGCACAAAGAAAGAATTGAATTTATGCATGATTTTGTTAAGCTCTCTAACCAACCTACAATTTTGTAAAAAGGACAGAAACATTTGCTTTCCTAACAAGCTTAGTAAGAAGTAAAGATTGCTGACATTAAAACTTAAAATAGCAGTTTTAGATACAGCTGATTTTAATACAGAGAAGGGAACAGGAGCTGGGGCATATCCATAGGTACTGAATATCATAACATTTCGACTGTCAGACTTCTACAGTTTCATTCAATCTATTTGCTCCTCTATTTAGTACAAGTAAGTCCAAGTCAAGACTGTTCCCATGTATAGCCCGAAAACATACACTCAACTTATCAAAGTCTATCCCCCTTAAAGACGATTCTTCTCCAACCTCAAATCACAAACCGTTAGATCAGCGAAGGCTTGCTTATAGGAGATATTTACCTTAATAACAACTAGATGCTATAATAGCAAATGATCAGGAGTAAAGTGAGCAATGACACGAACTTCCAGGAGACTTATTCCCAGCAATATACAATCTGCAGCAATTGAAGAGCAAAGTCAATAAACATCTACAAGCATCAGTTTGGAGACCTTAATAGGTTCTCCTTACCCGGTTAATTGCGTTGACTTAAAATTCTAGGTGGAGAAAAATTCATCAGCCTATCGAAGATACTATATTTTTTGCATATGGTGACAAATGTCAATTCTATTTTGAGATTTGTGAAGTAAGCAGAAGGAAAATATATCTGTTCGTTTATGTGACAACTGTTTACATTACAAATGTCAAAGTAGAATTGACATTTACCGCCATCTGCAAAGATTAACATGGGTGATTTTTTAAGCATCAAATATTCAAAATGTTTATTGTAATCGATAAATAAGCCTTTGCCATTTACGTTTTAAAGACTTCATGTAAATGTTGACAGCGGCTCCGTTTCAAATGGTATTCGGAAGGTCATTTCGAGAGATAAGCTGCTAACCAAATCCATCCTTCAACATTCCCATTGTTTTACGAGCTGTGTTGCATGTGGCACCGTCTTGATGAAACCACATGTCAACCAAGTTCAACTCAGCCAACTGGGGCAAAAAAAGTCGCGTATCATGGCTCGTTATCGTTCGCCGTTGACGGTAACCTTTATTTCACGGTCGTCTTTGAAGAAAAATGGACCGATGTTGCCACCAGCCCATAAACCACACCAAATGTCTTTTTTTCGGGATGCATCGGTAATTCTTATATGGCATGTGGCTGTTTATCACGCCCGCTGAGCCAGAAATGAGCCTCATCGCTGAACATAATTTTTCGATAAAACAGCGGATTTGCACATCTTTCACAGAGCACGAATTTTGATAATAAATTTCAATAATTTGCAATCGTTGCTCGTTTGTAAGTCTTTCCATGGTTAAATGGCAGAGTATACTGAAAACTTTTCACTTTGACAAATGAAGTTTGGACGCCATTACTAACCAGTGCTGCCAACCTGAAAAACTTAACTCTTAAAAAATCACCCGTTAGCATCTTCCGATAAGCTGATGACTTTTACGCCGCCTTGTACACAATTAACCGACGAAATCAATCAAGGATATTTCGCTATTTTAGTTCAGTTTCATGGTTAGTGCGATGAACTGCCGCACAGAAGGTCTGGGTTCGATTCCCAGCCGTAGCAACACCTAAATGATTTTTCACCGGCCCTCCTCTCGTGATGATCTGACAAATCGTCCGAGTGTATCAATTGTCAAGAATAGCTTATCTCAACTTAGCCGTTCGGAGTCGGTATAAAACAGGAGGTCCCGCCATCGTGCAAGAAGTACACACGCACACATGAATGGTTGTGAGAAAGCTAGGCCCTGGGTACTAACGAGCCTGTTGCGCCAAAAATTTGTATTTTGTCTTTTAGTTCAGTTTCACCTGCGTACCCCTTGGAGGTCGCCGAAAAATACGTAAGTGGAACGTGGTTCCTAACTTAAGGAACCCGAGTTTTTTAAACAATTTTTGTGGATTTGTTTTCTTTAAGATCATTATTAAAGGAATTTGGGAAAGGGACATTTTTGTTGTCCAGATAAAATTGGCTTTTGCTGAGAATATAGTTCCACTTAATCAAAAATTCTCAGCTGACAGCGGAGAAAAGTAATATATTGGGAATCCCTTTGAATTCGGCTATTGTTATTATTATTATAATCCGGTATGGGTTTTTAAAAACAAAACTACAGGGGTCTTCATGCAACCTCGATTAAACCTTGATTAAATTACGACGTAATAAATGAACTGTCAACATTTGTATGGAAAATCTTTTCTAACAATATTGGAATTTTCTCACAGGAATTGGGTGCGTAAACTGAGGTGGTAAATGTTGTAAACTTTTGAAATTCTATTTTGACATTAAATCAGTCACTTTCACACATCAAACGTATGCGCTTAACTGAAAAAACCTACCGGGAAAAAATTCTATCAATAAATAAAGTAAAGGGTCGATCCTGAAACGTCGTTGTTTTGGATTAGAATTCATATTTTTCGTTTGTTACATATTTGTTACATATTATCTAATTACTATTGTTAATCACCCTGTAATTTAAGCTACTGCGAATTTACTTCCCTTTTTGTTGGCAGTTTGTAATTTATCATTGTGACCTTCTTGTCAATTTAAAATAAAACGTGGAGATCGAGGTTAAACTTGAGCTGGTGCGGTTGTTTCAATTTTTTGGCTTGGTTATTTTTTCCTCGTACATTTACAAACAGTCGTCGTAAAATTACAATATTTCGCACGTAATAAAATTACGACGTTGCATTAATACCCTATACATTTCGTATTCTATCTCTTTTTTTTTGTTAAGAGTGCTGCCAAATCGTTGTTTTATTAGAGACTACTCTAGAAAATGATAAAGATTATAACAAATTATTGCAATAAACATATGAAAATTCTACAATCCGATGTGCGAATCGTTTAATATCATATCCCATCCCATTTTATCTTTAAAACGAATTCCCCAAAACGTGGGAGTGGCTTAAAACTTTATAAGGATTTAATTAGAAAATGACATTGTCACAACATATTGTTTACTTATTACATATGATATAGGGTGCGTGACCAGTTTTTGGGCATTACATTTTGAGCTAGAATGATGAAGTTTGGCACTCTACTCTTTACTCTTTGACAAGTTTAATAAGTAATTTTTTTGTCAAGTCCACTATTTGGAGGCGTTTTCAGTAAAATTTTCGGTAAATTTTCAAGATACTGAATTCGAAAAAAAGACTTTCGATTAAAATACTTCGATCATATTGAAATGAATTATTCGTCGTTCCCTATAATTTTTATAATAATATGCCATAGCTACTGATATGGGTCATAGGTATATTGGTTAATCCGATAATGTTGAGCTAGGATAATGAAATTTGGTATATGAGCTCTTTGTTCGATTCAGTACGGGAATGTATATTCTTGAAATTCAGAAAAAAAAATCCATTTTGATAAAACGAAAAGGAATTTTTATAAAATGTTTAATCAAGATACTCAGATATTTTCCTTTAATATTTAATTTCATTATGGATTGGAATAGGTAATTCAACGATTTGCACATCGGATTTTAGCTTACTATCATAGATATATATTTTTTTTTGACCTAGTGCAAATTTGTGACTTTAAGTCCGTTGGCCAATCGCGTTCAAATGGGGGTTAAATTGTATCTACATGCTAATTTTTGACATTTCTGCTGGGGGGAAACAAAATTTTTGCTTTTTGTTAGTTCAGACAAATTAAATGGAATATTCAGCCCTATCGGGGTATCTGTCGGAGCGAAAAATTCTCCGAATTTGTTCGATTTGGAGGATTTTTGCTTCGAGGTATTCCTCCGAAAAGCTGTTCGGAATATTTCTCTGAAATTTTGTAACGCATCACGGCGAATTTCGTTGAAGTGCATTCAGGAGCATTTTTCGTTAAATTTTTGACAGATAAGTGGAATTCTTCTTCCGATTTCCTCCGACACAAATTCTTCGCAGACTTTATTTACGAATTGTAGTAAAGTGAAGCCGTCGCATTTGTGTAGTATTTTTTTCCGATGACACATACCTCGAATGGAATTTGAAAGTTGATAGCTAAGGGCTAATTATTTAAATACTATTTTTAATAATTTTCTAAAAGAATTGGAACAAAAATCCTTTCTATATATTTTCTTGTTATAAAAAAAATACCGAATAGACTTAAGAAATATTATACAAAAAACAATTATTATTTTTGACATTAAAACATAATTTAGTACATGGTGTTCATGATTAAGGATATCAATTTTGCTTTGTTCAAGTTAATAATAACGGGTCCGCCATCTAACGTTTTTTAACTTTCTCTTACAAAGAGAAAGATATTGTTTTCGTGAAAATTTTCGACCTCGAGATTTTGATTGATTCTAACATTACGATGATAGCGGAGCCTAATAAAGTGGTTTTTGGAATTCCGTCCGTCGGTCCGTCTGTCCGTAATGGTCTCCCCAGCCTAAACGGCTTGGCCGATTTTCTTTAAACTTCGTATCCAAGCTTGTTTTGGTCATAATTCTAGGCCATTTTTTTTGTTTGCTTTTAGCCGTGTTATTAACGGTATCTGCCATATAAAAATTACACATAACCTCAATTTTCTCGAAAAAGGCTCTAACGATTTTGATTAAACTTCATATATACTATAAGCATATTAGTTCCAACAAAACTGCATACTCAATTTAATATATATACTACTATAATAGTTTTAAATAATTCCACATAATTAGTTCTAGCCCAACTATCTCTTAACGGAATTTTCAGTTTTGGCCAATAACGAAAATTAATTATTTTTCATATAGCTAGACACCGATTCCTTCAAATTTCGGAGTAAACGTTCGTATAATCACATTTCGACATTTTATATAATTTTTAGCATTAATAATCAAAATGCGCACTATTTGATCTAACACCCAACTCGCTGTGAAAGAGAAAGTTGCGTACGACCCAGTCGTGCACCCACCACTCGTTTTTTTTTTTGTTTCAACTAGTGCTTATTTCGTGAATGGTAACACTTAGCTCATGTCTGATTTGACAGATAATTAGTTTTATCCTTCCGCTGAACGAATATGGTTGTGTATACGCTTGAACAACGCTGGGAAATATTGCGGCATTACTTTGAAAATTATGGTAATGTTGCAGAAGGTGTGCGAAAATTGCATACGGATTTTGGAAGAAGAGAAGCACCGTCAGCTCCGTATGTTCGTTATCTTGTGAAAAAAAGTGAAAGAAACTGGCATCCTCATTGATAAACCAAAGCGTGAAAAGCCAAAAACAGTGCGTACACCCGAGAATATTGCTGCTGTGGCAGAAAGTGTTCGTGAAGCGCCATCAAAATCAATTCACCGTCGTTCTCAACAATTGAACATTTCAGAGACATCATTGAGACGAATTTTGCATAAAGACCTTGGTATGACGCCATACAAAGCCCAATTGGTTCAGAAGTTGAAGCCAACTGACCATCCAATGCGTTTTCGCTTCGCTAAGTGGGCCTGCGATCGACTTAGAGAAGATGCCGATTTTGCCAAAAAAATCATCTTTTCAGATGAAGCTCATTTTGATCTTGGCGGGTATGTAACAAGCAAAATTGTCGCATTTGGGGCACAGAAAACCCGCACGCATACATTGAAAAGCCGATACACCCAAAACGAGTCACTATTTGGTGCGGATTTTGGTCCAGAGGCATAATTGGGACATTTTTCTTCGAAAATGAGCAAGGAGTGGCCTTTACAGTCAATGGCGATCGTTATCGGGCCATGTTGAACGAATTTTTGTTCACAAAAATTGAAGAGGAGGATATTGGCAACATTTGGTTTCAACAGGATGGCGCTACGTGCCACACAGCCGAAGCTACACTCGATGTTTTGCGCCCTGTTTTTGAAGATCGCATTATCAGCCGCAGAGCTGATGTCGTTTGGCCACCTCGGAGCTGCGATTTGACACCGTTGGACTATTATTTGTGGGGTGCCGTAAAAGATAAGTGTTACGCCGACAAGCCAGAGACAATTGACGCTTTAAAGGACAATATTCGTGAAGCCATTGGTGAAATACAGCTGCACACAATCGATAATATGCTTAAAAATTGGACCGATCGTGTAGGCTACTGCATGGTCAGCCGAGGCAGCCATTTGAATGAAATTATTTTCCATTAATAACCGGAAGGATTGTACTTTCAAATAAAAAAAGAAATTTGAGAAAATATTCAGTAGTTTTTTTTTTAGCATTTTCAAAAAAAGTTATTTGGCGGACCCTTTATTACGCATACAAAATTGGTATATTTTGTACTAATGTAGTATAACATTTTTTAACCATCCTATTTCATAACCACAATTTTAGTTTATGTTACAACTTTGTTAACATTTTCTGATATGAAATCTACATTTTTTGCTTTTTATTTAATAATCTGAACGATGTGCTATTTTCCCACACATGTGAACACTGGTGTGCTTTCTATCGCTCTAACTCCTCAGTAGGTATACCAAATGTCAAAAATTAGCCACTAGATAAATTTTAGCGAGCTGTTGAGCAGGTTAAAATTGTGAAGTCTCTATTCACCATACTAATGTCAAAAATTATCCACTGGCTAATATTTTAACTCAATTGGCATACGGCCTTTAGTGTCGGAAAATGTAAGGTTCACGTTTGACAGCTCTATTTTGACGAAGTAACTTTCTGATTTGCATACTTTGCTTATAATATTGCAATTAGCAATGAAAAATATATGTAAAGGCTCTCTTTGATTTTATTTTTGACATTTATGTTTCAAAAACGTTGGTTCTAACTATATAACAATTCTAAAAGTCTGTAGCTGAAGTCATACACATAAGATATGGACGAATTCGGTGATTAAATATAATTTGTGAAATTTGTATACTTATGCAAAATGTAATGAACATTTTGTGTTTTGAAAAGTGGGATCTACAATGATCATATGAAGCTGAACATGAAATGTATCGAAATGTGCTTCCATGTTCTGACGTTGATGTTGAATGCTTGTGGAATTAAAATTTTATTAAATTGAAATACTCACATTCTTCGTTACAGAACATATTTTGGAGTTTGTTAAAAAAAAATAGAAAAGAAATTACAAAACGGGTATTAGTAATTTATTTTTACAATCATAGCTTATTCGTAAATAATGTAGTCTTCTAACCAAATGACTTTCGACAACATGTATATGAACGTTTGACATAATTAAAAATGGATTTATCAATATGTTCCCCAAAAAATGTATGATTTTAATGAAGTTTGTTCTTATTTTTAATTCAATAAAACGGTCAATTGTAACAATGCGATTACATGCAAACGGAAAACTTTTTGTCTAGCTGATGCCTGCCAAGCTTCAATGTGGTGAGCACTATGAGCCTTGTTCCTTGACCATAGATTGGATGCTAACCGCTTTGTAAAGTCTTGGTAGCATGAGATGGATGTTGTCGAATTCGCACTAAGGGACCCCTTCGTTCTCTCAGACTGCAGATAAAGAATTTCCAAGATGGTGCCAACGGTGGAATCAAAATTCACAGATAGGCTCCACAAAGAAAGACCAATAAATAAAAGACCTAGTTCGGCATCATTAGACAAGGAATTTTAGGAGTCTGACCGATGTGGATACTGATGAGAAGAGGGCAAACTATCTTTCTAATAAATTGCAATAGGCTCTCCAAGCCTGAAGCTGACTACCCAAACAAAACCACTTTTGTTCAGAGGCAACCATAAGGACGAACTTATATGCGACTTACTTGTTGACACAAAAAGGATATTGATGTTCAGGTTAAAATATCTGGAATGCTAGAACGTTTAAAACAAAATTTCAAGTCAAACAACGACAGGAGGTCCTTAGTCGCTACAAATCAGGCATTACTACCAGCCAAGGAATACTATGGGATGGATTGGGAAGGATGACATTCTGACATTGTGATCAAAATGAGTGAAAATTCGAATGCGTGTTTCCATTGGCAAAAGATTTAGCCAAGAAGTCGAATGCATTAAAAACATTTTTTCGAATGCATTGTGGTAATCCTCATCAAGGCCAAATTCATAAAAACGATTATATGCGATAACCCAACGAATTAGGCAAAAGATAGCATCGCTTTTATTTCTACTGTTTCTACAAGCTCCTGGTGTTTTAATGATTTTACCACCAATTGGGGAATCTTTAGCATTTTTGTCAGAAAAACCTTTGCAATATTTTTGAGAACAGAATAAGCTTAATTTGCATCACAGGATATAATGACACTATATTCAGCAGAGGTCTTCTTCGTTAAGGTATATTTCGCTCTCCGGCCAATAAACGGTCCTGCTTGAATGAAAATGCTGAAATTCATACCTACAAAGCGGCAGACGAGGGCTAATGAAAAAGCTGTACAAATTCTTCAAAAGCAAAGGGTTAGAGCACTGGCTTTTCAGAAAAAATGGAGAAAAACTATTTATCGATGTTAAAATGGAACTCCAGAAAATATATTCGTTCCTTGGGATTCAAGACTCCACAGGAATCCTACCGAGAGGATAAAGAAAAATAGAAGTCAAGTTACAGTGGATACTGAAAGAATGACTTCTGGGGACTATTAATCGGCTACTATGAACAATCTCATGCTATCAGAGAGAAAGAATATGGGACATTTCTGGGACTAGCTCTATGGACCATTATAACCGATGGAGTATTAAATATAACAAAACATAGAGGAGTCAACATTATCGGATAGGCTGACGACATCGCAGTGGAAGTAGTGGCCAAAAGCATAGAGGAAGTGATGCAGCACTATAGCAATACTGGTGGCGTGCAATAACCCCGCGGAATTAAGACTCGCGGGACCAAATTCCCGAAAAAATGGAAAAAGCCCAATGGGGCTTATTTCCTTTTCGAAATGGAAATAAGCCCTACCACAGCATTCAAACTTGCGGCTGACATTGCCATTTGAAATTGGCATTCTATTCAAAACTCTCAAAGAAAGCTAAGTATAAACCTAACAATTTTTGGGACAAAAACGTTAATACAAATTTAGCATACACACCCAACCTCCCACGCAACCTAAATTCAACAGTGAGCCCAAGCGGGAGGGTTGCGGGGGGCACTCCACATTCAAATTTTGCATACATTCAATTTTGCACCCATCCCAAATCCAACAGTTGGCCCAAAAAGGGGGTTCGAACTTTGCTCACTTATGGATTTGGGTTTCGTGCAAGTTTGGATGCATGCCCCTTAACCAAAATACATTAACAGCTGCAGGACTTATTTCCATTTCGAAAAGGAAATAAGACCCGCGGGGTCTGTTCCCCTTTTTTGGGAATTTTGCCCCATGGGGATTAAGGTTATAAAGATATGGCTCACCTCGTCAGGGCTGGAAGACCATAAAACAGATGCCACTCTCATTAGTATACAAAAGTTGAGCGCTTAAGACTTAAAGTCTTTAGAGAACACTTTAGGCACACGAATGAGAAAGCCAGCCGAGCAGTCACCGGAATATCAAGGCTTATGCCGAATATTGGAGGACCAAGGCAGCCAATAAGAAATTTGCTTGCAACCATAAGCAAATCAATCCTCATGTACGCACCCCACATATGGGCGTATAAATAAACTCTGTGCCCAGAAGAGCATACCTTAGAGCATGCTATATCTGGAGTAAGTGTATAGCGGGGAGAATGTACATCGGGCTGGAGATACAAATCTCAGCGTTACCATACAATAACGAAAACACAGAAAGAATTCCCATTAGTGAAGCCGCTGAAATGGTATGGTAAAGACAATTGGCAACACCAAAACGGAAGATGAACGCACTAACTACTGCCGAACATCGAAAAGTGGAAAAAGACAAAGCACGGTGAAGTAAATTTCTTTCTATCACAATTCCTAACGGGGCACGGAAGCTTCCGGGAATACCTACACAGGCTTAGGCTTGCTGATGACCCATTCTGTCGTCATTGTGATGGTAAAATCTTAAATGACGAGCACATGCGAAATAGGCAGGACAGTGACCCCCCGAAGTCTCCTATCGTATATGCTATCGACAAATTAAGTTTGGACAGCCGCTAACAACATTATTGCATCACAGGAAATGCAAATGAAAGATCTGCGCCGGTAAAACGAAACGAGATCACAAGATGGTGAAAACCCAGGGCCTAGAGTCCTTGACAGGCGGTACCATACGGATTTACAGGACATAATAGGGAGGTTGTTTTAGCCACGAATATATGTTCAAACATGGAGTCTAGCATAACTCTTAGCATTGCCCACAGAGTGTCCATAAAGGATTTCACCCCTCCAGCGTTAAACAAAAAAAAACAGAACAATTTAATATTGGCTTAGACTCAGAAAATGACCCGCCATCCAACCTAAAAGTTGTGAGACTCCCAGTATTAACTTAAGCTTAAGATTGCCGAAAATAATGGTCTTTCTGCAGACATATAAAAATCAGGTGAAGGTGATTTGGTAAGCGACAAAAGTATGCCTGAAGAATGGAAACTCAGGATCGTTTACTGGATACACAAAATAGGAACAGGGAACATAGCCACGTCTAGTTTCGCTAAAACGCCCGAACTCTGTCCAGGAAGACGATGAAGAAATGCGTCTTCTTCAGAATGTTAACATTGACAGATACAACATTGAGGTTGTACGGGACTTTGTCTACCTCGGATCGGCTTTGAACAATGACAAGAACAACTCGTCAGAAATAAATTGCAAAATTTCTCTTGCCAACCGCTGTTTTTCGGGCTAAGAAGACAATTTCGGACTTAAGCCCTTACTTGAAGCACTAAGGAGATCCTACCCAAGACCTTGATCATCTCAGTCCTGCTATAGGATGCTGAAGCATATCAAAAGCATATGAAGAAATCCTTGGTCGTTTCGAGCGAAAAATTCTTCGGTCCAGTTTGCGTTGACGAGCTAAGGAGACGAAGATTAAACCAGGAAGCTGTACAGCGACTCCGCATTAAACGTTTATGATGGGTAGGAAATGTAAAGCAAATGGACATCAAAAATCCGCTTATAGAGTATTCGATTCCCAGCCAGGTGTCGTGTAGACGTCGCGTCGGTACGACGTTTATGATGGGTAGAACACGTAAAGCAAATGGATACCAATAATCCGGCTTCCAGAGTATTCGATTCCCAGCCAGACGTCAGACGCAGTAGAGGAAGACCTTGCCTTAAGATCCGCGTATTAGTGGATCCTACCTCAACGAACTTGAAGTGCGTAGGTATAGTTTATTAAGGACCGTGTTAATTGGAGAGGCATTTTGGTTGAGGCTGACGGTCATTTAGGACTGTAGCGCTAAAGATATCATGAAGCCTCCATCGACATCTACAGAGGGCCAGCCATGCAATTGGCTATTGAACGTTTGCCCCCGGAGCGCATTTTAGATAATGACTTGAAGGTGCGCCCTGAAAAAGCGCAGAAAGTCTATCAGTTACTGTCAACAGACCGGCTAATCACGTTCTTCTTAGCCTTAACGACGCAGTGGACGTTCTCCGGTCGAAATTCACTAAGAGCGATGATGGTCATAACCTACCATCTGAACAGACATAAACAAACTAAATTTGAGCACTGAGGTGTCATCGGGTCGATGTATACTGTAACGTGGGTTACTGTAACTGGTCAGAACTACAAAACTGCGTTCACGAACTTTTTACTGCCGCAAATTGATGCAGGATACGTGGTTTCAACAGGACGCTGTTAATGTCCGCACACTTCACGCGATTAAAAGGTTGCTTATCCTGAAACGTTAGATGTTATCTCTCGTTTTGGTGAATTCATCAGGCGAACAAAATCACCCGATTTTACCGCTTTAGTTTTATTTCTTTGAGGTTTTCTGAACTTACTTGTGTGTGAGAACAAGCCACAGGCTCTGGAAACTCTAAGAGTTGTAATCGTCTATTTTTCGCCAAAACAATTGCAAATGCGGTAAAAAGTGCCCAAATATTCATCAGCAGTACAATAATAGTCTAATTTTGGATTCCCAGCTCCACTAATTAGCTGATGATGCCATTTGAGACTGCATGCACAGTACTCCCATCAATCTTTTAAGAAATTTCCACAAATTCCCTACCTTTTAGGCTTGAAAAGAAAGACATCAAGCCGCCATCAATAACATTTAACGACTTCCTAATTTGATAATTCAAGAGTGAAAAGCATCCTCCATAACCGACACCAAAATCCAATTAATTACTCAATTAAAAAACAGAACAA
Organism: Rhingia campestris; assembly: GCA_932526625.1. NCBI lineage: Eukaryota > Metazoa > Arthropoda > Insecta > Diptera > Syrphidae > Rhingia > Rhingia campestris. Next base: position 42,169,672 of record OW052185.1, on the reverse strand, counting down.
AACGCGAATTTCCATCTGAAGTTCCTGTCCACCTAAATTATCTTGGCTTTGATTAATGATGTCAAAGGCACAACCTCATCCCCCCAAAACATCGCTGAGATGTCACTTTCCAATTCGGTACTTGAAACAAATATTTTGCACCTAATCCCATAGCGTAACCGAAGCTATTAAATTAATCTCACAGGATAATGAATTGACCAAAAGAAGTGACGAGAAATGATGACAGGTCGCTCCCTCAAGTGGTTTAACGTCTGCACCACGATTTTTATGTCAGCTGGTTGAGTGAAAAAATTAAAAAATCTTAGCTAACGGCTTTTGTTTTATAACATTTTTCTGCCACCACCAAAAAATGTCCTTTTAAAATGGCTTCCACTTTGTTATGCGTATCCTGACAAATTAAATATTTGTTTTTATCAAAATTTAATGAAACCTATCCAAGTGTTAGTGAGAGTGTGTGTACTTATTCATAATGCTATTGTTCGGCTGTCAAACAACGGAATGACGTTAAATGACTTTTTTTTTTTGCGTGTGTATTAGGAGCGTGGTGAAAGTGTGAAAAATAGATCTTAGGTAATTTACAGTTTCTACTTACCACAGATATATTACGGTAGCTCAACAGTAAATGCGGCGGGATTCGATTAACGTGACAGCTTTTGTATAACGGTTGAAATTTGATGTGTCCATGCTCATCTGTGCAACAAAGTAGCGCAATTTTGTTTGTTTGTGTGTTTTTTTGATGTTTGTTTTGTTTGTTATTATCGCCGGCAGGGAGAGGAAGTTTGCGCGACCAATACACGCGCACACACATTATCACAAACCCGAGGGAGAGAAAGAAAAAAGAAAACAAGAAAAGGAAAAATAAATAAATTTTGTTCCACAGAAAAAAAAAACAGAAAACACACAAATAATATGGGGAGAGGTGAAACAAAAAAAAAAAAATGAATGAAAAGAAAAGAAAACAAGTGATGCCAAGTCGTTGTTTTTTTGTGTTGTTTGTTTGTTTCCATTGCAAAAATGAACGATAAAATATAAATGAAAGTAAATGGCGAAAATTACGTAGAAAGGAAGAAAAATAAAAATCAACGCAAATGAAAACAAAATAATGATGTTGAGCGGATGAATAAAAAACAACATCAATTTCGGTTTCACAATTACATTGAGTTTATTCTCAGGCTAAATATTTTTGTTAATTTAATTTAAATTTTTTTTGTTTTTTTTTTTGGTTTCTTTTCGTATTTGATATTGCTTCATAGTGAAATGTAACTTAGAGTATGCTTCTACTACACACACAGTGACCTTTCTATCTGCTACTTTACTGAGTATGATACTTTTGTTTTCTTGTTTTGGTTGTTTGTATTGAACGGTTATAACATGGAGAGATTTTTTTTTCTTTTCGTATTTTTTTTTAAAATAAGTTAAATTAATTGGCATTTATTTTTTATTTTACTTTTTGTTTGGCTTGGCGATATAATTTGGCAGTTTATTTGCTTTTTGTTTGTTTTTTTTTTATTTGCTTACTTACCCTCCTCGTTGGTGGCACATAGAGGTCCTACCCATTTGCCTTTGATGCAACGTATCTTGCATAGACGACGGTCACCGAGAGGACCAACTTCGCCAGGAAAACGAATTTCAGATACTTCTGTAAAGTGGACTTGCTCGTCTTCGTCTTCTTCTTCTTCCTCTTCCTCCTCGGATTCTTCTTCTTCTGGATGGACTGGGGAGTAGCCACCTTCTTCTTCAAAGGCTCCTGGAAGATAATTTTGTTTTTGTTGTAAGTAAGAGGACATAGAGGAGTGTGTAATTGGATTTTGTGTTTTATTTTAAAACTAAAGAATTATCAAGTACAGTGTGGCCCAAAATTCTCTTTCCTATGTAAAAAATTAAGAACTGTTTTATTTATAGATTAGGATTGTTAAATCATTTTTTGAAAATAGCTAGCCAGTCAAAAATTTGTACTCAATTTGTCCCATCAATTTTATGCGGTTAGAGATGTTCCAACAGCACCCTCTATTCGTGCTGTGGTAGTCAAATCTAAGTAATATGAGAAAGTTGGAGATGTGAGTTGTTCGAGCAGTCCTCATTTTGGAAGAGTGTTACAACCGATCCTGAAACATAGACAATACGACGTTCAACACTGATAGGCATACCGAGTAGCACGATTCATCGGGTTTTGTGGAAAGATCTGCACCTATACCCTTATAAGATTCAGTTGGTCCAACAGCTCAATCCTGGTGACCCAGAAAAACGTCTAGAGTACCGCAGAACTGTCCCTTATATCGCCGAGAATGACGAAGAATTTTTAGAAAATTTTATAATCACTGACAAGGCACATTTATATCTTAGCGGGTTTGTGAACAAACAAAATTGCAGATTTTGGGGCGCACAATATCGCATAAATCTGCATCAACGTCCGTTACGCACACTTCGTGTTACTGTTTCGTGTGGAATAACCTCGCGTAAAATTTATGGGCGGATATGTTATAATTGCCAGACTTAGGCAAGAAGTCTTATGTTTCCAAGACATAACCGAATGCATTTTAACAATCCGCATAAAGCCCTAATTCGCCAACATAAGCCACATATGCACTCAAGCTCCGACGGAGGAAAAAGATGATAAAACTAACGATTGCTTCTACGACCTCCTTGATAAAACCTTTTAGCGACTACCGAAGTACGATGTTAAAATCGTGCTAGAAGATTTTAACGCAAAGTTAGGAAGAGAAAACGTCTTTATCAGTATTGCCGGAAAATCTAGCCTACACGACAACACGTCTGGTAACGGACTTAAGCTAATCGACTTCGCTACGGAACGAAATGCAACTATAGCCAGCACACGGTTTCCTCACCTCGATATCCACAAGGGGACATGGCAGTCTTCAGATCAACGAACAATAAACCAAATTGATCACATTGCAATAGCCAAGAGGCACGCATCCAGTATTTTGGATGTACGAACATTCCGAGGGGCTAACATCGACACGGACCACTACCTTGTTGCAGCCAAGGTAAGGATGCGGATATCCACCACGCCACAACAAGCCAGAAAGACTGTGAAAAAATTTAATGTCGAAAGACTGCAATCGCCAGAGATCTTCAAGAGCTTCGTACAACGCGTATCCCTTAACCTCTCGATTCACACTATACCACCAGCATCGAATGTCGAAGAACAATGGCAACGATGCCAACAAGCCATTAAAAAGCAAGAAACCCCTCGTTTGATGAGGAATGCCGACAGATGCTCTTAGTCAAGAACGAGGCCTACAAGGCTAAGCTGCAGGTGAAGACAAGAGCTGCCATTGAGCTCTATCGAGGATATAGAGAGGTGCCACTCCAGGAACAATGTTCGCAAATTTTACACCAATAATCCGGCTCGCAGAGTCTTGATTCCTTTAGTGGCGCGCACAAGTAGAAACCGACCTCAACCAACTTGGAGTGCTCAACTGTAGGCAGTTAGCTAAGGACCAGAGGCATGTTGGTTGAGGCCCAGGTTTATCCCGGACTGAAGCGAAGTTTTAATCTTTTTGTACAAAAGCTATTCCAGATATACGTAGGAAAACGACTTTTGGGCCACCCTGTATATACCATGATAATTCATTTGATCTTAACCATTTTGTTTTATTTTAGTCTAAGCAATTTTTTTTTATTTTAAACACCGAATCCGAACGTCAAATTTGAGAAGCTGTTTTACAGATAACTGTCAAGTTAGTCATTGATTAACTAATCAGCGTTTATAATTACCGGGGGAGGCTACTACATGTTTCTTGATTACAAACGAAAATATCGATATAAGGCAACAAGATCATTGAAGAGTCTTATGGAACCACAAAGCATCTTACTGGGGTAATCTGAGATGTCGAACAATTGCAGCTATAGAGCAAAGTGTTGAAGAGGACCCGAATGAATCGATTCGCTACCGTACACAGCAATTGGAGTTTTGTCCATCAACTTTATGGAAGATTTTGCGCAAAGATCTTGGCTTACGACCTTAAAAGATCCAGCTTGTGCAAAAATTAAAGCCGCGAGATCATGCAATGAGTCGTGATTTTAGTGTATGGGCCGAAAATTAGATTGATCTCGATGCTGATTTTCATCACAAAATTTTGATCAGTGATGAGACTCATTTTTGGTTGAATGGCTACGTCAACAAGCAAAATTGCCGGAGTGAAGAGAATCCACATGAGAGCCTCGAGACGCCATTTCATCCACAAAAACTGACTGTTTGGTGTGCTCTATGGGCTAGTGGAGTCATTGGGCCATACTTCTTCCGAAATGATGCTAGAGAGTCAGTTACCGTTAATGGAGACCGGTATAGAGCCATGATAACCGACTACTTTGTTCCCGAATTGGATACCATGAATGTGGATGAGATGTGGTTCCAACAAGACGGCGCTACATGCCACACAGTGCACGTCACAATCGATTTATTGAAGGAAACATTCGATAAGCGCATAATTTCGTGTGATTTAACACCATTGGATTATTTTCTTTGGGGATAAGTGAAGTCGCTCGTCTACGCCAACAAACCAGAAGCGTGAGGGAACTTGGAAGCCAACATTCGTAGTGTTATTGCCGACATACGGCCCCAAAATGCTCGAAAAGGCGGTTGAAAATTGGACCTCTAGACTTGGATTTATTCGAACCAGCCGCGATCACATCCCCGAAATCATATTTAAGCATTAATGGCATAAAATTATCCTTCCAATAAAGCCAACTTTATGGACATTAAAACGACTTTCTTGTGTTTTATTTCAATTCGAAGTTCTATACCTCTAAAAAAACACCCTTTAGTATCTTATACAATCGAGTAGCACGTACGGCGTAAATCAAGCGTTTGTGGACCGATAAACTAGCATCCAATCACAAAACTGAAATATTCCAGTGAAGGCGATAAACAGTTATTCTTATAAAGCGTTTGTTGATGCTTTCAATTCTCTTAGAGTGAAGTCTGTACAATGGATTTATTTGTTTATTCAATAATGGATCTAATAAAATATAAAAAAGCGCTTTCAAAGTATGTGGGTCATTAAAAACCTTCGCAGCATGTCATATAGTTATCAGCAGCACTGAGTTCCCAAGACTTTGAATCCATAAAGCACCCTTGCGATCTCTAGATGATCGAACCATCAACCAAATTAATCGACCATGTGAGGTACGCATCCAACATTCATACACATTCAGAGGGACAAACGTCGACTCTGACCATTTTCTTGTCGCAGCCAATTCAGAGACCGACTTTCGAGAATAAGCTGCTTATGATGCAAACAATCATCACTCCCTCCCAGTATTGAAGAAGTTGGAGCAGCCATCAAAGAGTAAGGCAGTTCAGCCAGCACAACTTTTCAAATACCGAGGTGTTGCTATAGAAGTGTGCATGAACCATACCATCAATAAAGTATAGATGGACGAGAACATGGATGAATGGAATATCAGCTCAATATGTCCAATCTACAAAAAAGGCAATCCCATGTCTTTCACAAACTACCGAGACGTACACCTACTAAATGTCGCATATAAGATCCTATCCAACGTACTGTGTGCACGTCTTAAGCCTTTCTGCAACACACCTATATAGACACGTACCAGTTCTAGAGCTTTATAAAACGATTGGGGAATTCGGGATACCATCCAAACTGATATAGCTGTGTCGCCTGAACTTTCCAAACTGGATTCCGACAAGGAGTTGTGCTATCATGCGATTTCTTCAATCTTATGGTGGAGCAGATAGTTCGCAGGCAGGAACACACTATCTTCAACAAATCCGTCCATCTACTGGGGTACGCAGACAACATCGACATGATTGGTCACTCCCAGCGTGCCGTTGTAGAAGCAAGCACGGCCATTGAGGAAAAGTCGAAGCGCATTGATCTTGTAGTTAATGAGGGCATGCTCTCCACAGACAAAGTACTTCCGACGCACAACCTTAGACAAAATGTCACTGTTGATAGCAACAATTTTATGGTTGCTAAGGAGTTCATCTACATCGGAGTCAACATCCAAGGAATGACACATTAGTGGAGGTATGACAAAGACTGTTCCTAGGAAACCGATGCTTTTTAGGAAACAAATGTGATCAAGACTCTTAAACAGAAAGTCTAAATATTTACTTTACCGGACCCTTCCAATCTTGCTTTACGGTGCTGGACATTAAAGCGAATCAAATATTAGGCACTTTCGAAAAAAAAATTCCTCTTCGAATTTTTGGCCCTGGAAGGTGAATGGAAAAGAAGATACAACCGCGGACTTTATGAGCTCTACAAGATGTTGATGTAGTACAAAATACGTAGACTACATTGGCTTGGTCACATCGAGCGAAAGAACAACATTGCTCCAGCCAAAAGAATATCCCAATCCCAGCTTCAGGTTTGAGCTGACAAGGAAGACCGAACCCCCGGTTAAAGCATTAAGCGATCGTGTCAGCAACGTGCCAAGGACCAACGTGAATGGGAGACTGCCTTGTCGAAGGCAGAGATCCTGAACAGTTTGGGAGCAAGTAGTTTACATTTTTGGCCTATGCGAGCTTGCCGACTCAACCGAGCCTCAACAGCCAACCAAACTACCCTTTATGAACTTGAAATAGCTTTCGTTCATCAATACTTCTGAGTGACTAAAAATGAGGACTAACACGTCCAAACCTCCATCACAGGTTTTATAACTTCATAAGACTAAGTCGTATGAGTTGAAGGGTATTTAAGAAAAATCATGAGAGCAGCAGGAAATAACATCTACAGGCAAACGCTTGCGATTGGTCATATTGACCAGGGACTCACACAGTCTTTATTTTTTAATGTGTCAATCTTCTCCACAAAGGAATAATGTAGAGCTATTTAAATAGTCCTGAAAAAAGCTCCCCTATAAGAACTCTATTCCGACGGAAACCACTATGAATGATTTGTTTATAAATTCACAATCGAGTCCGAACAATTAGACCGCATTATGCAACCACTTTTTCACTTGTGTAATGGCTTAAGAAAGCAATTATTGGAAAAGTATTTCTATTTAGAGGGAAACAATCCCAAATCGGAAGCTATAAACATTTCCCTTCACACCCACACACACAGACACCACCCCGAATGGTACAGAACAATAAAAAATAAATGCCACACAAATGTAGCTTGGTATATCCCACTCACCTTTATCCTTTCGACTGGTGGTCTTCGATCCAGAGTCACCGCCGCCCTTTGGCCGACTCAAGGCTCCTGTCGTTTTTCCAGATTTTCTCTTAACCCGTTGCAAATTGTTTGCGGCTGCCACATCACCGGCAGTTCCATTCTCATTGTGCCAGTCTTCTTCTACCGCCGATGTTGCCTCATCCTTTAATCCTCTGCCAATAGGTAACGTTAAATTGCCTTCGTGCTGTACTGACAATTGACTACTGCTACTACTGCTACTGGCATTGACATCGTCATCCTTGTTGTCAATATTTGTTATTTCGACATTGTTGTTGTTTTCCCTATGCTGGCGTCGTCCTTCGAGGATTTCCTTTTTAACATCCGGCTGCTGCTCGTCCTTTTCACTGCCGCTTCCACCATCGTACGACCTCTTCGTACGATGATGACGTTTGGGTGGCCCGTTGTCGGCAGAGTGATTCGGGACTTGTTTCGGAATTGGCTCATTTCCTGCAATGACGACATCTCCAGCAACTGCAGCCGGAGCAAACAACTTTCCACCGACAACCAATGTGCTGTTGCTGTTGGCATCCTCTTTGTATGCCGCCTTTATCTTGCACATATTGTTTGCATTCTTCTTGCATTTGTTTGCCCGCTCCTTGAGGTGCTTCTGTTTCATTTTGTGTAATTTTTGTCGCAGCTCCTTGTTTAGGGATCGAGAGTCGAGTAAATCGTCGAGGTGTACATAGTAGACTTCACCCTCGGCGGCCAGTTTGGATCCACCCCATTTGTCAGAGTCAGCTGCGGGTGCTTCGTCCTTATGAATGGCGTGACGCTTGTAACGACTGCCTCGACCACCACCCGAACCGCGACTTTGGCCGTTTTCGTTTTCGAGGCGACGTCGTCGTCCACCTGAACGACGTTTCTTCTTTAGCTTGCGTAGTTGTTCACGCAGGCGTTTACGTTTTGCTATTGGATCTTCGTTTTCCAGGTCTTCGTCATCTTCGTCTTCATGCAATCCTGCTGCACTGATACCATCTAGATCGATGTTGTAGGGATTTATTGCGGAGTCTGAGTGACCAGCAGACAAGTCGATGTTTATATGTTCAATGGAATCGCCGTCCGCAGTTGTGAAGTCTTCTGGCAAATAGAGCTGAGTGGTCTCATAGTCGACATATGCCGCTTCAGTGGTCGATTCGACTACTTTTGGTTTGGTGTATCGAATTTCAGGTGCTCTGCATCCTGGTGCTGGATCTGAAATGAGGACAAACTTTTGTTATTAGTACTAGTCGTAGGTGATTGGAATAATAATCATTAAACATAGATGCAAGGATCATGATAGATGGGGTAGTTTTTGCCGCTAAAAAGGATATAGCAACGTGATGTGAAAATAGATTTTCAAAATAAAATTTATTTGATCCCGAAAAGGCGAAAAGACTGTTAGGCATACCCAAACAAATACACCAAGCCTTTCATGACGGAATTTAGTCATACTAGAATGGCATAAAAATGGCCTATGCCATTGAAAACAGAGGAATACCTAAGCTAAGGTAGGCCCACACTTTGGCACGAAATACCGTTCTGACACTACTTGCATCCGTCTTGGTTCAAGGTACATATAAGCAGAAAATTATGACGCTCCGAGGTGGCCAAACGACATCAGCTCTGCGGCTGATAATGCGATCTTCAAAAACAGGGCGCAAAACATCGAGTGTAGCTTCGGCTGTGGGGCACGTAGCACCGTCCTGTTGAAACCAAATATTGCCAATATCCTCCTCTTCAATTTTTGTGAACAAAAATTCGTTCAACATGGCCCGATAACGATCGCCATTGACTGTAACGGCCACTCCTTGCTCATTTTCGAAGAAAAATGTTAGATGGCGGACCCGTTATAAGAATTTGTAAAAATCTCAACTTTGAATTATGACAACACTTCCCTACGTAGTATATACTGGGAAAGCAATCAGCACTTTAGTGAAAGCATACATTCCCCTCATATACCCAGTGGTTGCCGTCAAGACTTTTCAGACTTATTTGTTGTCTGTACTACCCAGCCAGCGGTCGATGGTTGGTGTCGGGTTTTGAAGTATTCTGCTATGTAATATCACCTTCAAGCTGAAAAGTATATTTGAAGTTAATTGTTCAGAGCAAACTTTTTGCAATGTCAACCAAATTGGTCTTCACTCTTGAACATTTTCCATCGACAAATCTTCCAAGCACTACTTCCACCCTCTCCATTTTCGGTTAACTGCCAAATGTTCCGCATCTAGTGGTTACCTAGCAAAGTGACGTTCACTTGCATTACTATTCTCTCTGTCAAAACGTCCACACTGTTTCTCAATAATGCATTTCAAGACCCCCCTTCTTTTGTCGGTCCCTTCTCAAACTCCAACACGGAGGGAACTATATCTGCGAAAATTTAATCTCTCTTGAAGCACTTTCATTACTCAGCCAATGCCTCACCTATATGGATGTGTGTTTTCTTCTGAAAAAATCTCATTTACTTCCAACTGCAGACAGACACACTCCTACCAGCTTCTAATTTCCTTCAAAGTTTTCCTCATAAATCACCACAGTCGTCTGTTGGCATCCTTTTTGTAAGATGCACCTACCTAGTCACACACTTTTCATTGTGCAAAGCTGCAAAGTTGCTGTGTCGAAATGAGTACTTGAGACTCCACCAAATGAAGGAGCCATACGAAGGATATCCCGAAACCGAAATAAGGAATAAAATGTAATTTAGATTCTCGTAAAGGAACCCATTGTTGCCACATTATTCATCTTCCGTTTTTCCGTTGGATCTCGGGAGTTTTTTTTTTTTAATTTTTTTCAGCGCTATCCTTTGGAACGCTCGACTCCTTTGGTGGCATTGGAAATGCACTTTAAATCATTCAACGAAGTTCATAGCCGGCACATGGAGCTGCAAGATCTGTAAGTTCCATTTGCATATGGGAGTAGGTCGCCAATTTGCATTCTCATCCTTGTCGTCATTGTGTCGCAGGAGCTGTCGTGTGACATTTTATTTTATTTTTTTGCCTTTTTTCCGCTTCTTGAGGAATTGCAAAAGAATGGAGAATGGTGCTTCCTCGTGCGGTCGGGAATATGAATCTCAATCTCAATATCCGAAAGGAAGGATACACAGAGGCACAGAGTGCTTAGATATTCCATTTGCATCATGTTTCCTAAGATATCCGAAATCCAAAGATTTATGTCTATCTCGGGGATGGCTGGCTGCGGAGTGTAACAACTTTTCCGCACAAAAGGAGTTTTACGGTATCCTTGCAGTCATGGAGACATGATTTGCACCGACAGGAGTGTGCAGCATTTTTATCCGCTAGTGCACTTTATAATTTGATGGTTCGGATACTTTATGCCAGTGAATTCTCTAAAATATGTTGGTGTGTGTGATGGTAATGGTGGTTGTGACCTGAATTTCACTCATCCGCGTGTTCCATCCACGCCTTTGTGTGTACGCGTCCTCTATTACAGACAAAAGGGAAACAGAGGCAATGGCGGACCACCAACTACCCAGAGGGGGCATATTGTGACTTGAAACTTTTACCGGGCGCTCACAAAGCGGTATGCTAATTAGCTGAAGCTATATACCGAGGAGAGTTCATGGCATAACCCTAGAAGCGGTAGTGCATCGTTAAGGAGACTTTTGGCTTTGGTCGGTGTAATTGTAAAATATTGGTTATCGCAGAGTGAATACGTTTAAATGTTTAAAGAGCCCGGACTCCCCATTGGGTGGCGGCAGAGAATTTGTTTCACTTTGTTCCCATCGCTGGAAGGGATGTAACTTCGGTCGATGGACTGTGGGATGACGACACGGTGCACTGAAGTGAACTTGAGCAGAGTATATTGGATAAGTTTCTGGTGAATGGGTTGTGGTTGTGCATCGATTTGTGGCATAAAGTTGAATTATATGAAACTGGGTCACGGTGGCTATGGAGTGCTGTTAGAATTTCCATAGTTTTAAGGACACTTGTCAAGTTGTTTGGCATGTGCACACATCATTTGTGCGCTGTGCGGTTTGTTTCTCTGGCAATGGTGGAGTTTTTTTTTCAATTTTGTTTTTAGACTTCATGGATTTACAAAAAATTCAGTTGCACGAGATGGAAATGAGTTTGTTCTTCTTAATAACGAAGGATAACCTAATAAGGATGTAAGGGAATTATATTAAAAAACTGAACAGATGGTATGGAATCATGGGAAACATGATTGGATGACAAAACTGTTTTAAGATTGGTGGCACCTGTTTAAACTTCCCTTCCTAGGAGGATAGAGATTGGATAATAGTGAAAGTGTGCTTTACAATAACCTACAGGATGCTAGCAACTGCTTTGAAAGGCCATGATAGTCACAGAAAAAAGCAGTGTCCTTGGAAGACCAGAAGCTGTGGTAGCAGTCGTAGTAGGAGACAGTAACCTCACAAGACTAAATGCGGTCAAAGCGGAAGGTAACCACTTAGGAAGTCTGGATGTGGGATAGATAAAAAACATATCCTTAGAAAACCAAAAACTATCGGAGAAGATATAGAAAGATTTGCAAGAAGAATAGGAAGGGCCGGATCAAGAGGAAACATGCTGTGTGGATGTCATTCTATTGGAATATTGGAATTATCAATGGCTTGCGAACTTATTTACTTAAGTGGCTCTATAGTCCGGAATGAGCCTGGGTCTCAATCAATATGCCTCTCCAATTATACCGATTCTTAGCTAAGTAGAGCATTTCAAGTTATTTGAGGTCGGTTTCTTCTTGTATGCGCCACTTAAAGCGAGGGCTTCCACTACTGCATCTGAAGTCTGGCTACTAATCGAAGACTCTGCGAACCGGAGTATTGGTATTTGTTCGCTCTTGGTATCCTAGCTATCTGAAGCACCCAATGCTGAGTTTTTGGAAGAGGTCTATGACGCTGTAAATTTTGAAAAGTTTTTGGTTAAATCTTCGTCTCCACAGCCCTTCAACACAAACGGGTCTGAAGATTTTTCAACAAATTTTAGCTTCAATCCACGAATGTTTTTTTTACATCCCCTTTTGATACGGTTTATGCTTCAGCGCCTTGGAGCAAGTTTGGGATTACCATGGTCTTATATAGGAACTCCTTAGTAGTTCATGTGATTGCTTTAAATCTTAGTGGTTGTTAACAGTGATTCTTCGTTTTATTCTGACGAAATGTCGTTGTCAGAGTTAGCGGAGTCGATGTTCGTTGATGCGGAGACCGCCATCTCCTCTTATGTATATCGAGATGGTATTCATACTGACTGTATGCTAAAAAATGTATCGTATCGATATCAGGCACTAAATGTAATTGGTACCTAGCTCTAACAGCATCAAACAGGCCTTCTGCAAGTGTGCCACCATCTTCTACCAGAAGGAAACGATAAAACCTCTGGGGCTACTACAACAGTTAATCAAAGTTGATTCTTTTTTTATTTGCCCCTTTCCTAATACTTATGAGGCTACAGTTACTGCAATCCTGGGACAGCATATCTGTGGGCTTAGTGTAGGTATTTGATATCGCTTAAGAGTAGATTAAAATAAATAATTAGATTTAAAAAATCTAACCGTTCTTTGATTGCGCCAAGGCAAGGGACGCGTATCGGAATTTAGAAATCAAACGTCCACAAATTTCGACTGCACTACCGACGTAGTCACCCATTACAAACGCAATTAGAGAGTGGTTCTTTTCTTTCAGTATCGACTATAACTCAACTATGAATTCCCCTTGCTTACCTCGACAGAATCATGCTGACGTTTTGCAGTTGCAAACATTATTCCTGTAGTGGCAAATCCCTATATCTTGGTTTCTCAAATAAACTGACAATTATGAGAGTTAAACGAGATCACGGGTTATTATACCCTTAGCAACATCTCACCAGGATCTCATGCCGTGGATTGACAAATCGCGTACCCTCAAGCAGATTCACTTAATTGCCTCGAAAATCAATGTTTCCTAGCGTCTCCTTATACCTCTTTAAAGTTACCTACCCTCCAGATACAGCAAAACTAATTGCCAATAACATCATGATTTATATTTCCTCGTGATTACTTCCTTCTTTCGCTCGCTCGAAATAGTTTTCAATTTTGAAACAAATATCCTTATTACAAAACTCATTATCCATAGCATTACCTTCAACATATGCGAAGCTAATTTCCTCTTCTCTCAGATAAATCCTGACAAATCATCTCGACAAATGAGTAAACCTTCTGTAGAAAGGCGAAGATAATTACACAACACACAAACAAGACAAAAGCACCAGCACACATACAAGATACAACACAATCAGTGATCATTTTCACAGTTAGTTTGCTTATAGAAAAAACTTTTCCACATTAATTAATTCGAAGGAATAAGGAGGCGATATGTTATGAAGGATACAACCACTAATACACACGCACACCGACACATCATAGCGCACCTTCTAAGAAAGTACATTTTTCATTTATCCGTTTGTTGTGATGCGCTGTTTGAATTAGTTTGTCGTCATCCACCGCATCACTGCCAACAACCCATCACCAAGAAATAATTAATTTGTTACATCACAGGATGCGAGGGTATGGAGCGTGGTGTGTCCCTTTTAAATTATATTCCCGCCGCCCCAACACTAACTACAGCACATCCAAGGTGATTATTATGCTCTCTCCTTGTAATAGAAATGATTTGTTTTTGGATAAATATTTGCACGCAAGGACCTCGTGCTCGGCACCGTGTCCTGGTTATGATGAAAATCACTTTAACGGCGGATGAATTTGAATGGAGCTCGTCGGCTCGGTGTGGGAGTACGATATGGACTCCATTCAGCGTTGCGCTCATGGGAGTGAAATTAATTAACCCAGGACACAGAAATATACACAAACAAACAATAGAACTGCAGATATCCTGCCGGAGTGGCAGAGTGTATGACTGGCAAGAAGCAAAAATCTGACAGCAGATGAGATTTGCAAATTTGTTTGGGATATTTACTCGTTTAGAAGGATTTATTATCCTTTCGCCTATCCCCTCAACAGCCATCATGTGAGCGGACTTCCGAGGAACTTGCAACTTCCATTTTTTGGGAACGTTAAAAGTCACAAAAATTACTGTTTGTCTAAGGGCCAAGTGAAATGAGCACAATTGGGTCAACAAGGGATCTAATTGTGTATGTGTGTGTGTCTGAAATTTAAACGGAGAATGAATAAAGGCTGGGGGAACTTGTTGTTGGACTTGTTGAACTGTAATTGGCTTAGGGATATGTCAGGGTTGTCAGGGGCTCTGATGGTGTATTTAAGGGAAAATGGGATTTGTAGTTTAAATAAAATTGCTCCCAGATTGGAACAAGGGATTAGTTATATGTTACTTTGGAAATCCATTTTGAGATAGAATACTTCCCAACAAAAGGACCTTCTTCCTGCTAAATTGAGTTATGTATATTTATTGGCTTTTGTTTGGATGGGAATACGATGACCTGGGGATTTGTAACTGAGATGGTTGGCAAAATATTTTTATTTTTTGAGAAATTGGTTTTTAAATACGAGGTGGAGACCCCATCGATATAGGGGTTAGGTTTGAGTGTTAATACGGTTTGAAGGAAAAATTGTAATTTTTGTATTTGTTTTTAAATTGTTGGCTTGTTAAAGGTAATGGCTTGGGTTTTGGAAATTTTGCCCAAATTGCTGCAGACAGACGTGTCTCTCGGCTGCACGACAAGAAAGCAAAGGAGGTGATTCTTAAGAAAAACTTCTCGCAAACCTCACCCTGGGCAAAAATGGGAACAGAAGAGAAGGCAGATTGAAGATATTGAAACACCTGATATTAAGACACCCATCTGCAGCTAAAGCATAGGATAATGGAGTGGCCGAGATTCCACTGTTTGGAGATTAACGAATTGAAGATGCCACAAAACTCTATGAGACGAGAGGATAGCCGTATAGGTAATAGCCACAAACAGAAAGGGTGCCAGAAAGATACAAGAGGCAAAGAAAACTAACGATGATGCCATAGGCAGCAAGAAGAATGCCAAAAGGCAGCAATAAACTAGGGAATTTAAGAAAATTAAAGGTGAGCTTATAATTTGCATTGGTGGAAGGCCATCAAAAGCGAAGCTTTAGCATGCTAAGCTAATGTAAGGACTCTCACGCACTGCGCACCATTATCTAGATCAAAGTCGACGATGAGGTCACTACAAAGGATGACATTTGCGAAGTGATCGCAATATTGATACCAGACTGCAGTTATAAGGCTTTCCGAAGACTACGCAAAGTTGTTGTTAGGAGCAAAAAAGATTAAACCGGGTGGGTAATCTGCCTAATCCGCGAAAAGACGCTGCTGAAAAATGATTCAAGTGTCTAAAATTTGGCAATTTAGCCAAAAATTTCAAGACCAAAGAAGACCGCTCCAAATTATGTAGGATATGTGGAACAGAAGGCCACATAGTGAAGAACTGTGATAAGGAAATATCCTGCATGCTCTGCATGAAACTACACCCAAACGAAGCAAATCATATGGCCGATATTAACAAGTGGCCCGTATTCCGAAGAGCTATCACCATTATACCCCAACTGCTATTACTACCCTTAAACACCTTTTAAGGGTAGTGATTTGACTACATGAGAACAGAAGCGTTCTCACTCTAGCCTCTCACTATCAACTCCTATACTCTCACCTCCACGCTGGTGATTGGTGGGTGCCTAGTACCTCTTACGGAGATGGGGTATTAAACCCCTGTGGAAGGTCGTTGGTAGCAGCGAACGAGAGAGGGGGAGGGGAGTATCCTCTCACTAAAGTATTCACTCTCAAGCGACAGCGGAGGAATTCCCTAGATGGAATCAACGGTGGCGCCTAGGTCTATGGGGATTTCCTATGCAATTTCCTACGTTGGAAAAAAAAATTGGTGGCGGAGGAGCCCTTAATGGGTCAACGGCAGCAATCATATCCCAATATGGGTTACTGACATCGGTTTTTCGGCCCCCCAAACAAATCGACCATGTGCTAATCGCATCCAACATCCTCGACGTGCACACATTCCGAGGGGCAAAAGTCGACTCTAACCATTTTCTTATGGCGACATCATCAAGGAAGTAGCCGAAACCACTGTAGGGTACCTGCCACCCCCGAGAAAGAGCCCGTGGTATGATGATGAATGCGTGTATAGCAAAAAGGTGACAGAAGATGCACACAAGAAACCGCTGAAGCGCAAAACAAGGGCAGCGGGAGAAGAGTATAGAGCCAGGAGAAGGGAGTAAAAGAAAACCCTGCATGGAAAGAAGAGGGCTTACGCAGCATTCCAGCTCAAAAAGATCGCACGATCGTAACAACATCCGGAGGTTTTATAAAAAGGCCAAGCAACTGGATGCTGGTTACAAAATCGGAACGCAGGCTCTTCGAGACAGCGAAGGAAACCTAGTCACTGAATCGCAGGGAATAGTAGATGTGTTTAAGCAGCATTTCCAGCAGCTGCTTATTGGGCATCATGTTGGGAGACTGATAGGGTGAGAAAAGAACCCATATCCAGTCAATGAACTAGTTCCACCACCTAGTATAGAAGAAGTTGGCCTAGCTATAAAAAAGCTAGAGAACGACAAGGTCGCAGGCTCTGATGGCTTATCAGCGCAGCTTTATAAATACGGTGGTGATGTTTTAGTAGGGAGCATGCACCGAATCATCAACCAAGTATGGATGGAAGAAAAATGCCCGATGACTGGACTGTCAGGTGGACGATGTTAACATCATCGGTCGCTCCCAACGTGCCGTGATAAAAGCATTCACGGCGATTGAATAACAGATGAAATCCCTTGGCTTTGAATTAATGAGGACAAGACTAAGTACATGCTGTCAACAAACAAACATGCATCTGTCCACCGCCTGGGAAAAACGTCACTATTGATAGCAACAATTTCGATGTAGTTAAGGAGTTCACCTACCTCGGAGTAAACATAAACTAACCCCCAAATGACATCCTAGTAGAGATCCGTCGAAGAATTACCATAGGAAACCGTTGCTACTTCGGTTTGGCGAAACAACTGGGTTCAAAACTCCTAACTCGAAGGACGAAATGTGTGCTCTACAAAACCCTTATCCTGCCAGTTCTGCCTTATGGTGCCGAGTGCTGGACGATAAGCAAGAAGGGAGAGCTGATACTGGGCTCCTTAGAAAAAAAATACTTTGGCGGATTTTTTTTCCTGTGCACGAGCCCAAAAAACCAAAACACGTCGACTACATTGGCTCGGCCATATCGAGCGAATGGACAATAATGCTCCAAATAAGATGATCTTCAATTCCCAGCACCAGGTTCGAGAAGGCAAGGAAAACCGAACCTCCGTATCAAAGACCAAGCCATGGAAGTAGCGAGCCCGGGACCATGGAGGATGGAAGGCTGCAGTGTCTCAGGCAGAGACTCTTCACGAGTCGAGAGCCCGATAAGTAAGTAAGTGTCACCAACAGATCTTGTGGTGGTAAAGATACAAAATACAAATACAATTTGTTGGCGCAACAGGCTCGTTAGTACTCAGAGCCTAGCTTTTTCCTATTTCTTGCCGACTCCGAACGGCTAAGCTGAAATAAGCTTTTCTTGACAGTTGATATTTCTAGTATGATTTGTCAGATCAACCCGAAAGAAGGGCCAGTGAAAAATCAGTTAGATGTTGGGAATTGAACCTTCTGCGCGGTAGTTCCTTGCTCTAACCATCGCCCCACTGAGTTCGAACATGAAGATACTAAAGATTAATCTCAATCACTGTAGAATACCTTAGGACATCCTATCACAAAGGCCCCAACGACAAAAGACCGGACTTAATATTGATCAGCGAGGCCTATAGATGTCCTAAACATAACAATAACTGGATCTTCGATAAGTCAAAAAAGGCAGCAATATGAACATATGGACGTTATGTATTTCAAGATACGGAAGACCAAACAGCATGCTTAGCGAGAGCAAAAGTTAATGGGATCCATATATATAGCTGTTATGCAAGACCCAGTCTGACAGCCAGCGAACACCAATTAATGCAGGCAATCTAACTGCGGATGCGGTCCAGAAATCTCCAGTGATCGTTCAAGGTGACTTCAATGCATGGGCCACGAAGTGGGATATGAATGATTCCAACAACATTGCTGGAATCATTCGTTCCCTACCTATAAGCATCGCAGGACAGTTCGTATACCTATCGAAAGGCTGGGGGAAGGCTCCATCATTGACATCACATTTGCGAGAAACTCCATCCTGTGACCCATACAATTGAGGATGAGTGAGGAATATTCACACAGCGACTACTTGATGATATTATTAGAAATCAAAGACAAGAGACCAGCCCAGCTCCCAACACTTAAGGGTCCCCAATGGAATGACAGATCTTTCAATAAGAACATTATCGAAGAGATGTTGAACGAAGGTCCAAATCTTAGTGAAGCAGCTGAGACTCTCGCACACCGCCTTATAGGCGCCATTAACACAACCTGTAATGCATTGATAGAAGAAAAACACAGCCATTGTTAGGAGTCAGGGTTGGCCACAGGGGCATCTTCAGTGGAGGTGAGGAGGGAATGGCACGTTTGTGGTTGCTCAGCTTCAGCTCGTCGCGTCGGGCCGGGAAGTTCTTGCTACCAGACAAAGTCACGTCCGTCGTCAAGTCATTTGCGTTGAATGTAGTCACGTCATTTCGATCTAAAAAGGACGGCCTTCCATAAAACGAAAGGAATGCCTACAAGCTCGGCGTAAAATCAAGAAAGATTGCAAATTTGCAACAGCACAGGGCAGGAACACCCTCAATTCCTAAATGATTTTGGATGTACACGGCTATCGTAGGCCCTATATTAACGTGTATCGATATTTTAAAAAAGTTACCCATCTGACGATGGTACAAAAAGTTGCACTACAGAAAGAACTACACTAGAGCTGATTTGGAAACAATTCTCAACCTTCAGGTGTAAGACTTACTGTACTTAACACGTTAGGAGTCTCTGCCTGAGACAAAATAGCCTTCCATCCCCTTTGATCCTGTGCACTTTCAGTCTAAGAGCCCTGGCATACGCAATCGTTTGGTGCTTTAACTGGGGGTTCGGTTTTCATTGTATTATCGAACCTAAAGGCTGGTATTCGACGATTCTCTTGGCTAGAGCAATACTGTTCATTCGCTTAATGTGCCCTAGCAAAGGTAGTCAATGTGAATTTACCTTTAGTACTACACCCAAATCTGGGTACGGCTCATAAAGTTCTCCTGTTAGATCGATTAGGTGGACATTTTTGAATGTTCCTTTGAGGTAGGTATCTGATCATAATAAGTAGAAATTTTGGAAAGTGTTTGGTCCATCGTGAAGGTTACTTTTAATAGAATTGTTCCGGTCTGGCCATCCTCTTGCTCTAAGCAGGTCCTGCAGAAGCCATTTCCGTAATGGGGAAATCTATCTGCCCTGTTGCCTATAAGAGAGCGTCCATTGGAAGCGCTGTTTGGCGGTCTATTAAACGAAATCAATTTGTAAAACCTTTTCAAATTCAGCGTTGGCACAATTGATTGGTCTTGCCAGTTGATGTTTGCTGATCCGTCCAAGATTTGATCTGCTGATGGCGTATTCGTATAAACAAAGTTTGCACGTAGCGATATGAATACCAAGTGACGCGCGTTCAGGAATGACTGGTATTATTTTTCCATGTGTGTGTTGGGGTGTGTTTAATTCTGGTCTCACAATTCCATTGAATCTTCCCATGGTTGTTATGAATGATAAACTACTCCGCCATTTTTCGAATATATTGTCGATAGTCTAGGACATTAGACCCTTCATAGCCTCATATCCCTGCGGTGGCCAGCTTTGTACCACCCTCCTATATACCTATGACTATGTATACACTTCAAATTTATATTTGATAATATTACCGTTGTACCATTTTTTTTTTATAATTGGCGCGCGCTAAAGGGATTATTAATACCCTTATGGTGTTTAAGCACAGCGCGGGCATTAAGGAAATAGAGGAGTAGAGAAGAGGAGATACCGATGTGCGTTGGTTTTGAATTTCTGTAAATTGTAATGGAGAGGAAAAACTGAGTTTGGTAAAGCATTACACATTCGTGTTGTTCGGTTAAGGAATGAATCTCTATATTTCATAGTACGTCCGAAGATAGGCTTTAGGGTGAACTGATTAGCATTCGTGGTACGGTGAGTATTACGGTTGAATTGTTGAAGGGGCGGAATGCAGCTGGCTATTTCGTTGGAGCATTTGTTGTTGTAATAGCGTAAAAGAGTGTAAGGCAGGAGACATTCCTACGATGTTCGAGCGAAACTATGGAGTTGGCACGCTTTTGTATCCTATCTAGTAGGTGCAATTATGTTTTGGCTGCACCTGACCATATGTGGGCGTTGAACTCAAGTTTGGGGCGTATGTACGCTTTAGATATTGAGGCCAGATCAGAAGGGGTGAAGTATTTCTTACATCGATTGAGGAAACCTAGACATTTTGCTGCATTTTTGGCGATTTCGAATATGTAGTCGTTCCAACGAAGGTCGTTACTAACACACATACCGAGCATGGAAAGTTTTTCGGTTTTGACAATGCAAGTGCCACTCATGGATAGTGGTTGTAAAGTTTGGTTTCGCTTGGATGACAGAAGACAGCATTGCGTTTTGGAAGCATTAAATTCCACTCTATTAGATTAACCCCATTTAATTATGCTGTCAAGGTCGGAATTTAATGAAATTAACATATTTTGTCGTTTTTCTTCCACATCCTAAGGTGAGGGGCGTGAATTCGAGAACGAATATGAAAAAATGAGGGTACTGTCATCAGCGAAGGAATGGATTGGATTAGAAGTTGCAGACAATAGGTCATTAATAAAAATGAGGAAGAGTGTCGGTACCATACAATGATTATGTAATATAATAAGTTCTCATTAAAAACGCACACCTAATAACAAATTCCTAGAATCCTGAGCATTTTATCATTTGACCCTTTGTTATTTATTTAATTGTTAATTAATGTAAATCCAATTAGAAAAATTTAAATGTGTACCTCGCAAAGTATGTCGCTTTTATTCAACCGATTGAATTACCTAATTACAGGTAGGTAATCCATTCAGCATGCCATGTTAGTTAACAATCATTTATGCAAATTATAATGGAATTTTCGTTATAGGCTCTATTTTACAAAACGATTTTAAATAAATATTATGATGTTTAGGAATTTAAATATAAATTTACTTAGGCTTAGCATCAGTTGTGTAAATATTATTATTTCAAGTGAAATTACGCTATGAAGTAACGCTTGGAATGAGGTTGTCATTTATATGTGATTTCACGGATGAAATGGCATGCAATCGGACTCTCACCTATCACCCTAGCACAAATTCAGACAATAAGACCGCTCATTTCCGTATTCTAAGGCTTTCTTATAAATTGGAGCCGGCCTTTCAGGTAGGATGTTACTGTTAACGAAAGGAGATCAACGACGTACGTATCTGCACTTGGAATGTTGGAACATCAAGCTTACTTATTTACTTCAGTGGCTCTACAGTCCGGGATGAACCTGGGTCTCAACCAACATGCCTCTCCAATTAGCCCGGTCCTTAGCTTACTGCCTCCAGTTACTCCAAGTTGCTTGAGGTCGGTATCTACATACTTGTGCGCGCCACTTGAAACCGTTTACCAACAACCTGATCGGCCCTTATCAGTGTGGTTTTAGGCCAGGAAAGTCCACAATCGATCAAATTTTCACACTTCGCAGATCCTGGAAAAAACCCAAGAAGTCCAAATTGATACCCACCACCTATTTATCGATTTCAAAGCCGCATACGACAGCATTTATAGAGAGGAACTATACAGAGCCATGTCTAGTTTTGGTATACCGTCCAAACTCGTCCGTTTGTGTAGGATGACGATGGAGAATTCTCACTGCACCATCAGGGTCGGAAACGACCTCACCGATACATTCGATACCTAAAAAGGATTTAGGCAAGGCGATGCACTGTCATGTGACTTTTTCAATTTTATTCTTGGGAGGATTATGCAAAACTCCCGAGCCAACACCAGAGGCACAATTTTCCAAAAATCGGTGCAACTACTAGCATACGCCGACGATATTGACATCATTGGTAGGACTCAACGTGATGTCATAGCCACGTTTGCTAGTATAGAGAAGGAAGCGGCAAAAATGGGTTTAGCAGTAAATGAGAGTAAGACAAAGTATATGCTGTCAACACGAAAGGACACACAACATCGACGAATTGGACAGAACGTCACCACTGACAGATATAACTTTGAGGTATTACGGGACTTTGTCTACCTCCGCTAGGCTTTTAACTCTGACAACAACATCTCGTCAGAAATCAAATGAAGAATTACTCTTCCCAACCGCTGTTTCTTCGGGCTAAGAAGGCAATTTAGAAGTAAAGCCCTCACTCGAACTACTAAGGAGATCCTATATAAGACCCTGATCATCCCAGTCCTGCTCTACGGCGCTGAAGCATGGACTGTATCAAAAGCGGATGAAGAAATTCTTGGTCGATTCGAGCAGAAAATTCTTCGGAAAATCTTCGGTCCCGTTTGCGTTGACGGGCTATGGAGACGAAGATTCAACCACGAGCTATACGAGCTGTACAGCGACATACCCCAAGCCAAAAAAACTCCGCATTGGACGTTTAAGTTGGCTAGGACATGTAGAAAGAATGGACACCAATACTCCGGCTCGCAGAGTCTTCGATTCCCAGCCAGACGTCGGACGCAGTAGAGGAAGACCTCGCCTTAAGTGGCGCGCACAACCTCAACCAACTTGGAGTGCGCAACTGGAGGCAGTTAGCTAAGGCCCGGTTGAGGAGAGAGGCATGTTGGTTGAGGCTCAGGCTCATCCCGGACTGTAGCGCCACTTATGTAAGTAAGTAAGTAATATCTGCTTTGTAGTAGTGAAAGCCTTCCGCAAGCACCGCCTGCACCTCTCCTCTTTAATGTTCTCACATTCCAGGTGCAGATACCAACGTCGCTGTTCTTTTTTCGTTAAGCAGGGTCGTCAACAGTAATATCAGTCCCTTTCGAGGCTATTGGTTTCTTCGTAACAATAGTGGGTAACCCAACCTGTAGGGTCAGTTCCAATTTATTAGATACCCCTAGGACACGGAGCCATCAGTATCCACTACGGGATTGAGCGCTGCCGTTGACCTTTCGGTTCATCCGGCACCATCTCTGTTTAAGGGGCCTGACTTACCCTTGAAATTCCTAGATAACATGTTATCCGAATATGTCGAAGCAGCTTAACTAGGTTCGCCTGGGATGGCAGACCGGGTAATTTCCGCGCCATTCTGACCAGGGTGATTATAGTGTTGCTATTTTACGTCTTGTTATCAACACTCGCACTTATCGTTTAGCTAGTCAAATCCGGTTGTATGATACCAGTACCCGATGGTTACCACTTGGAGGTAAAAAGTAAGCACATTTGATCTGTAGTCAGAGTGGCGATTACTGGGCATTGCCAAGTTAAAGCCAATCAGAGTCTACCCTCGTTCTAGAACACCCAACCATCTACAATCTACATGCTCCAATTCATGTTTGATATTGAATGGTATTAAGTCACCATCCACATACCTCCAAGTGATATCAACATTATTGAAGTCGGTAGTTGAGTGGGTTCAAGACGATTAACTTCACTACTAATGTTACCAATGTGTTTTTCATACACATTGTAGTCTCACGCTGTATTCTCCATCTCCATAGGCCCATCAAATGGCTTAAATGTGTCAGCATAATGTGCGACGCAAAAACGTCTGCTTTTTCCTTATCGCTTTTTGAACAAGCGTCTTGAGCGTCCTTATTGTTGGCACAGCGTTTTTTGTCCGTTTTCTGACCCTAATTGTTTTCCAGCGGTTAGGCTTTGCAGATAAGTTTCTACTACATGGTTTTTAAAATTTTGAATCGAATTTAACAGCAAATTACTTAATGTGTATACAAATAAAAGAGGTGAGTACAGGTATTACAGGTATTCTACTGTGTAGCAATAATTTAGTTGGACTAAATAAGGGAAATAAACCCAAGTTTAGAAACGTTTTAAGAGAGGAAGTTTTAGACCTTTCCCTTTCTTCTCCTCTTGTACAAAACATCGTCGAAAATTGGCACGTGTCCGGTGAGGCATCTATATCGGATCACATGCACATAAGATTCCAATTAAGATGCACCACCGAAGATGTGCCAATCAGATACGACAACAAATTTAAAAACTGGAGAACGTATCGAGAAAATCTATCGATCAAATGTGACATGTTTCCGGAACAACCTTCATGCTTAAGTGAAGCGGAAGTCGCACAATGTCAACTAAATGTCATTATCATCTCAAATTTTACAAATATCTGTAAGGTAAAACGCACTGTGGTAAAGAGGTACACACCATAACCTAGTGTACACCATAACACGATAACCTAGAAAGTATCCGTAAAAGAGTAAGAAAACTTTTTAATAAATCCAAACGCACCGGTAAGTCGGACCAATACAAATCACTCCTTACCCAATACAACATAGAGTTGCGGAAATCTAAAAGAGCGTCCTGGCGCAACTATTGTGATGAACTCGAAGAGCTCCCTGCGTCTTCAGAGGGCAATCTCGAAAGATAAAACAAACTGCTTGGGATTACTAGTCAAATCTGACGGTACAATCACATGCGACCGGGAAGAAACGTTGATTACACTTCTTCAGGTACACTTCCCAGGCTCCACTATCACAAGTGAGTTTCATGAACACATGACAGATGACTCACCTAAGAAACCAAGAAACCTAAAAAGATTTAACAGTTTATCCGGCAAACTCTTGACTCCGGATAAGGTTAAATGGCCGATCAACTCATTTAAAGCATCAACTCATTTAAAGCATAGCACCAGGGACAGACGGAATTTTCCCTGCT
Source organism: Rhingia campestris (assembly GCA_932526625.1). Classification (NCBI taxonomy): domain Eukaryota; kingdom Metazoa; phylum Arthropoda; class Insecta; order Diptera; family Syrphidae; genus Rhingia; species Rhingia campestris. The sequence goes on along the minus strand of OW052185.1, from coordinate 42,144,720 downwards.
CTTATACAAAAGAGCTTGGACTTTTTCTTATCCACTGTGGTTGCCTTATTTAGGTTTAGTTTCAACTGGGGCTATATTCCACAAACCTGGAGGGAGGTAAACGTGGTATTTATCCCCAAACTAGGCAAACCAATAGAACTACCTAAATCATACCGTCCAATAAGCTTAACATCGTTTTTCCTGAAAACAATGGAATGAATACAAGACGTACACATTAGAGAATACTTAAATGAAAGCACACCTCTGCACCCCTGTCAATTCGCCTACCAGAAAGGCAAATCTACGGAAGGAGCACTTCTAAGTTTAACATCACAAATAAAAAGTGCATACCAAAACAAAGAAGTTGCACTATGTGCCTTCCTTGACATTGAGGGTGCTTTTGACAACACTGGATATGACTCCATATCAAATGCTTTGACTCATAGAAGATTAGATCACCCCACCATCAAATGGATCAAAGCGATGCTTGAAAGTCGGAAATTAACTGCTACGTCAGCACTGACCTCAGTATCAGTAACAGCCGTTAAAGGCTGCCCTCAGGGAGGAGTACTCTCACCCCGATGTCTTACTTCAAGACGTAAGTAATGCAGCCTTCAATATATTTGGATACGCTGATGACCTAGTCATCATTATTAGGGGCAAAGAACCAAACGAGGTTAAAACACGTCTGTAAAACGCCCTTAAGATAGTCATAGACTGCTGTAGAAAAGAAAGTCTTTCTATAAACCCCAGCAAGGCTGTCATCGTCCCTATGACGAAAAGGAGAAATTTAAGTCTTAGCCAAAATTCAATCAATTATTCAGTCCTTGAGTACTCCAACGAAGTAAAATATCTTGGAGTGATCCTCGACAAAAAACTAAGCTGGAACTCCCACATAAACAGCAAAATTCAAAAAGCAACCAAAGCTTTCTGGGCTTGCCGAAGCATGTATGGTAAAACCTGGGTAATCTCTTCAAAGACCAACCACTGGATCTACACGATCATGGTCAAGCCCATTATAACATACGCTTCAATGGTATAGTGGAAAAAAGTCATCCAAAAAGCAACCATTAATAAATTAAACAAGGTACAACGGCTTGCCTGTCTGGGCATTACCGGAGCCATACGTACCTGTCCCACTGCAGCTCCACATCTCCCCTCCACATCTATATAAAAAAATATGGCAAATCGCAGCTTAGCAAGTTTGACACAGGCGGAAGAGTTAACCATTAGCAATCACCCAGAACTAAGTGAACTAATATCCGAACTTCCAGAACTAGACATGATCTGTGCGGTTACAGACCGCTTACCCATGACACTATGCTTCAACAAAAGATTCTCAACGGAGATTACAACCATAGAAACATCTGTTAGCTATAACCCACCGAACTGACAAAACGGCCTAAATTGGTATACGGATGGTTCTAAAATGGACTAAGGGGTAAGAGCTGATATCCATGGACCAAATCGGAACGTTTTAATACCTATGGAAAAAAAAACAGTGTATTTCAAGCTCCATGTCATCAAAGAATGCGCAAACCTAATACACAATTCAGTTATTAAAGGCGCCAACACCCATATATTCACTGACAGTCAAACAGCTATAAAAGCCCTTATCTCTCACATTATTGACTCCAAATCAGTACTACGATGCTTTAATTCCCTCCAAAGACTTACTACTAGGAACAAAACCAGGTTATTGAAGGCAACGAAAAAGCTGATGAACTAGCCAGAAAAGGCTCGAAAACCCCTTTTATTGGACCCGAACCCTTCTGTGCAATCCCCAAATCAGCAATAAATCTGGCTATAAAAAGCTGAGAACAAAACAAATGTAAGTCATACTGGGAGAACATCCCAGGCCTAAGACAGACCAACAGAGCTATTCAGCCCTTCCAAACAGATGCCAAGAAGATACTAAATCGTTCGCAAGCACGATATCAAGAACTTAGCAGGCTACCTAACGGGTCACCACGGTCTGCGATAACACCTAAATAAAATGCATTTAGTCGACTCACCGGAGTGCAGACTATATCTAGAAGAAGACGAAACAGCCGAACACATCATATGTGAATGCACGGCCCTTTGCAGTATAGGAAGGGAATCCTTCTTCAGGGAAATATTAAATACCGAAGAACTAAGGAAATCCTCTGCTGAACGTATTATCAGCTACATTAGGAAAGTAGAAGCGCTACTAACCTAAACAGACATCTGACGGCAAGCACAATAGATCTTTTAGGTCGACGTGCATCTCATTACTTCGGCAAGTCAGAATTTAAATGTCTTATCTTGAGGAGCACGTGTTTGTTGCCATCTTTTACGAGCTTACAAGCTTTTCTTTTTTGTCTATCTCCCGTAGGTACTTGATATTAATATAGCTCACTATTTTGCTTTATTGGGGAGTATTATTCCATGTTGTTTTTTTAACTGTATCGATAAAGGAGTCAACCCCATCTTCGAGTTGCAATGGGGATCTAAGTGATACACCCAGTCGAATATTATTTTCAATACCATTTTTGAAGCCTTTCCAGTTCGTTTTCTGTTTTTTTAGTCTTGGTGGACATTTATTTCTCGCTCGTTGTTAGAATGACCGGAGAATGACCAGAGAAAAGAGCATTCTTCAACTTTGATTCGATTATTCAGCAGACCTTTTATGATGAAAAAATCGATTAAATCCGATATTGTTGTAACATTGTTGGCCAGTAAGTTGCTTTTCCCGTTGTATACCTAAAATTCGGTATTATTACAACTTTCTGCATCATACATTTCTGTGCTATGCGTCTAGATGCCCAGAATTTATGTTTAGGGAATTAAGTAAGTTTTCAAAGTCAATTTTCTCAACCTTACATCGTGGTGGGTAGTATCTAAATAGAAGATATTTTCAGAAAGGATTGTCTGCTTCTGACTTGTACAGAGAAAACTTACATTGTTTCGACATCTAATTTAAAAACACTGGAATGTTCGACACGCTATTTTATATATAGTGATACACCACCTCTAGCCTTATTTAATGGATGTAGAGCATGATAGTCGAGGTAACCTTTAATCATTAAGTTGGATTTACTCTTCTTGTGAGTTTCGGATATTAAACAGACGTCGATATCTTTTTTTGAATAAACAATTCAAGTTCTTCAAGTTTCTGCCATAGGCCATTGGCATTCCACGTAAGAATTTTAAGATATCTATTCATTTTGAAGGTGGAGTAAATCTGTTGCGAATTTACTACAAATAGCAAGCTTAAAGTCCCTATTTTCATCGTTAAGGTTTTTCATGTATTACAAAGTCTCCTTATTGAACGTACAGGATGGCTAGGAAATTAGGAACGAATGTACACCAAAACGCCAACCCGACGAGTAGTCGATTTTTAGCCAGAAGAAAGAAAAATATGTGTCCTGAAAAAACTCCCAGAGAAATAAGCCCGTAAGGCGTTATTCCGCTTTCTTTAATAGAAATATAATCGAATTTTGAAATTCTGACTTATTTCACGGCAACGAAATCTATATATATAAAAATGGATCTTGGTTTGTTCGGATGCTTAAAACTCGAAAACGACTGGACCAAATTGGATACTTCATTCTGCGGATTTGTTCGTAATTGCTCCGCGAAGGTTTAGGAAAAAAGAAAAATTGAAAAATTCTCAACAGGTGGAGCTGTAGGCGGCCATTCCATTTGATAATGGCAAAACAACGTTTGATGGGCCAGCTTGTAAATTTTTCTGGCCAGTTTCTATAGCCCTCACAACTTGCCATGATCTGTGCGGTTAGAGACCGCTTACCAAAGACACTATACTTCGACAAAAGATTCTCAACGGAGATCACAACCAGAGAAGCATGGTGTAGCAACAACCCTCCAAACTGCCTAAACGGCCTAAAGTGGTATACGGATGGTTCTAAAATGGACTCAGGGGTAGGAGCTGGCATACATGGACCAAATAAAAACATCTCAATGCCTATGTGAAAAACCCTAGTGTATTCCAAGCGGAGCTCCATGCCATAAAAGAATGCGCAAACCTAATACACAACTCAGGTATTAAAGGCGCAAACATCCATATATTCACGGACAGTCAAGCAGCTATAAAAGCCCTTAGCTCACACATCATTGACTCCAAATCAGTGCTACACTGCTTCAACTCCCTCCAAACACTCAGTTCCAGGAACAAAACCAGACTATGGTGGGTCCCCGGACATAAGGGAGTTGAAGGTAACGAAATAGCTGATGAACTAGCCAGAAAAGGTTCGGAAACCCCTTTCATTGGACCTGAACCCTTCTGTGCAATAACCAAATCAGCCATAAATCTGATCATAAAAAACTGGGAACAAAACAAATGTGTTTCATACTGGGGAAACATCCCAGGCCTAAGACAGGCCAAAAGAGCTATTCAGCCCTTCAAATCAGATGCCAATAAGATACTAAATCTTCGCAGGCACGATATCAAAAACTTAGTAGGCTACGTAACTGGTCATCACGGTCTGCGATATCATCTAAACAAAATGCGTCTTGTCGACTCACCGGAGTGCAGACTACACTAGTCGGCATAAGTATTTTGACGAAACCTTTTTGTGACTATTGAGACTAACTTTGCTTGGTATCGTTAAAACAACGGTGCAAACATGATGCGCGAAACAAAGAATCTATTTTTAGCTCTATGCATGCCAAGTTTTGTATTGTTTACCTTTTGCATTCTCTTTCTGCTGATAAGAACGCATGCAGACAAAGAATTTTTACGTGGCGTAAGTATTTTGACGGAAACTTTGTGTAACTATTTTAACAGTTTTGAGCACGTGATAGCCAAAAATCTTGTGTAGTTAACTTTAATTTACATTAAACGTTGATAACAAAATAAATGTTTATTAAAATTTATTAAAAACCATGGGTAAAACGGCTAGTTGAGTTTGGTTGTCAGATCTTCAATGGTAGCGAAGTTTAACGCTGGAACGGCAGTAAAAGACATAGCAAGTGAGTTTAATGTGTCGCGTCAAACTGTTCACTATCAAATCAATAAGTTTAAAAAGCATAATGACATCACAAACCTAATGAGATCAGGTGCTAAGCGCAAAACAACGCCCACTGAAGACCGAACCCTTCTACGGGAATTTAAAATAAATATATTCCTGAAGCCTCAAACTGCTGCAAATCAATGGAATTTGACGGCAACGAATCCAATCAGTGAGCGCACTGTCCGACGACGTATAATGGAAGGAGATTTTAAAACATTTAAAGCTAAGGACGTGCCGTACATATCAAAGGTAAACAAGCTTAAAAGACTGTCTTTCGCAAAGGAACATCTGCACAAGCCAAAGGAGTACTGAAGAAGCGTTCTATGGACAGATGAAAGCTCCTTTGAGTTAAACTCATCAAAAAACAAATTTTACGTTAGATTGCCAAAGGCAGAAAGGCAAAAAAGACGCCCCGTTTGTCAAAAAGTGAGCCATGGTGGAGGCTCTGTCATGTTCTGGGGATGTGTTGCGTATAATGGCCTGGTTCCTATCACCGGCTCGATGAGCCAAGGTCAATATTTAAGAACCCTAAATGATAATGCCTTTCCTTCCGGAGGTAGGCTTATTGGCGAATCATTTATCCTGCAACAGGACAATGCCCCATGCCACAAAGCCCGGATGATAACTAAATTTTTGAAGGATGTTGGTGTTGCCACTTTGGACTGGCCACCTCAAAGTCCAGATTTAAATATAATAGAAATCGTCTTGTCTCTTTTGAAACGCAAAAGAACAGTTTCTTTAAATAAAACCAGAGAGGAGACGATTTCTGAGGTCACTTCCTTTTGGGAAGAGATATCTCCAGAGATTCTTCAAAATTTAGTAGATTCAGTACCGAGACGCCTTCAAAAAGTTATTGAAGTCAAAGGAGGTTATATATTTTACTAAATTCTTCTTTATTTATTTACTTTTGTTAAGTTTAAAATGTTTTTTCTTAGAGTTATATACTTGTCAAAATACTTATGCCAACACACGAAATTACAAATTAATTTATATCTTTTTTGACTTCTATGAAAAAATATTTGTTTGCCTATTTTTAAGTTTGTATTAGTTATATATAAAAATGAAAAAATAAACATGAATTCTTGTCAAGCCATTTAGAAGTTAAACTCAAAAATGCACGATTTTTATTTCGTCAAAATACTTATGCCGACTAGTGTATGTCTAGAAGAAGACGAAATAGCCGAGCATATCATATGTGAATGCCCGGCCCTTTACGGTATGAGAAGGGAATCTTTCTTCAGGGAATTTTTAAGTCCCGAAGAACTGAGGAAATCTGCGGCTGAAAGTATTATCAGCTACATAAGGAAAGTAGAAGCGCTACTAACCTAAAAAACATCTGACGGCAAGCACAATAGATCTTTTAGGTCGATGTGTATATTACTGCTTAGGCAGGTCAGAATTTAAAAAAAAAAGAAGAGAAACTTGCCTCAACTAACTTGAAGTGGACAACTGGAGGCAACTAGCTAAATATCAAGCTGATTGAAGAGGCATGACAGGTGAGACCCAGGTTCACATGGGGATGCAGCTCCGCTCAGGTTTGTTCATAACTTTAAACGTAATTAACAATTTCTTGATGATCGCGAGATAATCGCGTTCACAAAATTCGTAATATGGGAAACATAGTTATTTTTTATAGCTAAGAAATCAAATTGAAAAGCCCCTTTGTGGCACCATCAACAACCATCAAATTGTCCTTGCAGTTTGGGCTATAGATTCCAAAGTGTTTAGAAAGCAGACTCACTAGCCTTAAACTCCTTTTTTGTCTCAGCGTAGCTTATTATTAGCTTAATACTTGAAAAAAGTGTCAAAAACTCCGTTTTGCAATTTTAGCTCCATTACATTACCTTTACTCTGTATAGTTAGAAAAAACACCTTTATAAGCATAGGCTGCTTGGAATCACAACAATATTTCCAACAGGAAGTAAAAGTAATACATATCTGGCATTTATAGGCCATATATCTATATAGAGTCTCCCTACACAACTGCAACCTTCCCGTTTTGGTGTGGCGGAACATCTAAAGCCACCAAAAGAATGCGCTTCAAAATAAATCCTACCAAAAATCTATGTTAAGTCCTAAAAATAGGCTAGATATTAGCTTACAAATTTTCACCATCCTCCTTCGTTAGCGGTGTTTTTAATTGCAATACCAGTTAACCTTCTTTAAAAAAAAAATCAACGCCTGATAAAACTTCCTCTTTGATATCCCCAGACTCGCTATCATAACGTCCCATCGCTTTGCCTCTATTGTCAACCTAGCCAAGCGTCCAGTTGTAAAGTGTTAAAACATTTACCCCACAGAGATAAACTTTCACAAGGAAGGACGAAAAAAATCCTTAATTCTGCTCGACTTCCGCACAAGCTAAAGTTATCCATCACCACCCCCAACTTAAGGGTTTGTTAATTCGTAATTTATTTTCCCGTGTATTTCTCCATTTTTAACCATCTAACGGACATAACAGGATGTGAGCAAAGCAAAACAAAAAAAAACTGGGCAAAACTTTCCAAAATGAAGCAACTTTGCTACTTTTAGTAAAAGAAAAACTTTTTAATGACTTTTTTCGCACTAGGTACCCCCAAAGAAGCGAGCGCGCTCACCGTGAAAATCAAAACACACAACATGGTAGGAAATTGATATTTTTTGCGCAAAGATAAATCCTTCAAAAGGATACAATATTTTATATCGCACATACCTGGTTCAGGAGTTGAAGCCGTCTCAGCAACGGCCCCAACATGCAAGTTAATATCCAAATATCCGAACACAATCGCACTTAGGACGAGCAAAAAGGATCGCAGCATATTGTTGGTTTTTATAGCGCGATTTTTCACAAGGACATTCATAAAAAAAAAAATATTTTTTTCTAAGAAATATTTTCACTTGTTAGCTGAATTGCATTTGGTAGCGTGCAAGCTCATCGCAAGGTTTTTTTTATTTGTTTCATACACACACAGAAACAGAAATTCACTTCGCGCTTCAACAGAAAAGTAACACTCCAGGCACAGGATTCACGTGAGATATCCTCTTTAAAAAAAATAAAACATACGAAACTTATTGATTTTTGTTAAAAATTTCAGCCGAAAAGGAACATCACACAGCAAGGACTTTAAGGTAAACAAAGACCGTATGTTGATTTTTCCTTGTAACGAAAAAATAATTCACTTTCAGGATATTTAATGAAAATGATCCCGAATAATTTTTTTTTTTTTGTTGTTGAGCAGGATTATTTTTAAAAATGCCACTGCATACTGTTACTGCTGTGATTATCAAACAAACACACACTCACGAAGTGTTTATCACTGCTAGACGTCCTTTAAGTTCGAATTGCCGGCACGAACTGAAAGCGAAAGCTTCACAGCTAGGACTTTTATAAAAAGGATGCAATTTCACCGGATCTGCGCAGTACGATGGGACTCTGTATTTTCGAAGATACCCACCAAGCTTTCGAAGATACATGTGCAATTGTTTATTTTTTTAAACAAAGTCCTTTATTCCCTCGACAGATACGCATTTAATTTAGTTGTTAGGATGAAGTCCTTTGGAGTGCAAGTGGATTAATTATTGGTAGATGGAGAGTGATAGGGTGTGGGTGCGGGTACCTGGCGAGTGTCACGAGTTGGAGATGTGATCTGATATAATAAGAAAGCCGCAAACTACATGGTGCTCTTTGAAGGATGATGCGGTTGGATGGTGGTAGTTGGGTGGCATTTGGCATAAGGAAGATATCAGAGAGTGGAGAAAATTCATCAGCGTTGTCGTTCGGTTTGGAGTGGAAAAACTGATGATGGCGACTGAGCGAATAATGAGAGCTGTTTTGGGATGCTCCAAGGATTGAAATTGTTATAATTCCTGTGAAACTTTTTCTATGCTATTCTATGAAATGGATGGTATAAAAGATGAAATAATCGGCTTAGAAGATAGAAACTATGCTAACTTTTTTTTGTGATAATTTGGTTTGGTGTGGAAGTGGATTTTCTCTTGTGGTTCTATCAGGTGCATCATTGGGATTACAATTTGCTTTTTATGACCACTAATGGCGGATTTATTATATAGTAGCTTTGGAAGTTTTTAAATTACACATGTATGCTTGTATTACCTAATTAGCTGTGAAGGATAGGTAATCTAGTCTCAGCTCGAACTACTAAGAACATCTTGATTATACTATAGCTCACAGACTTAGTGTTGAAACTTAAAATTTTGCACTGCAGGTCCTATTTTTAGCTATTGATGCGAGAATGAATGGATTATACTTATCCCGAGTCCAAGTGGTGGAATGGATGTAATAGTTTTTAAAACAACTATAAGAGGTTAAGAAAGCTAACATTCAACTATATAGCTGCAATAGAATCTGTGGGTAGAAATGGGGAGCCCCCCCGAAGGTCATGAAATGGATATACACAGCACGCATCAAAAAAGAAGATAAGCTTTGTATCGAACCTTTTGGTCACAGCATAAAATAGAAATTATTAGCATAGGAGAATGGGGTATCTGACTACACCACTACATTTTGACATTAAATACTCTGATTGAGTACCAAGCAGATACGAATGGTCGTCAAATACGGTGGTATCCAACACTGAAATATCAATCCATACTGATGGGTCTAAAATGGAATTAGGAATGGAGTCTGGGATCTACTGCGATAAAATCGGGCTAACCAGATCCCTTCGAATACCAAACTCATGCAGTGTATTCCAAGCAGAGACAATAGCCATAATCAAAGCTGCCGAATCGGCTGGAGTATCAGGAGTAGTTGGACACTGGCGCACATAGCTAAAGGCTCTGTCTAACCAGAATAAAGTCCATATTATCTGAGTGGTAGGACATAATAACATTCCAGGAACAGACTAGGATCGTCCAGCTGCATCTCCTTATGCGACAGCAGGGTTAGACCCCCACTTGCTTCTAAGAAACAGGCAATTACTATTAACAAGCAAAGTATAACAAAATGTAGGTGGCAAAACATTAACACTTGTAAACACACCAAAAACTGTAGCAAATCAAACAAGATTATAACTCTGAACAGTGCTTCGATTTCTATAGCAGTGAGAGTGATAACAGGTCACAGCCTGTTAGGTAAGCAATCCCATAGACTAGCTGAATCACACAAACTATTCAGGAACTGCGGCGATCCAGAAGTCGAGGAGGACATCCCACAACAACCGCAAAAAACTCCTACAAGGACCTGACTGAGCTAGCAACGAAACATATAGCGCAGATCGTCCATTTCTGCTGCAAATCGGGATGGAGAAAACATCTGTTTGAAGCGGATGGAACAACGCTGATCGCCACATTAGTATCACGCTCACTATAATTAAACATTCCTTTCAGGTATCTCTCAACAAAAAACGACGTACCTGCACCTGGAATGTGATAGCATTTAACAGAAGAGGTGCAGTCGAACAACTAGCGGAAGCCATAAACTGCTACAAAACAGACATTACTACCATCCAGAAAATACGATGGAATGGGCCGGGCAAAAAGAGGATGAAAAACTGTGACATCTACTATGGACTGTGTTATAGTTAGCAGAAACAGCGACTATTGGTGACAGGTGAAGACGAGAGCTGACATTGAGCTCTATAGGCAGAGAAGAGCTCTTTCTTTTCTGAAAGAAGAAAAAAGAGCAAGAAAAGCGCGCGATCGGGGATATAGAGAGGTACCACTCCAGGAATGATGTTCGCAAGTTTTACCAAAGTGTAAAACGTCAAAGCCAAGGATACAAGGCTCGAACAGAATCCTATCGAGATGAACAAGGAAATAACGTAGTTGAGACACAGTCGATGCTGAGGATATGGAAGAACCACTTCAGTAGACTGTTAAACGGCGATGACGAATAACATTCCGCTGTCAGGCCGAACGAACCATTCAATATTGGCAACGACAGCGAAAACTCAATTTGATTTAAATTTTCAATTTGATTCTTGAGAGGATTGTCCAAAACTCCCGAGCCAACAACAGAGGCACAATTCTCCAAAAAGCGGTGCAACTACTAGCATACGCCGACGATATTGACAACATTGGTAGGACTCAACGTGATGTCATAGCCACGTTTGCTAGTGTAGAGAAGGAAGCGGTAAAAATGGGCTAAGCAGTAAATGAGGGTAAGACTAATGCCCAGTGTCACAGTGAGAGCTTAAGCCTCGTGTGGAGCTTTACCTGCGGTTTAACATAACTTTGTGTTTCACAGTGCCTGCTTAAGAGGTAACCACACTTGAATGTTGATAAAACTTAAGCCCCCGATGTTGGTGGCTTAAGTGTTGGATTAACTACTGTCATAGGAAATTTTGATTGGTTGTTGGATGTAGTAGAGAATTACTCAATGGATGATGTCCATACTAAATTCGGGTAGTAACTGTGTCATATTCGCAGAATATTCCCGTTTGGTGTATGGTTTTAGGCGCGTAACTAATAAATTACCTACGAACCATTCACAATGACTTGATATACTTGGCTTAGATAAACCACACTTTTTTGATGATTGTGAAAGCCAAAAAACTTAAGACCAAATTTAAGATCTGCTTTTTGCTTAGCTAAGCAACGGATTAAGCTCCCACTGTGAAACCGGGCATAAGTATATGCTGTCAACACGAAAGGACACACAACATTGACGAATTGGACAGAACGTCACCATTGACAGATATAACTTTGAGGTATTACGGGACTTTGTCTACCTCGGCTCCGCTATTAACTCTGACCACAACATCTCGTCAGTAATTAAACGAAGATTTACTTTTGCCAAACGCTGTTTCTTCGGGATAAGGAGATCCTATATAAGACCCTGCTCATCCCAGTCCTGTTCTACGGCACTGAAGCATGGAACGTGTCAAAAGCGGATGAAAAAACATTGGTCGATTCGAGAGGAAAATTTTTCGAAAAATCTTCGGTACCGTTTGCGTGGACGGGCTATGGAGACGATGATTCAACCATGAACTATACGAGCTGTACAGCGACATACACCTTGTCGAAAAACTCCGCATTGCGTATTGCGCATACTCCGTATACTCCGGCTCGCAAAGTCTTCGATTCCCAGCCAGACGTCGGACGTAGTAGAGGAAGACCTTGCCATAAGTAACATACACAAGTAGAAACCGACCTCAACTAACTTGGAGTGCGCAACTGGAGGCAGATAGCTAAGGGCCGGGCTAATTGGAGAGGCATGTTGGATGACGCCCAGGTTCATCACGGACTGCAGCGCCACTTAAGTAAGTATCTCTCAACAAAGGGTATCGCTATGGCCCCACGGAGGCCTATACGAGTTTGACGACTCACCTGAGCGTCAACAGTTCATCAAACCTAACCTATAAGAGGTCTAGGTCTATTCCGGAAAATTAGGTCAATTAAAACTTATCCCAACAGGCTACAGTAATGGAAAGGTGCGGGGAGGGTCTCGATACCTGAACGAGGATTAAGTCAAACACTAGTCTAGTTAGATTTATACAAAATGATAATAAAAAGTAAATTAGTTTATTTTCAGTCCCTTCCCCCCACATTCCTCTGCAATATAAAAACATTTTCTTTTTAGACTTCAAGTAATTAACATCGGCAGGTCTTATCGCATACTTATTAAACAAGAACCACTCATGCATCTTTATAACTTGTGATGCTTTTAATGCTTTAAAAAATGCTTTTACGAAACTGATAACGGCCGATTCGGTTTATGATGAACGGTTTCAAAACATATTACGACAGAGGCGACTTTGAAGGCGTTGCCTCTGTAGTTGGCACAATTCAGAGAATGTCCTTTTTTGTGGTTTGGGCAATGATGCTGAGTTTAAATACTTCAGGCATACTATTGTTCGACCAATGTTTTATGTGTTTTACTAACCAAATCATCTACCTGGCATTATATAGCTCAGAAGGAAGGCCGTCATTGTCATTAAAGTTTTTGATTTCCCTGAGCTTAAATATTACGTGTTCTCTTTTTTCTACGCAAAATTTTCTTCTCTTCTTTCTCCTGGTTTGATACTATTCCAGCGCAGCGTATATTTTACGTTTTTGCGCCTTGCTATGAGCCTTTTCTCTTATCTCTGGAACCAAGATACCAAGGACATATTTTCGGGGGTGGCTTTGGTTGATTCGGCTACCTCTTTGATTTATTGCGATAGTGTTTCCACTGGGTGTTGTTATTGGTGGAAGATGAGGGCAAAGCGGCTAGTCTATCACTCAGTTGTTAATTGTAGACTCTGGCAGTGTCCGGTACACTAAGGCGTCCAACTTGAAGGCTCTTTTTCTTGTTTCTTTCGCAGTTTCTTCGTTGTTGGACAGTCGGGCTCTGAATTTGGCTGCGACGAGGAAATGGTCAGAGTCGACGTTTGCCTCTTTGAATGTGTACATCCAGGATGTCAGATGCATACCGCGCATCTATGAGAAAATGGTCGGTTTGGTTGGCTGTTGACCATCTGCAGATCGCCAGTATGCTTTGTGGATTCGAAGTCATGGGAACCTAGTGGTGCTGAAAACAGTATTACATGTTGCCGCGAAGTGTTGGAAGCCATTATCAGTTGCCATTTCGTGGAGCCTGATGTTTTCTTCACCGATTTTCGCATTGAAGTCCCTCGTAGGATTCTTACATCGGGTTCCGGACAGGCTCCGTCTATGAGGTCGTTAAATTATTTCTTGATAGAGTTTTCAGTCTCATCGTTAGGGGCCTGTGCACATTTAAGGCTGCTCTTGCAAAATTTTGCTCTGATGCGGATCACAGCCATGCGGTCACTTACCTGCTTACAGTCGATTACTTTTGACCTGAGTTGCCTACGCACCACGAATCCGCGTCCTAATATGTGCAGCCTTGGCAGTTGTAATAAATTTCGAATGTTTTTTCGTTTTTGTATTCCTGATCCTGTTCAACGTATTTCATGAATCTGACATGTAAGGCGTGATGACATACTCAAGTTTTTGAGCAACCGGGGTTCACAGCGTGCATAGGTTCCAGATGCATACTCGTAGTCGTTTTCCGGTCGTTTTGGGTCTGGTTGGTATTTAAGACGATCGGTTGTCCTATTTTTTTAAGGTGGTAAGAAAGTTACGCTGACGGAAGAACCCCCAACCTGGAGTGGCAGTTTCAATTTATTAGTATTGGCCACTACGGAATTGAGCTCTGCCGTTGGTCTGACTAATTCTTGTGATTCCTAGATGACTTGTTGTCGGTATATGTCGAAACAGGTCAAATAGGCGTTTCACTTTGTCCATCCTAACTGGGACTGTAGACGCCACCGTTGGCTCCAACTCGAGAATCTTTCCACTGCCATCGTTAGAATGGAATGTGTGCGTACACGTTTTCCTCCGCTCTCATCCGCTGCCGCATGGTCAAAAAGCTGAGAGTCGGAGTTATAATTTCATGAAATTACATTGTACCTACGATTTGATCGCGTTAGAAAGGCCAGCACGAAAGCCTGCTTGAAAGCAGCTGTTTATGTCGTTAAATTCTACCCGACTTATACGTCTTTAATAAAGCTCTTCTGTACTTTTCTACGTATGTTGATAATTCACTTCCGAGTTATGCTTTGATGCTTTGTTTGGCTAATGACTTTGGGGTAGATCCAGCTTCCTTGCAGTCTCTTACCATATACTCTGTTATGGCTTATCTTGTTATTACAATTACTTGAGTGGCAGATCTTTGAAAGACGAGATTATCCCAAAACTCTCGGCATATTTATTAACCATCCACAAGTAAGGCAGTTGAAGTCCATAGAGATTTAACAGACAATGGCATGAACCACACAATCCCTCCTTCTGTTATCAACTTCCTAGAGATATAGATACTTTCATCGACAGCAATTAGATAGCGGAGTTAACAAGCATCTGGGAGCTCTATTCCAGAGAATAGAGATGCCTATACAAAATGCAAGCTTTATTATTAAAAAAAATGAAAATGCACTCGGCCACCAAGCTACAGCTAACTAACAATAGAACAGCTTTCCGATATATGCTAATGGAAAGTTTAAAAGGACCGCTTCTTCCAACCAATGACTTTGTTTGGAACTTGAAAATCCGTTTAAACCCGTAAATTTCCTGAAAAGATTTTCTAAAACATTCCCAACATTCACTTCATTCAAAAAGTCACAACAAATTCAATTCCACTCCAGTCAGTTGCACAATTTGAACATTTTGCAAAACCAATAAAGCATAAATTACTCTACACACACACACACATGCATTCATGCATGGATGCAGACGACGACACATGACGGTACCATTCTAATGGCCACAAAGGATCGACCACCATGCCACAGAAATGTGTGATTTGTGTGCTTAAGGCAGAGTATCTGACGCGAGTTCTTCATCATCTCCTTCGTCGTCTGCCGTTCCTTCAGGCTTACGGTTTGAAATTCCAAAAACCATTTCTACACTCAACAAGGACATTTTAAAGAGCTCTCTCTGCTTTTACTGCATCACGCAATTCAGGGGTACTTTCTCCATATTGCTTGAATGCATTCAGGGATAACATCCCTTTAGTGACTCTGCGTTTTCAAGACCCCACTCAGTTCGGTTTCGAAAATGAACAAACACACACCCACAATACTGCGTAGCGTGTGTATGTAGCTTTTTGTAAGTAGACTCACTTGGTGGTCTGGTCGAAAAGCCAACTCTATAGTGTTAGTCCCTTTTGGCTAAGTAGAGACGAGACTTACTAACTACATACGAAGATGTTGTCCATATGTTTGCGGCCAGACAACATTAACAATTCCGGCGCAGGATATACGGAACACAGATAATGTAACCTTTCTCAAGGATGTGCCCGCTTTTGAGTTGATTTATGTGCTCTGAAGGGTATAACTTGTGTTTTCCTTGATCGTGTTTTGTTTTTTGCTGGTTTCCTTTCCTTGCTACAGATTTCATCAATTATTCAGGATTTCATGAAAAATTGCAGAAAGGAGTCCATGTAATCCACTGCAAGGAGTGATGAGGATATCATCTTACCCGGTGTTACAAATGCACATTTCAGCAAATATAGACGATGGCATACAGCTGCAGGCAGTCAATGGAGCAAATTTTTACAAAGCTTGGTTATCCTGGCAAGGTGCATCCACCTGACCAAACAGGGGGTTGTGTCGTGGATATAGTGGCGAATGAAATACGCTCCAGCAAATTATGAAATATTGTTACCAAAAGTGGAGTACCACTTTGAAATCCTGGTTCAGTGTGGTTATGGTGGTTTATTGCATTTCCCCTGCATCCTTTTACGGGGAACTGCTCTGTAAAACATTGAAAGGATTTTGCCAGTCAGACTGAATTTCTGGTTCACAGCTTGCCAGAGGTGTACAAACAGCTACATCTGGATGTTGAGTAGGGGCGATTGCGAAATTTGGTGTTCATTCCTCTCATACAGCTCGTTGAATTGGAAGAGATCGGTGCTGATTGCAGGTTAGGAATCAACAAAAAAATCGAATCCTAGGTGGGGGTTTGATAATAAAATCCTTTTGAGGAAATCATGATGTAACGATGGAATCGGTGTCAGCATTCGTTTGTAAAGAATCAGACAGCTTTGGTTGAGTAAAGCAATTACATGGATGGGATGGATGGCTATGATGATTTTTCGGAAACCTAGTTATTATGGATAAACCCAATTTTTGATCGGATTCGGAAGGATTTGCCCATCTAGATGGGAGTAGAGTTATTTACAGAACATTGCTACCACACCAAGGACATAAAATAAATCACTATAATGATTCCAAAAAAAAAAAAAATACCACAAGGCTCAGTACTCGGCCTGCTCCAATGAAACATCATGCATCACGGGGTGTTCCGGTTAAATTTACCAAGTGGAGTTCAAATAAAGGGTTTAGCGGAAGATATTGCTTTGGTCAACGTTGCAAAGCACACGCGTGACATGGCGCTAACTTGCAAGGCAGCAAAAATTTGCATTAAGAATTGGTAAGCTCCAGCAAATCTAGAACAGACCGTAATAAAACGGATGCCCTTCTAACTTACTTACTAACTCGGGAATAAACCTGGGTCTCAATCAACACGCCTCTCCAACTGCCTCCAGTTGAGTATCAGCGTTCATTCGCTCTACATGGCCACTTATATGTCGCTTTAGATACGGCTCATAAAGTTCTTCATTGAATCTTCGTCTCCATAGCCCCATAACCCGCAAACGGGACCAACGATTTTTCGGAGAATTGTTCGTTCGAACCGACCAAGGACTTCTTAGTCCGCTTTTGATACGGTCCTTACTTCAGCGCAGTAGAGCAGGACTGGGATGATCAGGGCCTTATTAAGAATCGAGTGAACGCTTAACTACTAAACTACCTTATAAGCCCGAAGAAACAGCGGTTGGTAATTTTTGGTTTAATTTCTGAAGAGATGTTGTTGTCAAAGTTAATGGCGGAGCCGAGGTAAACAAAGTCCCGTACTAGCTCGAAGTTATATCTGACAATGGTCACGGTTTGTCCAATCCGTCGATGTTGTGCATCCTTTCGTGTTAACAGGATATCTTGATCTTAGCCTCATTTATCATGCTTCCTTTTTTTACTAGCATACGTGGCTGTGACATATCGTTGAGTTCGACCAATAATGTCAATATCGGTGGCGTTTGTTAGAAGTAGCACCAATGAATGGAAGATCGTGACCAGAGGCTTGGGAGTTATGCGTAATCATCTCAAGAATGATGTTAGAAAATCCACATGACAGTGCGTCGACTTGCCTAAATCCTTTTTTGGTTTCGTGTGTGCCGGTGAAGTCGTTGCCGGCCCTGATGGAGCAGTGAAAATTCTCCACCATCATCCTGTACAGACGAACAAGTTTGAGGGGCAAGTTTGAAAGGCACATTAAAACTAGACATGGCACTGTATAGAACGTCTCTATAAATGCTGTCGTTTGAAATCGATGAATAGGACTTCTAGGGTTTTTCCAAGTTCTGCCGAAGGATGTAGATTTGATCGGTTGTGGCGCTGTTCAGAGGGTCTCCTTTTGTGGATTGGACAAATGATGCTGAGGTCCCATTCTTCAGGCATATGTTCATCCGACCAAATTTTGCTTATGAGATGGTGAATGTGACTTACCATGTCATCTCCGCCGGCTTAATACAGCTCGGCGTGAAGGCCGTCTTTTCCGGCAACCTTCTTAAGCTTAAATCTGAATATTGCTGTCCTTAATTTATTTACTTAGGTCTGATGGTTGATAGTTTTGGATGTTGCCAACATTGAATAGTTAGTGGTGCTTTAGAGCGAGACATTGTTCGTCATCGCCGTTTAACAGTCTGCAGAAGTGGTTCTTCCATAATATCCTAAGCATTGTCTATCAACTACGATTTTTCCTTGTTCATCTAGACAGAATTTTGCTCGAGCCTTATTACTGGCTTTGACGTTGTACACTTTAGTACTCTAAAGTACTCTATGTAGTTCTATATCTCTTTAGTTAAACCAACGAACACCATTCCTAGAGTGGCTCCTCGATAGTGCGCTTTTCTTGCTCTCTTTTCTTTTTTCTGTAAAGCTGTAACGAACCCTGGATGCCCTCCGAAGATGTTGAGAAGGACTAAACCGACCCTATCACACATACTGGTGAAGGTCTAGTCCATCGGTGGTGACATTGGAAGTTGTCACTTCCTGGAGGCATCAGGGTTAAACCCTCCCACCAACGCTCTCCACCCTTATGACTCAAGGTCACGGGACCCTTAAGCCAATCCGGGCAGACTAGTAGGAGGGGTGTTCAGACCTCTTGCAGCTCAGGCAATGCCCTCGTTCGCTAGCTCTCTCGCGTGCGTGGGTTCTTGCTGCAAGTTCTGAATAGGGGTTACATGAAACTTTTCAATGCCTGAGAACACGACCAAAAAGGTTGTTGAAAGGACCGCATCCGTAACCAAAAAAAAACGTGCTAAAATTTGCGACGCCCGAGTTTGCGTAGTTCCAAATCACCAAAATTGTGAGAGCAATAGTGAAGCAAGGAGGAGAGATTTGGTGTTGTTCCTCTCATTGAGCTAACCCACCCCTAGCTAAATCTATATTTTAGCAACCATGGCCGGTGCTTCGCTCTACTAACATCGGCCCCTAAGTTGGACGAGGATGTAACTTTAAAGCTTCACCCCCTTGTCTAACTCTATCCTTCTCTTTGTGCCCTTCATTCGTCTAACGCATCCTCCATAAACTTCCTAAAAACCAATCATACTCGCGAGGGGTCTAGCGAATTCAAGAAAAACCAACCCAAAAAAAAACAACACCATATCTACACTAGTCGGCATAAGTATTTTGACGAAATAAAAATTGTGCATTTTTGAGTTTAACTTCTAAATGGCATGACAAGAATTCATGTTTATTTTTTCATTTTTATATATAACTAATACAAACTTAAAAATAGGCAAACAAATATTTTTTCATAGAAGTCAAAAAAGATATAAATTAATTTGTAATTTCGTGTGTTGGCATAAGTATTTTGACAAGTATATAACTCTAAGAAAAAACATTTTAAACTTAACAAAAGTAAATAAATAAAGAAGAATTTAGTAAAATATATAACCTCCTTTGACTTCAATAACTTTTTGAAGGCGTCTCGGTACTGAATCTACTAAATTTTGAAGAATCTCTGGAGATATCTCTTCCCAAAAGGAAGTGACCTCAGAAATCGTCTCCTCTCTGGTTTTATTTAAAGAAACTGTTCTTTTGCGTTTCAAAAGAGACAAGACGATTTCTATTATATTTAAATCTGGACTTTGAGGTGGCCAGTCCAAAGTGGCAACACCAACATCCTTCAAAAATTTAGTTATCATCCGGGCTTTGTGGCATGGGGCATTGTCCTGTTGCAGGATAAATGATTCACCAATACGCCTACCTCCGGAAGGAAAAGCATTATCATTTTGGGTTCTTAAATATTGACCTTGGTTCAGCGAGCCGGTGATAGGAACCAATTCACCCAGGCCATTATACGCAACACATCCCCAGAACATGACAGAGCCTCCACCATGGCTCACTTTTTGACAAACGGGGCGTCTTTTTTGCCTTTTTACCTTTGGCAATCTAACGTAAAATTTGTTTTTTGATGAGTTATACTCAAAGGAGCTTTCATCTGTCCATAGAACGCTTCTCCAGTACTCCTTTGGCTTGTGCAGATGTTCCTTTGCGAAAGACAGTCTTTTAAGCTTGTTTACCTTTGATATGTACGGCACGTCCTTAGCTCTAAATGTTTTAAAATCTCCTTCCATTAAACGTCGTCGGACAGTGGGCTCACTGATTGGATTCGTTGCCGTCAAATTCCATTGATTTGCAGCAGTTTTAGGCTTCAGGAATATATTTCTTTTAAATTCCTGTAGAAGGGTTCGGTCTTCAGTGGGCGTTGTTTTGCGCTTAGCACCTGATCTCATTAGGTTTGTGATGTCATTATGCTTTTTAAACTTATTGATTTGATAGTGCACAGTTTGACGCGACACATTAAACTCACTTGCTATGTCTTTTTCTGCCGTTCCAGCGTTAAACGTCGCTACTATTGAAGATCTGACAACCAAACTCAACTCAGCCGTTTTACCCATGGTTTTTAATAAATTTTAATAAATTTTTTTTTGTTATCAACGTTTAATGTAAATTAAAGTTAACTACACAAGTTTTTTGTTATCACGTGCTCAAAACTGTTAAAATATTTACACAAAGTTTCCGTCAAAATACTTATGCCACGTAAAAATTCTTTGTCTGCATGCGTTCTTATCAGCAGAAAGAGAATGCAAAAGGTAAACAATACAAAACTTGGCATGCATAGAGCTAAAAATAGATTCTTTGTTTCGCGCATCATTTTTGCACCGTTGTTTTAACGATACCAAGCAAAGTTAGTCTCAAAGTCACAAAAAGGTTTCGTCAAAATACTTATGCCGACTAGTGTATATTCAAGGCGTAGACTTCAAAATCAATTCCTGACAAACAAAACTATTCGTATGACACGAAGCGAAATTCATTTGAAACTAGTAAACAAAAAATTCGTTTATACTTCACGTACCCTAACGTGGGCATAGTTGATGTTTTCCGGGACTCACCATCTACCGTACTCTTCTGAATTGAATCTGAGCGGAGGACGAACGGCGCGGCGTGGTGACAGCACTCGGTAGAAAAATGTTCCTTTACAATTGAGAGGAGCGTGTGTGAAACCAGGGATTCGTTCCCGTGGGTGTGGGAGTAGCGGATACGAGAACACCAGAAATCAGTCAACGCCTTTTAACGCGGCGAGCACCCTCAAACCAAATTTGTTTTGAGCTCAGCCTACGAAGTAAGCGTAGGTACCTCCTCGTCTACACTCTTTATCGCGCGTGGACTATATATACCCCATTAATTCTCACCAACACTTAGATTTTTTTTTCTTGTTAGATTCTCACCTTGCCACGCACATCCGTTCACTCCCGCTGTCTACGATGAAAAAAAGAAACTTACGTCTCCACGACAATTGCCTACTCATGTTCCTTTTCAGAATAATCACTAGTCGTCTCTCTTACCCCGATGAGATCTAAGAAGCATGGCCGACCTATTTCGCTCTAAATGCGTCAAGCATCCGGACATTGAAACGAAACTCATTTCCATAACATTCCACGATTTATAGCAAATCTGCTGAATTTTGAAAATAAGTCGTTACAGCTCCTTTTCCTTTTTTTTGTTTTTGGGTTTCCCACAAAGCCGCTGTTCTCTCCTTCTTTGCCAACGGCAGCTCTAAAACCAAGGGTTACTTGCCGGTGAGCTCGAGAAACCTAGCACATCAATTGAGGTATTGTTCACGTTGTCGCCATTGTTCTTTGACAGTAGATGCTGGTGGGATGTTGTTAATCGAGAGTTTAGGGGATACGCGTTCGGCAAAGAACTTAGTGGTCTCCTGCGATTGCAGTCATTCGATAGTATCTCTCATTTACTGTGGCGTGTATTATATTCTCATCCTTACCTTGGCTGCACCAAGGTAGTGGTCCGGGTCGATATTAGCCCTCGGAATGTTGAAGCATCCAAAATACTGGATGTATGGCTCTTGTCTTTCACAATGTCATCAGTTTGAATTGCTGGAGACCGCCATGTCCTCAAAGTAAGGAAACCGTATGCTGCCTACCGTGGCATTTCGTTCCGCAGCGAAGTCATTTAGCCTAAGTCCGTTGACAGAAGTGGTGTCGTGTAGGCTGTGTTTTCCGACAATACTGCTAAAGATTGCCTCTTATCGTTCCTTTGCGTTGAAATCGCCCAGCACGATCTTAACATCCTACTTTGCTAGTCGCTCATAAGTTTTACACAGGAGTTCGTCTTTCGCTATACATATCATCTTATTCCTCCGTCTGAGCGTGAGTGAAGATAAAGCTAATGTTGGCGAATTTAGCCTTGATTCGGATTGTTACAATACGTTCACTAATGTCTTGAAAACATAAGACTTCTTGCCTAAGTCTGGCACTTACAACAAATCCATAACCAAATAGTCGCTGTTTCTGCTCACTATAACACGGTCCGTAGTGGATGTCACAGTTTTTCATCCTCGTTTTGCCCGGTCCATCTCATCAAAATTCCTGGATGGCAGTAATATCTGCTTTGTATCCCTTTAGCTTAGGGCTTCCGCTAATTGTTCGCTTGCACATCTCCTGTTTAATGTTCTCACATTCGAGGTGCAGATACAAACGTCGCTCATTGCCCTTTTTTTTTTACTTTTTGCATGGTCCTCAACAATAAGATTAGTCCTTTCTTGCTCCGTAAAAATTGTGTGTTTCCGTTAATGGGTAGTTGACCCAAGGCATATCCCCAAAACTTTAACTTGGAGGACAAGTTCCAACTTTCAATACCCCAAAGACAGAAGGCCACCTTTATCCACTACGGGATTGAGGGCTACCGTTGGCCTTTAAGCTCATCCGACACCATCTCCAATCAAGACGCCTGACTTACCCCTGAGATTCCCAAAAGACCTGTTGTCCGAATATGTCTATGTCTATGTCCGAATCTAGGTTATTCACTTTGTCCATCCTAACTGAGACCGTATAGACGCCACCGTTAACTCCATTTTGGTAGTTCTTCCGCTGCCGCCTGATTACCCTTAATTTGGGCGCTAATTTAAATTGATAATCTTTTGTAGCTCCAATTTAAGATGGATATACATATTTGTCCCGTTTTTACCAAAACATCCTCACTTATGCTTTCAAAAAGATTCACCTCCCGACTAATTAATATTTCTACAAAAGACAAACTTTAAATGTCCACTTAAAAAAAAAGAACAATCAGTACTTCACTTCCCAGGGAACGAAGATCTACCAAGCTTCCACCTAGCATTAACATTTTTTTAACTTAAAAAATAAAACGAAATGAGAAAAAAATATTAAAATCTTCTTAGAATGCAAATAAGTTTGCATCCTATGTAAATGATCCAACAGAAGGTACTTCTTCCAGGGAGAAAAAAAAAAAGAAAACGAGAAATGAAGCTAAAAATGATTCCCCCCTCCCCTTATCTTGAGTTTGAAATCCAAATCATATTGTTCGCCATTTGGGGCGAAATGATCTCAACGACGTAAACTATTTCACAGATGCAATTTGTGCTTATTTCTTTTCGCACTTCGCCCGACCTTCTTTTTCGGGATGGTTTTTCTGTCTCCTCCTATTCGGAAGGACACTCGGGTAAAAGGTATCAACAAAAAACGGAAGTTGAATATAATTTTCGTCGGCTAAGTTTTGTGTCTTAATGAAGCGGTTTTTGTTTGGTTTTCAGCTTCGCTTCGTAAAATCTGTTACGTACATGGATTCTGGTTTGATTCCTTTTTTTCATTATTGCTTCACTCTGTTGTCATGAAGGACACTTATGACGGCGCTGCAGCCAAACGAACAAAAAGAGAATCAGCAATAAAAACCTCAGAAATTTAATGCTACCCTTGAAGAGGAGAACAAGCTCCTGAGTTTTTATGTGTGTGTGTGTTTGTTTTTTCGTCGGTTGTCCCTTGTAAGTTGGCTGTTGAGTGTTTTTTTTTTTTTTGCAGTATGAAGCAATTATTATTATCCGATGGGAGAAATGGTCGCCAGTAGAGAAAACGGCAGACAACATGGTTTTTTTGTGTGGTTGCATGATGTCCTTGTCATTGAAGTCAGACTGATAGTAATAGCTAACGAATATTAATAAATGGCAACTATTATCGTCGAGTGCATTTTGAAAACAAAGTGGGGCAAAAATTAAAATCTACTTTAGGTGCTGTAGACTGTCGGTATATCTCTGGTGCCAGGTAAAAAGGAGTAAAGTCAGAAAAAGTAGTTTTACCCAAAATGAGTTTGAAGATTGAAATTTTGTTTGTAAATCCAAATATTATTTTATGGAAAAATTAATGACGCAAAGCGGTTAACAAAACGGTCATCAGTTTTAACCTTTTATAATAAACTAAAGAAGTATTAAATTTTTTTTTCATATTTTTCGGTGGTTAAGATACATTTTTCTTGATTCTTCCCAAACAGAACTAAATTAAGTTTACATCTGTAAAAAACGTTCACTAAGAAATCCATTACTTACTTACTAAAGTGGCGCTACAGTACGGAATGAACCTGGGCCTCAACCAACAAGCCCCTCCAATTAACCCGGTCCTTAGCAAACTGCCTGCAGTTGCGCGCTCCAGGTTGGTTGAGGTCGGTTTCTACTTGTGCCCGCTACGGCGAGGTCTTCATATACTGCGTCCGACGTCTGGCTGGGAATCGAAGACTCTGCGCGAGCCGGATTATTGGTGTCCATTTGTTCATTTGAAACGTCCAATGCGGCGTTTTTTTTTTTTGACCAGGGGTATGTCGCTGTACAGCTCGTATAGTTCCTGGTTGAACCTTCGTCTCCATAGCCAGTCAACGCAAACGGGACCGAATATTTTTCGAAGAATTTTCCTCTCGCATCGACCAAGGATTTTTTCATCAGCTTTTGATACGGTCCATGCTTCAGCGCCGTAGAGCAGGACTGGGATAGTAAGGGTGTTATATAGCCTAAATATTCATATACTGCGTACGACGTCTGGCTGGGAATCGAAGACTCTGCGCGAGCCGGATTATTGGTGTCCATTTGTTCATTTGAAACGTCCAATGGGGCGTTTTTTTTTTGACCAGGGGTATGTCGCTGTACAGCTCGTATAGTTCCTGTTTGAACCATCGTCTCCATAGCCAGTCAACGCAAATGGGACGGAAGATTTTTCGAAGAATTTTCCTCTCGCATCGACCAAGGATTTTTTCATTCGCTTTTGATACGGTCCATGCTTCAGCGCCGTAGAGCAGGACTGGGATAGTAACGGTCTTATATAGGATCTCCTTATCCCGAAGAAACAGCATTTGGCAAAAGTAATTCTTCGTTTAATTTCTTACGATATGCTGTTGTCAGAGTTAATAGCGGAGCACAGGTAGACAAAGTCCCTTACTTCCTCAAAGTTATATCTGTCAATGGTGACGTTCTGTCCAATTCGTCGATGTTATGTGTCCTTTCGTGTTGACAGCATATACTTAGTCTTACCCTCTTTTACTGCTAAACCCATTTTTGCCGCTTCGTTCTCTTGACTAGCAAACGGTGGCTATGACATCACGTTGAGTCCTACCAATGATGTCGATATCGTCGGCGTATGCTTGTAGTTGCACCGATTTTTGGGAATTTGCACAATCATATTGAGAATCAAATTGAAGAAGTCACATGACAGCGCATCGCCTTGCCTAAATCCTTTTTTGGTATCGAATGTGTCGGCGAGGTTGTTTCCGACCCTGATGGTGCAGCGAGAAATCTCCATTCATCCTTCACAAACGAACGAGTTTGGGCGGTATACCAAAACTAGACATGGCTCTGTATAGTTCATCTCTATAAATTGGGTTTTTCTTCCAGGATCTGCCGAAGTGCGAAAATTTGTTGTGGACTTTCCTGGCCTAAAACCACACTGATAAGGGCCGATCAGGTTGTTGGTAAACGGTTTCAGGCGTTCACATATTACGGGAGATAGGATCTTGTAGGCAATGTTGAGGAGACTAATTCCTCTCTATGTACTCGATCTCGCGCTTTTCTTGCCTTTTTTCTTCTTTCTGAAAAGCCGGTGTTCTTCCTTCTTCTCTGTCTATAGAGCTCAATGGCAGTTCTGGTCTTCACCTGCAGCTTAGACTTATAGGCCTCGTTCTTGGCTGCAAGCATCTGTCGGCATTCCTCATAAAAATAGGGGTTTCTTGCTTGTGGCCGCGAGAAACCTAGCACATCAGTTGCGGCTAATCTAATGGCATGTTGGCATCTTGCCATTGTTCTTCGACATTAGATGCTGGTGGTATGGTGTGAATCGAGAGGTTAAGGGATTGCGATTGCAGTCTTTCGACATTAAATTTTTTCACAGTATTTCTGGTTTATTGTGGCGTTGTGGATATCCACATCCTTACCTTGGCTGCAACAAAGTAGTAATCCTAGTCGATGTTAGCCTCTCGTAATGTTCGGACATCCAAAATACTGGATGCGTACCTCTTCTCTATCGCAATGTGATCAATTTGGTTGACTGTTCGTTGATCTGGAGACTGCATTGTCCCTGTATGGATATCGAGGTGAGGAAACAGTGTGCTGGCTATAGTGTCATTTCATTCCGTAGCGAAGTCAATTAGCCTAACTTCGTTGCCAGACGTGTTTTCGTGTAGGCTGTGTTTTTCGACAATACTGCTAAAGATGTCTTCTTGTCCTACCTTTGCGTTAAAATCTCCCTATGGTAGTCGCTCATAGGTTTTGTCAAGGAGCTCGTAGAAGCAATCTTTAGTTATATCATCTTTTTCCTCTGTCGGAGAGTGAGCGCATATAATGCTTATGTTATCGAATTTGGCCTTGATGCGAATTGTTACAACGCGTTCGCGAAGGTGTTGTAAATATAAGACTTCTTGACTAAGTTTGGCACTTATAATAAATCCTCGCCCGAAAAGTCGCTGTTTATGCTCACTATAACCGGTCCGTAGTAGCTGTCACTCTTTTTTCTCATCGTATTTCCTGGATGGCAGTAATGTCTGATCTGTAGCAGTATAGCGCTTCGGCTATTTGTTCACCTGCACCTCTCCTGTTTAATGTTCTCTCATTTTATTTGAAATCACGAACGTCGTAGTCCTTTTTTCATCAACAATAAGATCAGTCCTTTCCGATGCTATTGGTTGCTTCATACCAATAGGTTTTTTCTATTTTTCTAACCCAAAACTCAACCTCCAACTTGGAGGGCCAGTTTCAATTCATTAGATAATCCTAGGACACGGGGCCTTCAGTATCCACTAGGGGCTGCCGTTGACCTTTCGGTTCATCCGCCACCATCTCTGTTCAAGGGGCCTGACTTACCCTTGAGATTCATAGATAACCTGCTGTACGAATATTTAATTTCAAAGCAGCTCATCTATATCATTTAATAAGCTAATTTGTGCAATTAAATCGATTAAAAGTGGATTTGATTGTACAACATACATACATAGAACTATTTTGAAAAGTGCAAAATGTTTTGAAAAAAATGCGTTTGAAGTACATATTCACAATCATTGAAGGGCTTGAAATAAACCTTCTAATACACATTCACACAGACACTACAAAGTTGGATTTTATTTTCGACATGTTAAGCCCGAAATTATTTACTACATTTTCTGAACTCCATAGTTGCGTAGAATTTAAAAAACATCGGCTCCTAACAAACAGTTTTTACTTACCAGATACAAGACCTTTCAAGAAATCAGCTTATTACCATGTAATAGGATCTTACACCAATGTTGGCCAGTCAATAAATGCCATCTAGCCTCCCACACTTTACCAACAAAAACCAAAATAAACGACCGATAACAATTTCATTCAATGTCCTCCCCCTCCTTACAATCCATTGGAATATCCTGCGGGAAACATGACTCTTCACATAAACGCTGCAATTTTATTTAATCAAAAACAATTTCCAAAATCAATGGAGATGACGAAACCATCGGAAGGAAGCACAAGGAAGAGAAGCAAAAAAAATGCGTGCTTCGACCATTTTTCGTATCGGAAACTCGTCGTAATCACGTGCGTCATTCTTTGAAACGAACACGGAAATCCATCTGTGTGCGTGTGTCAACAGAGCGTTGACAAACACATTTCGCTGACAATATCGAAAAAATAAAATAAATGTCGGTAAATATTTTTTATCATCTCAGTTGTCATTAAATTGGCTACACAAGTGTATTTACAGAACCATCGTCCTTATGGCTTTTGTTTCAATCTACGCAGACACGCACAAGCAGGACAACGAAATCCATGTCAAATTGATGCGAGTCCTCTTCTTTTATACGTTTGTGTTATTAACTTTAATATTGCTCGGATTTCAGGATGAAGGACGATAATGTGATCCTTTTTACGTTTGTATAGTAAAATGTCTCGGGAAGGATATGTTTAATTCATCACCCAAAGGACAATATGCCATTTTTATTAGAAGACGACGACGACGGCGACAAAGTGTGCAGAATCCTTTCCCAACGATACCAGGATCATCTTTCATTCCTCCGCTTTTATCATTATTCTCCTTGGTGAGTGTGTGTGTGTGTGTGTGTCGGTGTTGCACAAGTCTTTAATACTTGTTTACACCCTTGATGACAGAATGAGATAGGGGAGTGAATGTAATGGCAAGGATTTCGCCCCAGCGGGCTTCGATATCGGTTGTGCGTAGCAGAAGCCACCTCACTGAAGTGTGTGGCTATGGTTCCCACGAATATCATACTTCTTGAGATTAGGTGGGCACGTTCGAAAGCGGCATTGATGATACTTGTCAAGCGGCTTATTCCTGTGGCAGGGTAGCGATGAAGTTGCTGAGACGGCAGAGGATTAAACGGAATACATGTGGCCTTTCGGTTGCCTTAGCGGAAAAGATGCATATAGCGCGCGGCTGGATGATAGCGATGGTGGATCACTCCGTTTGCTTTCACTTTCACTGAGCGATGTTGTTGATTATTTTGAGGACTTAACGCAGATTCTCCCTGTATGGGATATCAATGTTTACTTCCGCAATATTATATATTGTATCCGTTTTGATGGGATGGCATTAATATTGAAGTTGAACTTGTTGTTTCCGGAGTTCTTATAGAAGGGTTGTTTACTTTTTTATTTTTCCAATTTGAGTGTGGCAGGAATTGAGCCTTGGGGAGTTTTTGGTAAAAGTAATTACAGTGGTTTTGTTGATTTTGAAGGGACATTTTTATATTCCCTTATTTTTCAAACTCTTCATCGGGTTATAATTTTTGTAAATTATGTAGAAGAGTCTATTATAGGTTGTTAGGTTGTCCTCACACTATGGCACTTTATTCTTTTCCAAGGACGACAGGGGAATAATTTCCAAGATGAAGTGTCATCTTCAGTCCCAGAAAGCCAACAATCTAAATGAAATGTTCCGACCATTCGGGCAACAGGCCATTTAGGAATCAGGCCTCTTGAACAGGTTTAGATAAGCTAGCATGAAAATTATTACTTCTTTAATGGTGTTCGTTTTATGAGTGTATGTGCAACATTCAAGTGCTGGTGGGTTCTAACTGCTGGCATGAAATTACCTGGCATTACTAATTTACAATACAAATGTCATACCCCGGTGGTAATTCACTGAAAAGTGACAGTAAGATATACAGTAGCACTAGTGTAAAAGAGAAAACATACCCAACATCAAATTCACTTTCATCGCAGTGGATGACCTACTCGTTAACAAAATTCTTCCAACCTTTGCTTTATCTCGCGAGTAAGAGCTCTCGTGTACAGATACACTAACTCATAGAAATATTACAAAAGTTAATGTTCATACTTTTTAATCTAAGCCCCTGGTCAATTCCGTAGTAGATACTGATGGCCCAGTGTCCTAGGGGTGTCTAATAAATAAAAAAAAAAAAATGAAAGTAAACATCTTAAAAAACCGACGGTACGATTCAAAGAATCTCAGGCTAACTGGGATATGTTTACGTCATCAACGCACTCCCTATCTACAAGTTCCCCTCATTCTAATAACATCAACCAAGAAGCAGCCAAAATCAAAAAAATTTTAAGAACTGCAGCAGCGAAATCCATGCCAATAACTAAACAGAAGTCAAGAAATGGTAATAAAAATCCAGTATGGTTTAATAAGGACATTGCAATATTGGTTAAAGCCAAGAACTTAGCCTGGAAAAAAGTTCGAAGATACCCAAATACTCAAAATTGCTTAGCATACAGAAAAGCGAGTGCCAAGGTAAAATATGAAAGCATCATAGCAAAAAGATCATCATGGGATAACTTCGTGAACACAATGGACCCAGCTTTGGACACCAGAACCCTATGGAATCGAATAAAATCCTTAAGATCATCAAACTACACCCAAAATTTTCCCTATATTTTCCTCAATGGTACTCTGGAAAATGACCCAGAAAAAATATCCGATATTTTCTCTAAAACATGGGGAAAATATAGTGAGAATAATACTTTTTCAGACTACGTTATAACTAGGAAACGGAATTTCAACTTAAGTGATCTTCCTCACCAAGAAAACATATGCTTAGAGCTTATAGACGACATTTCAAGAAAGGAATTTGACACTACACTACATATGCTTAAAGGTAACGCCCCTGGAGAAGACAAAATTACATATGCTATGGTTAAATCAGCAGCTGAAAGTCTTAAGAACCGAATTTGCTTGCTTTTTAACAACATCCTTCGGACTGGTATCTTTCCTCACGATTGGAAGAAAGCTATACTTAAGCCGATTCCCAAGAGCTCTCGTAACTACCACCAACTTGATGGATATCGCCCGATATCCCTTCTTCCTGTTCTCTCCAAAATTTTCGAAAAAATTATAGGTCGTAGAATAGGCTGGCGGATGGAAAACTTAATTAGTAATAAACAGCATGCTTTTAGACAGAGGAGTTCAATCTCTAATTCACCTCATGGAACATAAACTGGCAGACAATCTCTCATCTCGAAAGCACAGCGTAGTGATGTCATCCGACCTAGAGAAAGCTTTCGACCGCGTCACAACTTTTCCTGTAATTGAACAATTACATAAGTGGGGAGTTCCAGAAAAAATCTTAAAAGTTATCGTGTCCTTTTTATCCGGAAGAACCTTTTGCGTTAATGTCAGCGGTTTTACCTCAATCAAATCAAATCTAGAAAACGGGGTACCACAAGGGTCGCCTTTATCAGTATACCTCTATAATGCATACATAGACGCTCTTATAACGAAACTTGAAAAACCTAAACTTGGTCTAGATTTCGTTGGTGTATATGTAGACAACATCTACATAGTAGCCTCTGGAGATCCTTCCACTGTGAACACCATTCTTAAGTCAGCAGACGAAGAAATCCATACGTGGACCCAAGAAACCGGTGCTATTGTTCCACCATCCAAAATAGAGGCACTCCACCTTTGTCGGAAAAAGAAATGCTTATACACAAATTACCCACTCATAATTCGCGGCTCCACAGTCAATCTGAGAAAAGATCTTAGAATACTCGGTGTTACTTTCAGTAGCAATATGAAATGGGACCTTCACATCAAAAATACCGTTAATCAACTGAAGAATCGAAACAATGCTCTGAAAATGATATGTTCTCGCCGAAAAGGTCCACATCTGGAAACCGCCCTTAAAATAACCAAAACTCTGGTCGAAGGAACCCTCCAGCACGGAATTACTCTATTTATGTGGACTACAAAGAAAAACTTAGGGAGCATAGATATAGCCATAAATGAATGTTACCGTACATCCACAGGAGCATTAAGGACAACACCAATCGAAGCTCTTAGAATAGAAGCCGGTTTTAAACCAATCATTAAACTAGGACAAAAAAGGGCGATAAATTTAATGAGCAAAGCAAAATTATGTAAATATTAAAATTTATTCCTAAAAGTATAAAATTCTCATTTTAAGAAGAAAGTAAAATTACTTTTCTTTTCATTTTTTATTTATGTTGTCGTATCAATTTTTGTATTCAATACTCAATAATTTTAAAACGACATCTATGGTCTTGCTGCCCTGATGTCTTCAAATGTAAATAATTTCAAAATTTATTTTGTAAATTATTTTTGATAAATAAATAAATAAATAAATAAATAAATAAATTAAAACTTGCCCTCCATTTTGGAGATTGTACTTTTTCACAGAAAACATATTGCTACGAAGTAACAAAGAGCCTCGGGAAGGACTAATTTTATTATCGGCGACCATACTAAACAAAATCAATATCAACGACGTTCGTACCCGGAATGTTTGAACACTTAATAGCAAAGTTGCAGCCAAACAAACAGCGGATATTCTCAGATGCTCCAAAGCAGACATTACTGCCTTTCAGAAAATACGATGTGATGGGATGAGAAAAGTGATGCTGAAAAAATGTGTGTATCTGTGACATTTTTTCAGCATCCCTTTTCTCATCCCATCCTATTGTATGCCACATGCCACATCAAGCTTTGCAATACTGAAAAATTTAATTGAAAGACTACAATCGTAAGACAATCTGCCCTAGCGAGGTATTCGTCGGAGCGGAAAATTTTCCGCAACGCATAATTCGTCGGAGATTCAAATTCCATTCGAGGTATTTTCCATCGGAAAGAAATACTACACAAATGCGACGACAAAGCTCGTACTGTTCAGGGGTGGTATTTTCCATTGAGCTCGCCCTGGAAACACAAATTCAAACGATTAGTACGAAAATTACTTAAATAAATAGTTTTATATAATTACATAAATTTTTCTATTACTCCACTTCACTTCGTAAACAAATTCCGCGACGAATTTGTGTCGGAGGAAATCGGAAAAAGAATTGCACTTAGCTGTCAAAAATTTAACAAAAAATGCTCCTGAACGCACTTCAACGCAATTCGCTGGGATGCGTTACGAAATGTCGGAGAAATATTCCGAACAGCTTTTTTGAAGAATACCTCGAAGCAATAATCATCGGAATCGTACAAAATCGGAGAATTTTCCGCTCCGACGGATACCTCGCTAGGGCCGAATACCAAGTCCTTTGTAAAACTTAACTTCTCCCTTAACCTCTCGAATATTCGGATAAGCTATAGATTCTTGCTTCTAAGATATTGAACAATCCGTTTCAGGACAAATCCGCCAACATAAATATTGCATGCGCTCACGTTCCGACGGAATAACAAGATGACATCGCCAAAGAATGTATCTACGATCTTCTGGACAAAACTTATGAGCGACTAACCAATTAAAATCGTGAGATTTTAAGGCAAACATCGGAAGAGTCGGCCTCTTTAGCAGTATTGTAGGAAACCACTTATGCATGGGACACCATGCATAAGTGCGCATAAGACAATAGACTATGCTATGTTACGAATGGCATTGCGTTCGTCCAAATTATCTCGCCACCACTGTAATTTCATATGCACAATGGTATAAAATTCCATTTCAACAAGGAAATTGTGCTGATCCTTCGTTAAGAATCGTGGTAGTAAGTAGTGCCAACCTAATGCAATTGGGCCCAGGAACTAAAATCTATTTCCTCGCCGACACGTTATTTTTTTTTTATTAAACTGTCGAAGCGGAAGGAACACTTGTTCGAGACAGACTTGCACTACCAGGTAATTCACTATGAGGTAAAACTGTTTCCATCCAAACCATAAACATCCATCTTTTTGGTTTATTGTAGTGAATTTTGGGAAACAGATATCATATAAGTACTGTTCCCTTCACAATTAATTTTCCAATTGACATCCACATACAAATCAAATAAAACACAGGTAAATGCAGTGATACCTTTTTAAACATAAAGTAGACCCTGATAGTGTTCTTAATTTGCAGTGATCATACCGAATCCCCCACCGCTAGATTAAATACCCTGGCCCAGACGCATCCACTGGTGTTGGGCATAAAAAGTATTCTAGAGTCACGGTCACTAGACTCTCCATACCGACAAGAAAAAAAATATTTGCTCCCGAAAGCAATTCAAAATTGACGCTCTTGATAAGGGCCCAGCTAAGCCCCGTCGTCATCGTATCATTCAGTTTACCGCTCTCCCTTTGCCTACCAAACCGGTGGAGACTTTCTCCCATAACCGAGCAATTCTCTTCCATAACGACCAGCATTCAGCAATCAAACCAGTGACCAGATTAGAGGTCGGAAACGGTTGCAACTGGCTAGTGGTAGGGATGAAACGATACCTTCAAGGTATCGCGTACTTGTACTCGATACTAGTTAGTATCGAAAAAAAGTATCGAAAGTACTCGGGTATCGGATGAAAAGTATCGATACCTACTTGAATCGAATGAAAATTCCAGATTAAAACACAATCATTAATTTTTCAAGTTTTTATTTTTCAGAAGAATAAAATACATTTTGTGGAATATTTCCTAAAAACATCAGTTTTTCTAGATGTTTTCCACTTAATCGGTTTCTGGTTTTGCTGATTGTTGCCCCCGCCTTGGAAAACAATCTTTCACAAGGTACTGACGAAGCAACAACCACCAAAAACATCTTTGCATGTTTATATAAAGAAGGGAAAAATGCTTTCATATCTTCCCACTCTTCGAGTGGATTGGATTTCAAGTTAGAAGAAACAGGAGAAGACAAATATGATGAAACGAAATCATTTTTAACAGACGTTTTTTTCTTTTCTGATTAATTACGAGTGCCTTGTGATGCTTCCAAAAATCGAAATCTTCTGGCGTTTCGTCGATATCTGAGTCACTACTAGAAATGGACATATCTGCTTTAACAAGTTCGTTTAGCTTTTGGACTGGGATCTCGAAAATGTATGTTTTTGAACCTAGGGTCCAACAACGTTGCTAATGCTACGTTTTCATTATATTCGATATTCTGAAATCTGTGATGCAATTCTGTGTATACGATTTTATGCACACAGTTCACACTATCATAATTTGAAGAGAATGTTTTTAATTCTTTTTCCAAACAGTTCAGCATTGGAATTATTTGAGAGACAGTAGTATACTTTTCACTCGAGGATTCTTTAGTTACATATTCAAAAGGCTTTAGTAACTTCACTAATTGCTTGGATATTTCGATTTCTGTACTATTCAGCATTTCAGGGCTGGAGCAATCATCAAGAAGAAGGTGAGAACAAATTTTGGAAAGTTCCAAAAATCTTTCTATCATATAATAGCATGAATTCCATCGTGTGCACACATCCAATAAAAGTTTTTTCGTGGAACCTTCAGAAACTCCAGAAATAATTTGAAGCTTACGAAGTTTATCGGAGTTCCTAACGCTATTTTTTACCCATTTCACGATGGTTCTTATCTAACAAAAAAACAGAATTTCGTATTAAAATATTGCGGAAAAAAACTCGAGAAACAAAAATACCTTCGTTATTATAGGTTTGATTGAATCATTCTTTATTCCAGCTTCGACGATCAGGTTTATTGTATGTGGGAAACATGGTAGATGTTTTTTCCCGGAAGCTAAATTCCTTATAGCTGCGACCATGTTTGTTCCATTGTCTGTTACAAAACATCTTATTTTTTCGATCGGGATTTTCCATTCACTTAAGATGTCTTCTAAGATTTTTTTGATGTAATCGGCTGCGTGGCTTTCACTTAGCTCTCTTTCAGCTATGTTACAACTAAGAAACTTTTTTCTTGCATAGTCTCTGTCCAAATGTCCAATGTTACACAAAAATCACTAGCTTTTTCAATTTTTGTCTTATATTGTAATACCGTCACTTCATATTTTTCAGCAAGCCTTTTTTTTAAATATGTGCTAGAAGGAACTTTATACAAAGGTGCAGCTTCCTTCATAAGTCTCAAAAATCCCTCTCCTTCGACAACGTTGAAGGGACGCATATCTTTGCATATGAAAAATAAAATACCCAATGTTAGTTTTTCACACTTTGATCCTCCATCTAAATAAGAAACAAAAAAGTTATAAAGTTGTACTTGTTCAAATTTTGCATGTGTTACCCCTATGACAGATAATTCTATTGAATGAAGACTTAATGGCGTTGTATTCTTCGTCTTGACACTTTGGTTTTTTTCCAGAAGATTCGGCGTATACTTCTGCTGCTTCTTCTGTTGCAATCGCTGCAGATGATGTTGAAGCCGGCGAATCTACATCTTGGGACATTTGATTTGCAGAATAATCAGGATCTGAATGTTCTTTCTGTAGTCGGGTGATTTTTTAGCTGGTTTGGTTTTGGCAACACTGGTTTTGACAGCTGACGTGTGTTTAGTACCTTGTGTCACTATCAAACAGCTTCAGTTTGGTTTGCAATTTAACCATGGATCGTCTTACAAATGAACAACGCTTGGAAATTATTGAATTTTACTATCAAAATTCGTGCTCGGTTCGAAATGTTCATCGCGCGCTGCTTCCATTTTATGATCGGCATTCTCGACCTTCTGAGCAGTCTATTCGGAAGATTGTGACCAAATTTCGCACCAAATTTACTTTGTTGGACATTAAACCACCAACACGTTTACGTACTGTGCGTAGTGAAGAAAATATTGCGGCCGTATCAGCTAGTGTGACAGAAGACCGCGAAATGTCGATTCGGCGCCGTTCCCAGCAGTTAGGCCTTTGTTACAGCACTACGTGGAAAATTTTGCGGAAGGATTTGGGCGTAAAGCCTTTTAAGATACAGCTGGTGCAAGAACTAAAGCCAGCCGACCTACCACAACGCCGAATTTTTGGTGAATGGGCTCTTGGAAAGCTGGCCGAGGATCCGCTTTTTTATCGAAAAATTGTGTTCAGCGATGAGGCTCATTTTTGGTTGAATGGGTACGTAAATAAGCAAAATTGCCGCATTTGGAGTGAAGATCAGCCAGAAGCATTGCAACAGCTACCAATGCATCCCGAAAAAGCCACTGTTTGGTGCGGTTTATGGGCCGGCGGCATTATTGGGCCATATTTCTTCAAAGATGATGCGAATCGCAGCGTTACTGTCAATGGTGAACGCTACCGAGCGATGATAACAAACTTTTTTTTGCCCGAAATGGAAGTTCTTGACTTGCATGATATGTGGTTTCAACAAGACGGTGCCACATGCCACACAGCACGCGAAACAATGGCGCAATTGCGAGGCGAGTTTGGTGAACAGTTAATTTCACGTTTCGGGCCGGTCAATTGGCCGCCTAGATCGTGCGATTTGACACCATTAGATTATTTTTTGTGGGGGTATGTCAAGGCTAATGTCTATAGGGACAAGCCCGCTTCGATTGACGCACTGGAAGCCAACATCCATGCATTCATTCGTGAGATACCGGCCGATATGTGTGAAAGAGTATGCCAAAATTGGACTCAGCGGATGGGCTACCTGAGACGCAGCCGCGGTCAACATTTGCATGAAATTATCTTTAAACATTAAATTGCAAGGTTCAAACTATCGATTCAAATAAATATTTCATTTTTCAAAAAAAGTTCTAAACCTCTTAAAAAATCACCCGTTATAATATAAATTTATAAATACAAAATGCAAGAAAAACTGATTCATTAACTTACTTTGATAATACGTGTTGTTTTGTTAAAATTATATGGTGGCTCCTCAAATGTTTGTGCAAATTGGAAGTATTTCCGCAGTATTTTACTTCTTTAAAGCATCTTTTGCAAGTCGCGTCAACTTTATTTTTTTTCGTAAAATATAACCATATTTCTGAAGTTGGCGGGCTCATTTTTAATAATTTATTAATAAACGATTGAACAAAAGCGACCAAACTCACCACTGACAAACGATTTAAGACTTTAGAATTTACGACTTTAGATAAAAGCTCTCTAGGAATGCGCGTTTAGTTAATTCCATTTTGTAAACGAATTCATAAAGGCTTTAAGAGTGTGCGTAAAGAGAGATAAAATGCGTGGTGTTTGTGTTTAAGTAATGCAAGAATTCGTATGTGTGTGAGGAAACTGTGTGATTTCTGTTTTGTGCTAAGAGGAATACAAAATTGCATGAACATTGAGTATGTGTGTGAAACTAGGTTGCGTGTTAAGTCAAAGTGCAAAATTTCATTCGATGCAACTACTTTTATACGATACCTACTTTGTATCGCAACCAAAGGTATCGATTACCAAAATACTTGGTATCGAATCAAAAGTATCGAGTATGTAGTTGTATTTACTTGTATCGATTCATCCCTAGCTAGTGGTAATAGTCGGTGAAAAGGTGCATAACGTTCGGTTAAGTGCGGAAACTGGTACCGGTGGATGGTGGAATCAAAACTAGGTAAACAGATCGGTCGGCGGCGGGACATAAGCGGTACTGCGCGCTTCCGAAAAGCGCATCAAAAGTGTATGAAGGAGCATATAAATAATAAAATAAACATTAAAGAACAACCAACAAACAACAATCAATAAAAAGAAAGAAAAAAAAATAGGAAAAAAATGTGGTGTTAAAAGCTAAAGATGTTTATAAAATATTTGAAATTGCCTAATTTGCCTACTAAATTGCCTAAATTACCTAGTGTCCTACTTAATATATTAGTAACCTATTATTTATTTATTTTTTTATTTATTTACGTCAATTCGAGATCTTTTAAATCCACATTTAGACTACAGAAAGTTAACAATTCAAACAAAAATAAAAATAAATAGATAGTTCTTAGTATATAATCCTATGTATGTACATGTATGTATAATTGAATATAATTTACTAAATTAAGAAGTGCAATAACAAGTTGTTTTTAAAGTAAGTCTACTTGTGTGGAAGTTAAAATCTATAGTGTCAGATATTAAATTGGTTTCTCTAACACAGCGAGTTATAGGTTCATTTTAGTGATGAGCTTACCGGTTATTTTTGAATAACTGTTATAACGGTTACCGTTTTTTCATGGTAACAGTTATTCTTAGCGGTTATTCGGTAACTGTTATTTTGCATATAAATTCTGAAAATTTGTCGGCTGAATGCATATTCATAGAAAAATTTTTTTTCTTATTTTGGTTTTAACCATTGACGTTCAATCAAATTTATTTCATATATACAAAATAAAATAAAAATAAATTAACAAGTAACAAAAAAAGCAAACATTAATAATTTCATAAAAACGACAGTCACAATATGTCTGTAATATTTTTAAGTAATTTAAAATTGTTGATTTTGATATGAAAGAAAAATAGAAAAGTATTTCTTCGAAACACTAGAAAAAAGGTTAAATGATTTTAGGAATGAACAACTGCAATAAAATTGATAAAAACCTGATAAACGGTAGTAGATATCAAGCAGAACAGGCATGTTTTGAGAAAAGCCTCTCACAAGGAACCGAAGATGCCTGGGGACATAATCTTTCCCTCGCCAATTTGGACAGATAAGGGAAGTTGTATTGATTATCCTGCCACCATCCCAAACAATTTGATTTTCTGGGTAAAACTGCTTCTTCCAGATATCTTTGGATCTCGATTTTTGAATCCATCAATATCTCAGCCATCCTTGGATGAAATTTTACAGTTTATGTCTTCACAGATAGTGGACAGTCTATATATTGACAATTACAGTGTGTTTTGTTACTTTTGCCATCAAAAAGCCCTGAAATCGCATTTTTCCGGAACATAAAAAAATCGTTTC
The DNA here is from genome assembly GCA_932526625.1 of Rhingia campestris. Classification (NCBI taxonomy): domain Eukaryota; kingdom Metazoa; phylum Arthropoda; class Insecta; order Diptera; family Syrphidae; genus Rhingia; species Rhingia campestris. The sequence continues at coordinate 42,105,382 of OW052185.1, read as the reverse complement.
TTTTCGGATTTTCTGGATGGTTTTTAATCCATAAAAATCTTATCCTTGGATTCAAGTTGACAGTTAATCTTTATTACTTGAAACAGTATTTCGACCCACATGTGCGTATGTTATCTAAAAGCTCTAACATTATTATTAGAATAACTGAATATCACACAAATAACTATAATACTATATAATACTATAATACGTTATTAGAATAACTAGATAACACATTAATAACTAAATATCATCAACTCCTCTCGGAGTTATTTCTTTATGGTTCTTGGAATAACTAATAACTGGTATCGTTAAAATCGAGTAACCGGTTATAACAGTTGCCGGTGAATAACCAGTTGCTGGTAACAGTTATCGATATATCGACCAACACTAGTTCATTTCGTGCAGAGTTAACCCTATGTTCATTTTCACGAAGCAGACAACGTTCTCTTAGCTGTCGAGATGGTGCATAAAGATCAATCAAAGATAATAGAAAAGGGCATTTAATATGGTATGATAAAATATCACTTTCAAACATAATTGAGGAAATTTTCCGTCTATTTTCAAGCGACTGAATGTCGAGAAGTTGACATCTAGTAGAGTAGGAAGGAGTTTCGATGTTCCAACCTAGTTTCCATATAGCAAATCTAGTGATTTTTTTTTGTATATTTTCAATTCTTTTCGAATGAACGTTGTAATATGGATTCCAAATCACACAGCAGTATTCTAAAATTGATCTAACATACGAGCTAAATAGAGATTTTATAGTAAATGGATCCTTAACCCTCGTGTCAATACGAAATTAATACACGTTTGGTCAGCGCGACGGGTACCCGGGTACCCCCATATATTTTGTATGAGCTGGGACAAAAAAAAAGGAAGAGTTACATAGAAAAAGTGATAGAAACAAAGTCAAGAGTACATTTTATTCAGTTAATGTTTAAATGATACACTGTACACAATTTTTTATGCATTTTTTGAACATGAATGACATTTGTTTATAGTGATATTATGTTGGTCGCAGATAAGCTTTTCACAAAAGTTGCAGCATTTTCTGGTTTTTCGCCTGGGTTTACGTTGCTCCGAACAGACATGACACGACCCTTGAATTTTGAGCCGTCCATCGGGTCCTCGTGGTGGTATCCCTGCGGGTGATGCCTTATGTGATACAGGTGTGTGCGAACGGATATTCTCACCAAGCATAGCTTCAATGCCATTTTTTGTGTTGAAGTTGCGGTAAATAAGGGGGTTTTCGGATCTTTCGCAAATACTCGGCATGCACAACTGCTTTCCTAACTCTTGCAGGAATTTTCGGCGGTTATCCTTTCTTATTGCGGCCTCCTTGTTGTGCTCAGTATAGTTATAAAACATGGCAACTGGCCCTCGTTTGGTAGCTCGTTTTGTTGTTAAATGACTAACCATTTTGTGTTTATTTTTATCAACCGATATGGCATTATCATGGTGCATTGTGGATAAAAGAATAACGGCCTTATCCTTTTTAGGAACGTAGGAAACGATGGTCTTATTTCCCATGAACCCAAATAGAGACGACTGGACAATTCGTGACTTATTTTTCAGCATTTCTTTTTGGATGCAAGCTTTATTAGCACGTAACGTTCCAACCAAAGTTAGATTTTTGCTGAGAAGATAATCGGCCAGTTCCAGAGAAGTGAAAAAGTTATCCATTGTAATATTACGGCCGGATCCTTCGTAATGACGAACCAACCGTTTTACCACCTTTTCCCCCACTTGCGTTTCACGTGGACCATTAACGGGTTTTCCGGTGTATATTTCTCCTTTCAGAGGGAAGAAAGTCTTTGAATCGCAAGCCCACCACACCTTCATACCATATTTGGCTGGCTTCGATGGTATGTATTGCGTGAATTGTGTTCTACCTCTGTAGGGAAAAAGCTGTTCATCGATTGTTATATTCGCTGATGGTCTATAGTTCTTATTGAGACTAACATTCATAATATCCCACAAGTCTCGAATTGGAGCAGCTTTGTCAACTTTCAGTCGATGTATTCTGGTAACGTAGTTATCGAATCGTATAAACCGATTGATAGCCCAAAATCTATTAATGCTCATGGTAGCGCGATATAACGGCAAGGCTGTAACCTTCCAGAGCTCTACTGAATGCTCATTATTGGAATGATGAGCACCAGCTGTTATTAATATTCCAAGATAGCTATTGAGCTCCTGCATTGTAAGCGGCCTCCAAACTTTAGGCTCACGCGTAGGATTTTTCGCGTTCATAGCTGCATAAATGTTCACAGCCTTGCGATTAGTTTCACGAACTATAATGGTGCACATATCGGTGGTAAAAAATAAATGGAATAGTTGTGATTCAGACAGCAATTCAGACGATTGAAAAGGCCCAGTTCTGCCTCGAATAATGTTATGGCTTAGCGTTCTGGTGGCTTGATTTTGGGGATTCGCAGTCCATATGGTACGTTCTTCATCTTTTTTTTGCCTGCCTATCAGCGTTCCTGGTAACACAACGCTTACCTCAGCCGCTGTTTGGTCAACCTCATTTGTCCCACCATTCTCATCATCATTTTCAGCATTGTAACCATCCGAATCTGAATCAAAACTCTCATCTTGCTCAGCCACCGCGTTATTGTCGATGCCGTCTATATCCGAATACTCAGCATCATGTGGTTCATGGTAAGATGGAACATAATTATCGTCAGAACCATCACTGTAGTTGGCTTCCTCAGATTCACTGCACTCATCCAGCAAATTACGGTAATATTCTTCTTGCCGTTCAAAAGACATTCTGAAATGTTATCAAATATGTTTTTATAGAATATTATATTCATTCAGAATATTATATTCACATGTCACTTACCGATTAACTAGCGATGCTTTACGCTGAGAATTACTCATATTTCCAATTTGTTATTACCTGCACCACGTAACGTACGTCTGAACTGCACACACTTAAGACACAAAGTGATAAAATGGTTTAATTTTGCAAACGAAACGCAGTAACACAATTATTTTTGCTGAGACATGTCCAAACGCGAAAAACATATACAAATCAGTACAATATAAATAGGGGTACCTGGGTGTACATCGCATATAACTCCGTATTAGAATTGAAAAATTAATTTTATAAAATTAACAGATTTTATTTATTTTAAATGGAGTATACCATACGAAGCAGAATTAAATTTCATGAAGGTACTGAAAATATCATTATGTGGACTTGTGGGCGAAATGAATTTTTTATTGGTTCAAAAATCAAATGGATACCCGGGTACCCTCGCATTGACACGAAGGTTAAAGTCTTTGGAATTGCGTTTAATGAAACCTAGCATTGAGTTTGCTTTGGTTACAATATATTCCACGTGTTTCACAAAGTTCAATTTTTGGTCAAAGACTACACCGAGGTCTTTTTTCTCTGATACTCTTTCAAGAACATTGTTTTCAATTTTGTAATCAAAGAAAACTGGTGACATGTTACGAAAAAACGAAAAACATTGACATTTAGAGACATTCAAGAATAATTGGTTAACACAACACCATTCTGTTAGCCTTTGAAGATCATCCTGTAGAAGGAGACAATCATCAATCGATTTTATACATCTAAGAAATTTTAAATCATCTGCAAACAGAAGTCGAACTGAATTTTTAAAGGAGAATTATTATTGTATATTGTTTTGAGAGAATTAAGATCATTTTTTATCTCACTTACACTCATTGAAAGTTCATGAATACTATTAATGAAAGTGGAAAGGTTTAAGTTAGCACAAGAGTTTGTAATGTGAGCCTTGATATGCGGTTGCATGGAGGTGTCTGTCCTTAAGGTTATGTAGCTGGTTGGCACGCTGGCACAAGCTCGGCTTAGCTCGCCGTATCGGTCGGGGATCTTGCTACTCTTTCTCACACACAAAACAAATTAATATCGTGCCAATTGTATACTCAAAAAAAATACCGACATAAAGTAAAATAATAAATGTAGAAAAATAATTTTGCAAGCCTCATCTATAGTCACGGGATTAAAAGTACTAGTTGCTAATGTACTTTTTGCAGTGAATTCATCACCCACGATTCTCAAATCCAATCCGTCTAGATGGGACTGGTGTTACGCCCATCTCGGAAATTCCCGCCTCGTATGATACCCCCGCGGATACCACACCATGTCATCTATTTTCCAAATACTATTTACTAGACGACCCCTTACACATTCACGTTTCACACTTCACCTTTCTAGATACCTACCGATCTCACCACTACTTGTCTTCACCTAGCACATTATTCGCGTCTTAATCAATCGCGATCAAAATAAGAACTCAAAAGATTCATTGGTGTTATACACTTTCATTTAATCAATAAATAAAATGTTAATCCACACACATTAGTGGGGCCGGTTTATCTATGTTCTATACAAGATCTGTTAACTAACGGGTGATTTTTTAGCTGGTTTGGTTTTGGCAACACTGGTTTGGACAGCTGACGTGTGTTTAGTACCTTGTGTCACTGTCAAACAGCTTCAGTTTGGTTTGCAATTTAACCATGGATCGTCTTACAAATGAACAACGCTTGCAAATTATTGAATTTTACTATCAAAATTCGTGCTCGGTTCGAAATGTTCATCGCGCGCTGCTTCCATTTTATGATCGGCATTCTCGACCTTCTGAGCAGTCTATTCGGAAGATTGTGACCAAATTTCGCACCCAATTTACTTTGTTGGACATTAAACCACCAACACGTTTACGTACTGTGCGTAGTGAAGAAAATATTGTGGCCGTATCAGCTAGTGTGACAGAAGACCGCGAAATGTCGATTCGGCGCCGTTCCCAGCAGTTAGGCCTTTGTTACAGCACTACGTGGAAAATTTTGCGGAAGGATTTGGGCGTAAAGCCTTTTAAGATACAGCTGGTGCAAGAACTAAAGCCAGCCGACCTACCACAACGCCGAATTTTTGGTGAATGGGCTCTTGGAAAGCTGGCCGAGGATCCGCTTTTTTATCGAAAAATTGTGTTCAGCGATGGGGCTCATTTTTGGTTGAATGGGTACGTAAATTAGCAAAATTGCCGCATTTGGAGTGAAGATCAGCCAGAAGCATTGCAAAAGCTACCAATGCATCCCGAAAAAGCCACTGTTTGGTGCGGTTTATGGGCCGGCGGCATTATTGGGCCATATTTCTTCAAAGATGATGCGAATCGCAGCGTTACTGTCAATGGTGAACGCTACCGAGCGATGATAACAAACTTTTTTTTGCCCGAAATGAAAGTTCTTGACTTGCATGATATGTGGTTTCAACAAGACGCTGCCACATGCCACACAGCACGCGAAACAATGGCGCAATTGCGAGGCGAGTTTGGTGAACAGTTAATTTCACGTTTCGGGCCGGTCAATTGGCCGCCTAGATCGTGCGATTTGACACCATTAGATTATTTTTTGTGGGGGTATGTCAAGGCTAATGTCTATAGGGACAAGCCCGTTTCGATTGACGCACTGGAAGCCAACATCCATGCATTCATTCGTGAGATACCGGCCGATATGTGTGAAAGAGTATGCCAAAATTGGACTCAGCGGATGGGCTACCTGAGACGCAGCCGCGGTCAACATTTGCATGAAATTTTTTGTGTTTTTTTTTTTAAAAAAAGTTCTAAACCTCTTAAAAAATCACCCGTTACTTCCTCGACGTTGATGTGCACACTTACCTCATTTGGATCACAATTCAAATAACTATAACTTAATGTGTACCTTATATATAATATATAATTCCTTGAATCTTTTGAAGATTTATATCTTCTTTTCACTTTTATTTTCGGTGATATCTTTGAATTTGGACGATAATTCTCTCGTCAGACCGTATCACTTACCTATTATTATTTTAAAGACATCTTACTTTTCGGTTCAATTTAGCTATTCATATTAATTTTAGTATTTCTTTGCTTTCATAGTTCATACGCGTAAATAGTAACTTTTAATATGATAGAAAACAGTAAAAATGATCTTTGGTACCCACAGTTTGGTTGGTGTCTGCTGCGCAGGTGGCCTCGGCAACTTGTTGACGATGTTTACTGCACTTGTCATGGGTGCGATAAGCACGTGATGTTATTGTGGGTGCTTGGTTGACCGGTATATGCTGGTGTGTCGCCTGAATGTTCTGTCTGGATATCGTTGTCCAGAAGAATTTGTTGGAGACCGTTTGTCAGCTTAGACTTGGGTTTCAAGGTCTCGATCCAATTGAGGGATTGGACTTTGGTTCTTGGGTAAGCGTGGTGATGTTTATTTTGCGGTATGCTTGCAGGTAGCCCAATTGTGTGCTCGGCTTGAAGCGTACCTACGCAATATGTTGACAAATTCGTAATGATTGACACCGCGTGCGAAATTGTTTTCTGTACACTATAAAATGTGATCGAAAACTTCTGTGATCGCACGGCGCGTGTCGATCGATGGATAAGACTTGGATCAATCTGTTATTAGAATTTAATTCTGTATACGGATCACCGATTGTAGATCTCTCTCAATAGCGAATTAAAGCTCTAAATTGCACTGATCGTCTGTTATAACACTATACGATAACTTCTCACGATCAGTTTAAAATTGCAAAAGAAAGACGATCAACGAGGAAATGGGTTATATGCCGTGATCGTGTTGTCGAGAGTATAGCCACAGCGACCTCTTTGCTTGAAGTAATAAACTTCTTCAAATTATCGATGACGACAATTGGGGGGTCGATTACACTGATGATTTAAGGGGATAATACAATATTATTTTGGCAAATGTTACAAGTTGCATTTCCAAAATAAATTACGATTTAATAATGAATTATAATCATCGTCAGATAACTCGACACAATTTTTGTGAAAATGACGACCACAGTAATAACCGCACTCGACAAATTCAGTATTTTTTGAACGTTTTATAATAAGATTGCAATTAGCACAAATCTTTGACATTTTGAGAAGTAGTCACAACCGAATATAGAGGCGATCTGTGAAAGTGTGACTTGTGATAGTTTGGCTGTAGGTCGACTGGTTTAATTTTGTTTCCCCCCTATTAATAAACACCGAACAGCGATGAGTTAGCGCTAACACATCGGTTAAGTTGAAATTCCTATTAATAAATGTGTGTTAGCATTAACTGACGTGTGGTAAGAAGCGGATACATTAACTCACCGAATTTGATGTATAAGGTGCGGATAACTTTCTAAAATTGAAAATCGAATTGTCGTTCTTAAATTCAAAAATAATTTGTTCTGTCTTATAGGCGTTATTTTTTTTTTTAAATTATAAATTGTCTATAGGAAGTGTGTAAAATTAAAATTAAAAACTACTAAATGTCTCTTTTGGCTATTGATGTCATCGATATCCTTAATATGATGGACCGGCTCGGTGATGATGAAAACATCAGACGCCAGAAGACATATAAGAAACACATCAACCCCATGGATGAATTAGAGAACCATGAGTTTGAAAAGAAATATCGCTTTTCGAAATCCAATATGATTAAGTTGATAAATCTCGTAAAGGATGATTTAGAAGGTGACAAAAGGGGTGGTCACATTCCTGTCGATATCCAAGTGATGGCTGCAATACGATATTGGGGTCGTAATGAGGTAAGGATGTTATAGTTTATTGGATCAATTAAATTATTTTGTTTAATTTTTTTAAGATTCAAGACGATGGTGCAGATATGCATGGCCTTAGCCAACCAACACTGAGCAATGTAAGTGGTAGAGTAGCCAAGGCATTTGCATCCAAATCAGCGGATTACATCAAAATGCCCCAAACCATTTCTGCGCAAATAGATGTAATGGAAGGGTTTAAACAAATACGTGGATTTCCGCTCGTTATTGGCGCAATTGATTGTATGCATATACGTATACAGCGACAACAAGGAGAAAGTGGGATGTATTACGTTAATAGAAAAGGATATCACTCTATAAACACGCAGGTTGTTTGTGACCACCGTCTACAAATAACAGACATTGTGGCGCACTGGCGTGGAAGTACCCATGATTCCAGGATTTTCAACGAAAGCACGATAAAAGAACGTCTTGAACAGGGTGACTTTCTAGGACGTCTGTTGGGTGATGGCGGATATAAATGCACCAACCATCTTTACACACCTGTCCTGAATCCTGCTTCTTCAGGTGAAGTCGAATATAATACTGCTCACATTTCGACGCGAAATACAATTGAGCGAATGTTTGGCATATGGAAATCCAGATTTCGCATTTTACTTACTGGAATCAGAGGGTCATTGGAAAATGTTAAAACTATAATCGTTGCGTTAGCCGTACTACATAATTTAGCTATTGAGTACAATGAAGTATTGGGTAAGCCTTTTAATATTTTTCAAGTTGTTAACCTTTCAGAAATAATTTGTATTTTTTTTTCATAGATAATTCTGAATTAATCGAAGACACCAACATTGTTTCAACTCCATCAAGCTCTCACCAAGAAACTCAACACTCGGAGATCTTTTATCTTAACCCATTTTCCTAATACCTAAAAACATGAAAGAATCAAATTTGAAATAAAAGAAATCTGGAAAATCTCCATACCTACGTTCTTCATGCTCCTCTATCATGTGCTTCTTCGTCAGCTCAAGAATGTTTAATTTGCATTTGTTTTCATCATTTAGAAATTAAAAGAGAAATTCTATTTATAAAGGATCTAAAACCGAATACAAATTACTCACCTTGGTGTTATTGAACTTATTTACACGATTTTTTCTGTTAACGGCAAGTGGAGGTTTCGAACCGAAAGAACTGCTCCTTTCCTTTCGATTAGGCTGGTTGACGACTGTAGCATGAGCATTGCTCTCGTTATCATAGTTTTCATGACCCTTGGATTCTTCAACTTTGTCTAACTTTTGCTGGACATCAATTTGATTGGAGTTCTGAAAATATCAAACAAATTTCACATTAATTAACAGCTTTTATTTAAATCAACAATTTATACCTGGGAAGCAGGTCTATTGCCACCACCAGTAGCATTAAGTTCCCTTCGGTAGCTTGATTCCAGTTTTTATACCCTATCCCATAGGGGTATATTAGTTTTGATACTTAGTTTGTAACATAGAGAAATAATTTTGCTACATATACCTCAAAGTATATGGATCGACTCAGAATCGCTAGCTGAGTCGATTAAGCCATGTCTGTCTGTCCGTCCGTCCGTCTATACGTCACCGATTTTTAGGCCTTACATTTAGAGCTTGGATAATGAAATTTGGTATATAGGATCCTCGTCTCTCCCTACAGAAAAAGGTTTAAAAATTTTTGAAATCCGCCCACTGCCTGACTGACCAAACCGTAAGCAATTTTAAAAAAGTTTCTGAACAACATATTTAGACAATATTAATAGCTATATTTCTTCCTTATAAAGTTTTTTGCCCCGAAAAAAATGTTGATGCAGAATCATTAACATTATTAATATGAACATTTCGTCTATATACCATTTTAACCCACGCCCACTTTTTGGGGGCGTTTTTATATAAAAACCATTTTTATACACTACCCCATAACATATGCAGGAGAAAACCTTGTTTTTTGTAGAACCGTAAAATTGTTTTGTAAGCAGTCTGAAGAATTTGTTGTCACTATATCATTTTTTTTTCTATTTTATCCACATGGCATGGCTGCCCACTTTTTTGGGGATTTTAGTTTTATGGATAGGATGGGATAGGGTATTCAACGATCCGCACAGCGGATTGTAGCCTTCTCATATGTTCTGGCTTTTAGTTTCATACCTCGCAATTGAAACTGCAGCCGTACTAGCTGCGTTGAACCTACAGATGCAAATTAAGTTATAAAACAATTAATTGAATACAAATACATTGGCTTTTGTTACTTACGAAGTCACTTTGGAATCCCAGCAATACTTTTTGGCTTTATTTGTGTTCGTGTCTATGCACTTATTTTCAATTATGGCGATGTTTTCCGAAATTATATTTTTTAATAGGGTCTTCAATCCATATAAACAAACAGAAATTTAATGCAAAAATATGATACGTAGATATAATTACCCATCAACCTACTTACCTTGTCAGCTATGCTCCAATTTTCCGTCCGTTTCTTTATACCCTATCCCATAGGGGTATATTAGTTTTGATACTTAGTTTGTAACATAGAGAAATAATTTTGCTACATATACCTCAAAGTATATGGATCGACTCAGAATCGCTAGCTGAGTCGATTAAGCCATGTCTGTCTGTCCGTCCGTCCGTCCGTCCGTCCGTCTGTACGTCACCGATTTTTAGGCCTTAAATTTTGAGCTAGGATAATGAAATTTGGTATATAGGATCCTCGTCTCTGCCTACAGAACAAGTGTAAAAATTTTTGAAATCCGCCCACTGCCACGCCCCCTTTTAAGAAAAACTCAGTTTTTGACCAAACCGTAAGGAATTTTAAAAAAGTTTCTGAACAACATATTTAGACAATATTAATATCTATATTTCGTCCATATAAAGTTTTTTGCCACGCCCACTTTTTGGGGGCGTTTTCATTAAAAAACTGTTTTCGGTCAAATTTTAAATTTTTCGAAAAAAATTTTGATGCAGAATCATTAACATTATTAATATGAACATTTCTTCTATATACCATTTTAACCCACGCCCACTTTTTGGGGGCGTTTTTATATAAAAACCATTTTTATACACTACCCCATAACATATGCAAGAGAAAACCTTGTCTTTTGTAGAACCGTTAAAGTGTTTTGTAAGCAGTCTGAAGAATTTGTTGTCACTATATCATTTTTTCTATTTATCCACATCGTGTTTTTAGCCATGTCCCCTTTTTTGGGGATTTTAGTTTTATGGATAGGATGGGATAGGGTATTCAACGATCCGCACAGCGGATTGTAGCCTTCTCATATGTTTTTCTTTTGTGGTGGGCCCTCCATCGTCAACAATTATTTAATTTATATACACAAACAACAAAGGTCAACATAAGCTCTGTACTGTCACCGTCGGGGTAAGCCGATTACTAGATGTTGAAATATGACAGAATAAGATAGATGTACTAGAATTTTATGTATAATTTGGTTAAGTGTTGCCAACTTTTATCTTGATTTGAGTTATAGAAAGCGGATTGCTAACACAGACAAAAAACATATGAGAAGGCTACAATCCGCTGTGCGGATCGTTTAATACCCTATCCCATCCCATCCTTAAAATTAATATCCCCAAAATATGGTCTTTATGGTCATTATGGTCAAGTATTGAAAATGACGTTGTTACAACATATTGTTCCGAAGGTTTATCAAATTCTTTTATGGTTCCACAAAAAACAACGTTTTACTTTGCATATGCCTTGGGGTAGGGTATACAAATGGTTTTTGTAAGAAAACGCCCCCAAAAAGTGGGCGTGGGTTAAAATGGTCTATAGACGAAATGTTGGTATTAATACTGCCAATGATTGTGCATCAAAATTTTTTCGAAAATATTAAAATTTGACCAAAAAACATTTTTTTTTATAAAAAACGCCCCCAAAAAGTGGGCGTGGAAAAAAACTTTGTATGGACGAAATAAAGATATTAGGATTGTCTAAATATGTTGCAAACACACTTTTTTGAAATTCCTTACGGTTTGGCTTAAAACTACGTTTTTTCTAAAAGGGGGCGTGGCAGTGGGCGGATTTTAAAAATTTTTACACTTGTTCTGGTGACTCGGCCAAGGATCCTATATACCAAATTTCATTATCCTAGCTCAAAATTTAAGGCCCAAAAATCGGTGACGAACAGACAGACGGACGGACGGACGGACAGGCAGACATGGCTAATTCGACTCAGCTAGCGATTCTGAGTCGATCCATATACCTTGAGGTATATGTAGCAAAATAATTTCTCTATGTTACAAACTAAGTATCAAAACTAATATACCCCCCTATGGGATAGGGTATAAATATGTTTATTAATAAACCAAGTTATCAAATGGATAAGTTCGATATCCGTTAGGTAATTAACACATGTGTTAAAGATTGGATAGTCGCTTTTTATTAATAGGGGGTTTATGTATATGTATTGAAAAGTATACATTTCTAACAACCTGGATACCCGTCGGACATTGTGCACAATATTCGGATAAGTGGTGAGTTCGTTTTTATACCCTATCCCATAGGGGGGTATATTAGTTTTGATACTTAGTTTGTAACATAGAGAAATAATTTTGCTACATATACCTCAAAGTATATGGATCGACTCAGAATCGTTAGCTGAGTCGAATTAGCCATGTCTGTCTGTCCGTCCGTCCGTCCGTCCGTCCGTCCGTCTGTCTGTTCGTCAGCGGTTTTTGGGCCTTAAATTTTGAGCTAGGATAATGAAATTTGGTATATAGGATCCTCGTCTGTGCCACCAGAACAAGTGTAAACATTTTTGAAATCCGCCCACTGCCACGCCCCCTTTTTAGGAAAACTTATTTTTTGGCCAAACCGTAAGGAATTTCAAAAAAATGTCTGAGTAGCATATTTAGACAATCCTAATATCTATATTTCGTTCATACAAAGTTTTTTGCCACGCCCACTTTTTGGGGGCGTTTTTAGTAAAAAACGCTTTTTGTCCAAATTTAAAAACTTTCGAAAAAAATGTTGATGCAAATACTTCCGAAATCGTAATATAAACATTTTGTCCATAGATCATTTTCACCTACGCCCACATTTTGGGGGCGTTTTCTTACAAAAACCATTTGTATACCCCATTCCAAGGCATTAGCAATAGAAATACGTTGTTTTTTGTCGAACCACAAAAGATTTTGAGAAACTGTCTGAGCAATATATTGTGACAATGTCATTTTCTGTATTTCATCGCCATAAGGCCTATATTTTGAGGATATTAATTTAAAGGATGGGATGGGATAGGGTATTCAACGATCCGCATATCGGATTGTAGCCTCTCATATGTTTTTTTTATTGTTTGTATTATCTACTTAGTTGATAATTTTGCCAAACTACCCCTTTGCATTTTTTTTTTGAATTACCTACCCTAATTAAACATTGACAGCCGTATTTATAAAAGCATTTTAGAGGTTGCCTAACTTTAGGCAACCTTTAAGTACTGCCTAAGTGCAAAATCGGTATTTATAATCGATTTTCACATTTAGGCAACGTTGCCTAAAGGCCGCCTAACTTAAGCGCGAGCGAACCCTGCCTAGAGGCTGCCTAAGGAATTTCCATTTCATTTTCATTTTGACGTTTACCAGAATTTCAATCTGGAAATTTATTTTAAAATTTTGGGTGGTGGTTTGCAATAAAGTGAAAATATTTTAATAAGAATGGACTCAAGCTACATTTCATTTGTACATTATTTAAGTGTAGTGAATATAATATTCACTACAATTCATACATGCCAACTAGTAGGAGACCAAAAATATACAAAATGCTTACTCGGGGATGGGGGCTATGCCTGCTCCAACATTCTTTTCACTCCACTGTTGAATCCTCAAACTAATTCCGTACAGCAACATATAATTACCCATATAGCTCCATGTTCTTCCTTTAAGATATTTGTTTACAAATAACATATGCTGTCAAACCCAAAAAAAAAAAGAAAATCTGATGTAAACAAAGTACAAGAATCTTAATTTTTTATACTAGATTTGTAAATTCTACTACTTCTTTTGACATAAACTTCGCCTAGTTAGGCAGCAATGGAAAATCCCTACCCCATCCCATACTTAAAATTAATATCCTCAAAATGTAGGCTTTATGGCGAAAAAATTCAGAAAATGGCATTATCTTATATATTGCTCAGACAGTTTATCGAAACCTTTTGTACAAAAAAAAAAACCTATTGTGGTTCGACAAAAAACAACGTTTTTGTATTGCATACGCCTTGGGGTAGACAAGTTCAAGGTCTTTTAGGATGTGATTTGGATTAAAAACCTACTACCTTCCTTGATTTACAGAGTACGAGAGTTGTCATGGTGTTCGCGTGAAATCGTGAGTTGGGCATGAATCATTTTTTTTCTTTTGCTCCGTCTGGCTACCCTTGGACAAGAACCACCCCAATCCGGCCCTTACCTAGCTGAGCATATGCAAGCATGCCAAGTCCAGTCCTTTCGGTAGTAACCAGTGTTCAGAAGCGTACCACTGTGTAGGACATTTAACACAGCATACCTTATTTATTTTTCCGATAATCCTCGTCGCCAGTATTATATATGTTTGTTCGTTAATAAAAGACGGTTTATTTAACTAACATATATATTTTATTTGACAACTGGTACTTCTTGTCTGGGCGATAGTCGGCAATAGAAGCAGGAATGTCCATCATTCCACACTGAATATCGCCAGCAACATTGATCCAGTTCAATTCTGTTTACATTGATGGAGATGTGTGTATAGATATTACTAGTACAATGTGGCTTACAAAATTATTTCAAGAAAATTCAATTTAATATACAATTGAAGGTAACGGGTCAACGGATCTGTACGAAATTTGGTGGGCTGCTTGTTTTGAGGTTGATCTTTAATATGGATGTGTTACCAAGGCCACTTTTAGGGGGGTGGTCAAATTGAAGTTTTAGTATAAATTTGGTCACATCCATATTATCAATATTACAGATCCGTTGACCCGTTACCGAGTTATAAGATTTGTAAAACAGTGCATCGTTCATCATGTTACCGTCTGCATTTCGCCATCAATCTAACATCGGCATTTTATCTTCGAACATTTAAGCCGACGGCAAAACTCATCGCTGGCACAGTCTAGAAGCAAATATGGGCAAATCAGACGCGCAGCAACTAAACAAGACGCTGGACGCGCTCGTTATGTGCGCTTGTGTTGGTATGGTTGCATACACTGAGCTCGGAACGATGCACGCCAAGAGCAAGGAAACAACCAAGCGGTGAATTTTGCTTCGATTTTAGAAGGTTTTTTATCCATGGGTTTTGTCGTAGTTGTTTGAACAACCGGAAATTCCCAAGGTGCAACGACCTACAGAAGTAAACCTTGAAAATCAGCTGGACCAGGAAGATGATATTAAAGAAAACATCTGGTAGATGGGTTATTCCCAGTTTGACCGAACCGCGAATAGGTTCACTCTAATAAATCGATCAACTCATATAAAATTAAACGTCTTTTTTTCTTAGTTGAACAATAGCAACAATTAGGTTGCACTCTTTATTTGCAAGTGATTTAGATCCCGTCGGCAAAGCAATTAACTAAGCACCGGAGCCAAATCCACTTTTTGTGCGAATATTTTTGCTACTATCCTTGCGGCAAAAACTGCCGCCCCTACTTGGAATTGGATTTTCGAAAACACTTTTTCCATAGAAATCCAATTTTTTTTTTCAAATCCTTATAACTTATAACTCGTCAACCGCTTAATAGATTAGAATGAAATTTGGCAAATTGATAGATGAAAAACTGTTCTTGAAAATCAAATGGTGCATTCTTCAGTGCAAGGGGTGTTTACTCAATTCTTCATTCGGAACGGAATTATGCAAAAAGTACTATCACGACTTGAATGGAATTTGGCTACAAAGTGTATTAGGTGTTACTCTTCAAAATGCTATATAAAAGATTTCTATATACTTCGAAGAAAAAAAAAATAATAGCGAAAATGTAACCAAATTTGCACTAAAACGCCCATTTGTCCACCCCCTTAAATGTGGCCTCTAAACACTCAGCCAACCAAATTTCATACAGATCCGTTATTTGGTCAATCTTCGTCTGCAGAGCCCGTCAACGCACCAAACCGAAGATTTTTCGAAGAATTTTTCTCTCAAATCTATCAAGGATTTCTTCATCTAACTTTGACACGGTCCATGCTTCATCGCCGTATAGCAGGACTTGGACGATCAGGATCATGTATAGGATCTCCTTAGTATATTCGAGTGTAGTTTTAACTACTAAATTGCCTTCTTAGCCCGAAGAAACAGCAGTTGGCAAGTGCAACTCTTCGTTAAATTTCTGACGAGTTGTCGTTGTCAGATTTCAACATATGAGAAATCTACAATCCGCTGTGAAGATCGTTAAATACCCTTTCCCATCCCATCCTTATGCCTTTATGGCGATCGAATATAGATAATGACGTTGTCACAACATATTGTTCGGACAGTTTATCAAAATATCTTATGGTTCGACAAAAAACAACGTTTTTCTCCTGCAAATTCTATGGGGTAGGGTATACAAATGGTATTTGTAGAAAAACGTCTTCAAAAAGTGGGCGTGATCAAAGGACGAAATGTTCATATTAATTTTATTAATGTTTATGCATCAACAGTTTTTTCAAAATATTGAGGGACTTATGACTCTACAGTAGGTGTAGTTCAAAGGGTCTCATTTTTTAAGGTTCATTAAGGTCCATTCTTCAGGTATACTTTCATCCAAAGTTTGCTTATAAGTTGGAGAATGTTACTTACAAAATAATGGTTGCGTTCCGGATTTCAGTTTTACCAAGTTAACTTTGCCGGTGCACTGCTCTTATTGGTCAATCGAGCATTTTTAGTCAAATGACATGATCGATTGATCAATGAGAAAAGTCCATCGGCAAAGTTAACTTGGAAAATCTAAAATCCGGAACACGGCCAATCTCTGCCGGCTTTATAAAGCTCGGCGCGAAGTCCTTCATTTCATAAACTTTGTTAAGCTAAGGTTTAGATACTGCTATCCTCACTTCACTTATGTCGGGTGGTTGTTAGTTTTCGCTGTCGTCGCCTATATTGAATGATTCCTCCAAAATTGTTCGTCATCGCCGTTTAACAGTTTGCAGAAGTGGTTCTTTCATATCCATAGCATTGACTCAAATACAATCTTTCTTTGTTCATCTCGGCAGACTTCTGTTTACGCCTTGTATCCCAGTTTTGACGTGCACCATTCCAAAAACATTTAACATCTGACTTATGTCAGTTTGAATTTCGCAGTTTGATTTGTGTTTTGTGTGATCAGTGTAAACTAAAGTGATTTTCTGCGGAAACTATAATTAGAAACTAAAATATTTTTGGATAATCATGTTCTAAAATTCATAAGCTTTGTTTTGACACCAACTCGCCAATGGTGGAATTTATAAAAAAGCCGCAATGAGTAAAAGAAAATATCAAATGATGGTTTTCAATTATAGCTAATAGCTATAACTGCGACCTAAAGATAAACAATAAGCTGTCAAACGGCACACTAACATACACCAAAAACCATATCAACCTCTTTTATGTTCGATTGAGACGGGTAAAATCTGAAATCTTAGAGCAAATCTGAAAATCCCAATCGAAAACGCTATAAAAAACATATTACTTGGAGTGGCACCTCACTATGTCGTCGATCGCGAGCTTTTTGTTAGCATTTCTTTTTTCTTTCTGAACAGCTGATGTTCTTCCCTTCTTCTTTGCCTATAAAAGCTCAATAGGACCTTAGGCCTCGTTCTATGCTTCGAGCATCTGTCGGCATTCTTCATCAAACCAAGAGTTTCTTGGTGGAGGGTGCAAGAAATCTAGTACATCAATAGCGGCTGATTTATTGCTGTGGTGATCGTCGCCATTGTTTTTCGACAGTACCTAGATGCTGGTGGTAAGGTGTGAATCGCGAGGATATAGGGCAGTCTCTTTTGATTTCAGTCTTTCGACATTAAATTTTTTCTCATTTGGACATTGGAAAATCGGTAAGAATATATCTACGGCGGATTACTTGGAAAAGCGGCAGCATGTAATATTGTTATCAGCAGCACTATGTTCCCACGAATTCGAATCCACAAAGCACCCTGGCGATCTTCAGATGGTCGAACCGCCAACCAATTCGACCATAGATGCTCAACGTTTCGAGGCAAGCATCTAACTTTCTGAATGTACACACTACCAGAGGGGTAACTTAATACAGAGTTTGAGACTCCCCGCTGTGCATCCTTTACCAATATCAACCACGCAGTGATTACAGTATCGCAATATCATCAAAGAGGTACCTTACCGAAACCACATAGGTTACCAATCACTCCCGAAAAGATGTTCGTGGTATGATGATATTAACAAGTACCAAATAGAGATGCCAGAAGAGGCACATATCAAGGCGAACCAGGGTCCTCATTCCGTAAAGTGATTATCGTTTGACGATAACATTTCGACGGTACATCTTGAATCACGTTAGATCAATAGTCGTTTTTGCTGTTGGCGATATCACTTTATTTGTTTCACTTCAAACAATAATCGTCAAATCACAAACGATAATTAAGCGATTGCGCATGAGGTCTCGACTCGCGTCTGAGTGATAATCGTTTTTTAACTTACGGAATGACTCCCCAGGAGATGGGAAAATAAGAAAATCCTGCGTAGAAAAAAAAACACTCAGCCTCCCAGGTCATGTAATCAATGAGTTTCGCGACAAGAAGAACATCCGTTAATTCTAAAAAAAAAGAGTCAAACAACTGCCCGCTTTCTTCAAAGTAGAAACGCAGGGTCCCAATGACGCGCCGTGAATTGTAGATGTATATCCAGCAGCTGCTTAATGGACATAATGTCGAGAGAGTGATTAGGCAAGAAGGCATCCTCCCTCCAGTCAATGAAGAGTTATCGCTCGCTCCTGGTATTGAAGAAGTTCTTGAAGACGATCCCATGTTTTGCACCAACTACCGAGGCATATCCCTGCTAAATGTCATACAGAAGATCCTATCTAATGTACTCTGTGAACGTATTTAGCCACACACTTATAGACACTTATTGGAGGGCCTCCGGCCCGGCAAATCGACCATAGACCAAATTTTCACACTAAGGTAAATCCTGGAAAAGACCAACGAATTTAAAGTCGAGTCACATAATCTTTCCATTGAGTATGCGTATGATAGCATAATTCCCCTAGTGAAGTCCGTCCGATATTGAAATTAAAATCTTGGCATGAATCATTTTTTTTTTCTTTTGCTGCGTCTGGCTACCCTTGGACAAGAACCACCCCATTCCGACCGTTACTAAGCTGAGCATATGCAAGCATGCCAAGTTCAGTCCTTTCGGTAGTAACCAGTGTTCAGAAACGTAACAGCTACGGAGCGAAATGCCACTATAGCCAGCTCACGGTTTCTTCTGCTCGACATCCATAAGGAGATATGGCGGTCTCCAGATCAATGGGCAGTCAAAATTTTTATACCCTATCCCATGGTGGTATTTTTGTTTTGATATTAAGTTTGTAACATAGAGAAATAATTTTGATAGATATACCTTTAAGTATATGGATCGACTCAGAATCGCTAGCTGACTCAATTTAACCATCTCTGTCTGTCCGTCCGTCCGTTCTTAAGACTATGTAGCACCGATTTCTGGCCTTAAATTCTTAGCTAGAATAATGAAATTCGGTATATAAACTCTCTGTTCGACGATGCACACCCACATAAAGTGTCTAGGTACTCCTACTTTTTGTGTGTGTTTTATTAAAAAAGAACGATTTTCGGCAAAAGTCTAAGAAAAACGAAAAAGTATTGAAGTACTTCGAAAACAATGAAAGATGCAATTCGTTCATATATCATTATAACCGACGCCCACTTTTTAGGGGTGTTTTCCTAAAAAAACGATTTGTATATACTACCCCATGGTAGGTATGCAGGTAGTAGTGGCGGTTTAGCATAACCCAAGTAGCACTTAAGTGCCTTTTTGTTACCACGACTCGTGTATGATGATAGTTGTGGTTGTGGTACAGGCGGGCTCTAGATCCAGCCTGTGAGGTTTAGAAAACGGATAAGATCTTCTATTCTTTTACTCGAGATGTCGCTAAGGTTGTCGGTGAATGTTTGTTCTAACGCACGCAATCTGGCTCTTGCTAGTCCCGGACATTTGCAGATGAAATGGGAGAGGGTTTCTTTCTCATTTGTGTCCCCGCAACGGCGGCATTGAGGGTTGTATGGGATCCCTAATTTGGCCCCATGGTCTCCAATTGGCCAGTGTCCCGTGACTACCGCCGTAATTCTTGCGATGTCTGGTGGGGTTCTATTCGGTAGGTCGTTTGTTCTGTTCTTGTCGTCGGAAGGCCATATCTTCCTTGATATGACGCAATTTGTTAACCTTCTCTATTTGGAGTCGGCCTTCTTCAGGAAGTATGTGTGGATTTGTCCCATAACCGCACCTAGCGGGATATGGACCCTTGCCGCAAGTGAGCCATGTAGTGCTGAATCTTGCTTGGCCAGCTTGTCTGCAAGCTCGTTTCCTTCAATGTCACTGTGCCCTGGGACGCAGAGATGTGTGACCCTGAAGCATTCTGCCAGGTTGGCAAGTTCGTTCCGGCATACCTGTACCAGCTTGGAGGATATGGTATCCGAGTCGATGGCCTTAATGACTGCTTGACTATCTATGAGGATAGCAATATTTTTTCTTTTTCGTAGTGCCACGCCCCAGTAGCGTGCAAGCCTCTCGGATAGTCAGTAGTTCCGCCTGATATTTTCTTTCACTGAGCTCTGGTAGGACAACCTACGTTTGAGCCTTTCTTGAAGCTTAGTGTGGGTGTGATGTAGTTTGTTGGAAACATGACCATGCCGTTTGGTAACGAGTGTAGGATATTACTGTGGCCATTGAGGTAGGCGTGCTATGATTTGGATAGCGAAGATTCTTCTAGAAAACTTCGCATGTGGATGTGCAGAACACGCTCTAGGGTTTTTATTACAAAGGAGGTTAGACTGATTTGCCTGAAGTCCTTCGCGGTCTCGTGGCCGCGTTTGCATACCTTCGGTATAAACAACATTCGAGCGCGTCTTCACGAGTTGGGTACGTGGTTTAGTATTAAGCAGCTTCTAAAAATTTACGCCAGCCATGGCACTGTTAGGTCTCGCGTTCTCTGTAGCTTAACTGTCAGTATGCCGTCAGGATCCGGAGACTTAAAAGGAGAGAAGCTGTTAAAAGCCCAGGAAATATTTTCCTCGGAAATTATTGAAGTGATATTGCTATGTGGTGCAGTGTGTGTTTACCGAGGTCTCTCGTGTTCCGTACTAGTATTCCTGCATCCGGGAAAGTGTGTGTTTAAAAGCAGTTCGAGGGTCTCCGGGGAGGATTCTGTTGGAGTGTTTCTTAGACAGAATTTTGCTAAGCCTGGCGGAGTCCTTGAGGGTTTAAATAGAATGGCAATATTCGATTCAGGCCTCCCTTTTGTATGTTTTTATGGCTTTCTTAAACAGGTAGTCCTGATAAGGCTGCCAAAAGTTGTGTTCGTGGCAGATTCTTTCTGATTCTCAAAAGTCTGTACTTTTGCCTACAGTTCTTCGATTGCAAGGGTGCTTGTTTCCTTTGTGATTTTGAGTTTTTTCCGAAGGACTTGGCCTAACTTGGTCCAATTAACTCTCTTGGAATTTCTAAATGGTTTAGTGGTCTCGGCCTCGAGCCATAAATCATAGAGGATCCATCTGTGCCCTGAAAGTGACTCCAGATAGGAAAGTCTCTATAGTTATGAATCCTAAAACTGTTATTGTTTGTTTTTAATGTGATATCCAGGACTTTTTTCCACCCGCTGTATGTTTCCGTACTCGAAAGACGAGGGTTGGGGTCGTGCCCTAGTGAAACTTTATTCGTTTCGTCTCAGTCTCTCACAGCCTAAACCCTATACAGTTGTCTCTTTTTCGTTTCATAAAATACCAATTCACATCGTCCCAAATAAAGTTTCATTTCAGTTTGGCTGTATGGCACATAACACCGGTCTGCTGGAACCACATATGGTTCACATCCATATCGTTCAATTCGGACCAAAAGAAATTGGTTATTATTGACCTGTAGAGCTCGCCATTAGCGGGGATGGCCTCACTAACTTCGTTTTCAAGTACTGACCAATGATATCGTCGGCCTAAAATTCCCAACTTTTGAAAATACATTTGGTGAACCTCGTATGGCTTAGCATCACCCCATATACGGCAATTTCGCTTCCTAACATAGCCATTCATCCAAAAATGCGCCTCGTCACTAAAGAGGATTTTTCGGCCAAAATTACGATTTTCTTCCAAATCACCCGAAGTTTAGCCAGCGAGCAAAGGGCGATGTCTTTGATCATAAATTTTGAACTCCTGAGTTAGTTAGATTTTGTAGGGGTGCAGGGTCAAGTCCATTGCAAAATTTGCCAGGTTGAAGTCTGTGAATGGCTGAGTTTATCGCACTAACCATCGCGTCACTGAGCCCGTCAGTGGAACACCCATTTTGATAAAAAAAATATTAACCATCCGTAACTAAAAACTTTAACCAATTCTACCCACACCTACCCCTAACATATTGACATAAATCTTGATCCTTATTCTTCCGTATGCCTAAGGTTACATACCTCAAATCCTTACCATGGTTCACTCTGAAAAGCATGTCTGTCCCCGTCAATAATAACCCAAAGCTTCCCTATTCAAGCTGCTTTCCCATAATCCCAACGCCAACTCATTCGCGCTCGTCATAATCTCGAATAAAAGGACCTCCCGTTCGATAAGGAAAAATAAAAGGATCACTCATGACGACGCATTTCCTTCACAAGGATAACGATTGACGATATTAAATTGCATGTGAGCTGCGACAAATGTATGCTTAGCTGACATGCAGGCTTCATCTTTTATGTATTCCACCCACACTCGATTCCCATTAATGTGGTTATCAAAAGGACAAATCCTTCATCAAACTGATTTGTAAGGAGCAGACAAATTATTATACAGCTCCTAATCCTAATCCGTCCATCAATCACCCGCACTAAGTAAAACCGCACACCCCATAGTAGGCGAACCACTAAGCCGATGTAAGAAAAGGCCATGTCCCTAAAATGTCCTGCCAATAATCATAATCATAAGTGATTGAAACAGCTTCCAGTCAGTCGGTAACCATTATACCACCATCCGACACAACTTTGTTCCTGTGGGTAGTATGTCCTAATTAAATTGCCAATCTCTTTGATAACCGATATCGAATCCTGTCCACAAGTTTTCGCCAATAGGTTTTCGAATTCATAATGATTATGGTCACAGTGATTATGGACACCCTGCTGGATATTGCACAGATTGGATTTGAGAACCCAAACCCCAGTGAGTCTGCGGAAAAGTGGCAACTATTGCCAATTTCAGTCAGAGTCCTCCCACACATGTTGGCCGCATAAATACGATAATAAACTTCCATATTCGCTTTGCACCCTTCAACTATACATGTAGTACGCCGTGTTGATTGTCAAGCAGGATTTCAGCAAACACAGCAGGACATCATTTGTGAGAACCATGTCGAAAGAAACTCACCAACAAATCATTGCATGACCGAATTGTGGCAGTGATTGGTTATGTTTGAGGGTAGGTCGGTGCAGATGGCTTCAAGTGTGAATAGCTATTTACTAATGTGAAGATGCCAATTTAATTCCATAACACAATTAAAGGGGGAACCGTGACAATACTTTTTTTTCAAGCGTTCTTATAGGAAGGATAGATCCTTTGAAAACTTGACCACGATGGCTATTCAAGAAATCGTAAAAATCATTCTTACTTATCAGCCACCTGCAACAACTTCAAATATTGGACAGGTTTGGTATAAGGCATGGCAAAGTTGGGATCAGGTGCGTCATGACCGAAGTTCTAAATCTTACGGGCCTCAGTAACATTGTAATCGTCCTTAAAGCTGATTTCACCATCACCATTGTCTTCTGGGAGTCCATCATGGATTAGAACTTAACTCATCGGGATATGATTATGGTGCGCTTTTGGGACATTGACATTTGTTACGGCAGCCCTTCCCCACACTTAACCAAAAAAAAAAAAAAACAATAATTGATCTTGGAGAGTTTATTCAGAAATAACCTTATTTCTCATAAAATTCTTATCAGAGAAAAATACTAAAAATAACCACACCTCACCCTTTTAACTACCTTACACGACTAATTTTACCCTGCCCCCGCATGTTCCTTTACACATCTGTCCTAATACACCACTTTCCCAATCCATCGTTTTGCCGTCGGCATTTCGCATTTTCTATTTCCCTCCTAAATGCATCCTATTAATCATTCTACCTGTGAAAACAAAATTAATGTTTAGTACATAATCTCACTAAACTAACCTCACTAACTAACTAAACACCTCGGATATTTCTAATTGTTAAAACATTAGTTTATCCAATTGAGACATCTCCTACCTCCCCATAATTAACAATACATATTTTAACATACTAGCAAACCTTTTCAGAAGTCCTCCTAATTCCACGTCCCTCCCTCCCTGTACACGTCACACAAGAACGAGTAATTAGTACACGCGAATAAAAAAAAAAAAATTGTAAACAAAGATTTACTTACATCTAATCCGATGTAACTGCGATTTCTCTCATAGTGTCTAATGTTTGTTTACATTTTTTTTTGTTTTATTGTCTCCCCTATGATCATTTTCGCGAAAGATCTTTCGGCGAATATGTAGGCAATTTGTATGTAAGTATGTGATATTGAAATTAGGTGTACCTTTTTGTAGTTTTTTTTACATTTTTTTAGGGGTATATGTCGTCAAATCTTAGGTATGGGTATGTAATATGTATGTATATCATATTTTATTTGTGAATTTATTTGTTAAGTCAGTTGGTAGGTATGTATGTTTATTTATTTTATTATTTATTTTAATGATGTTAGATGTTGTTATTATGTTTATGTTTATTTAAAATCAGTCATTGTAAACTGACCAGAAACTGGAATAAGACGAATTGACGACATGAAAGTTCGCAAATAGAAAGAGAACGATATAGGTGTTACAAGAGAACACCAATACATAGAAAATTGAAAAGAAAAGAAATTAGGAACGGGACAGGGCAATGCATGAAGAGTTTAAGCAGCTGATTGATTATCTGGTCAGTGCCCTTTTTGTTAAAAAAAAAAAGATTACGATCGAGTGGCTGACGTTTTTACAGCTGATCATCGCGGAGGTCGAATAAAAAGAATTTTGGGTTTTGTTGGCTACAGTACAGTGTAGTGTAAAAATATTTGCCTAACTAAATTGTTTAGGGTGAGTGTTATTTTCTAACCCTGTAAGAAGAGGAAATTGAGTTTTTTTGAAATTAGGTTTTGGCGACGGTGTGGCAGTCGGAGAATTCAATTGGAGCACTTGAAATTGAAGTGGTAGAGTTTTAGTGCGGAGGTGGGTGGATGCATTGTTTGTGTTTTCATCAATAATTAACACCCCATTTGTGTAGGCTTGAGAAAGGCAGAATTATTGTGGAAAATTCGAGCCTCTGCTACATTATTTGTGGGGATATTCCAACCCGTTGTGACGGCCTTCTTACGGTGACGTCATCAACAAAGGACCCGTTGGTGGATGCTACACCACTACAAGAGCGAGACATCTCTTCATCTAGAAAATTAAATTTAAATGTATGTGAAGTGAAAGGACACTTATAATAATCAAGTGAATATGAAAAGTGTGTGCACCGTCTCCATTCCAACCCCATGTATCAATGTTTTGAAGCCGAAGCAGAAGTGAATTAGTTTAAATAGTTTTTTTTTTAGTTTAAGTAAAGTTAGTTTAAGTTTTTTTTTGTAACTTTCATTATTTGTAATTAAGAGTAGGAAAAGTGAATTTCTGTATTTTTATTAAGTTTTGTGCGCGTAAACCCGGATTGGGCGAAATCCTCTTCGACATCTTCCTTTGGTGCTGCCGGCAGGACTTCGGAGGAGACTCATCAGGATTACCGTGAGTAATAGTTGTTAAGTTTTCTTTGATTTTTGAATAGTAGCTAGTATATTTTTAAGTACAGAAGTCCATTTATTTTTATAATAGTAATTTTCATTTTTTTTAAATATATAATGTCAATAATACCTTTGCTCGTTTCGTGAATTTTGTTTCAACAAAAATGGTTTGATAATTTTCAATTCGTGGTGGTGTGTTGAAGGTATTTCGGGCCGTCCATTGGTGAATTGACAATGACTTGACATGACAATTAACAAACGACGACAGGACTTGACATTGACTTACAATTTCTAAGTTTTAAGGACGTTGTGACTGGGAGGTGAATAAGGGGCTATCTCTCATAAACGTGGCCAGAGGGATAGCCATAGGAAGTCTTTCGGGACTTGAAGGGTGGGAAGGCCAGCCTTTGCCAATAACAACCGGCATGTTTTGGGATCGAGGCGAATCTATACTGCTGATGAACATTGAAAACAAGTTTTCCTAATCGTTTTTCAGTGGTATAGACATAGGTTTTTGATCATTTTCTTTTCAGCTTTTCTTGAATCTGTCTTTTTCCTTTTAAAGTCCTTTTAAGTCCGTCCGTGGTCAACATAGAGTAACTTTCTTCTTCTTTTTTATTTATATTTGATTCTGGCACGAACAAAAATGTTTGTTGAGCTGGGATGTTTGGTGAGAGGGCAAGAACTATCCCCGTCCGACGAGTTAAGCCGTGCAACCACAAGCGTGCCGTGCCCTTTCTCCAACATCAAGGATGCCTCCGTGGCCTACCTAGACTCACAACACATTGGATTCTTCCAATGCTGTTTTCCGATATGACATAACAAGGTCAGATTTCCTCAAAAGAACGCATGCATGACCTTTTTCACAGTCCTTCAAACCGATTTCCAAGCACAATTCACTGGCACCAACCAAAAAGTAGTCCTCACTAGATTCTCAGTAATAGGTACATTGAACCATAGGATTGGACCAAACGTTTTTGATCTTTAACAAGTTTTGGCAAATCAGTTAAGTTCTAAGGTCCGACGACAACACGCATGTTAGGGGGCACAATGACAACTCAACTGTGAATGTGAAATAATGAAATCGTTCCTGTTTTAACCATGAATAATTGATGAACAAAGATGGAACATCCTCGATGGCTGTAACGTTACATGTTTTGGCAAGGCAGCTGGGTCCTTAGGTCCAACACGCATTACTAAGGGTATAGAGAACTTCATGACAATCATGTTGTGAATGTGAATGAATGAGATGCTTCCTCGAATTCTGGGACCTAACAAGTTTTGGCAAGCCACAACGCGCATGTCAAAGGGGACAGCGAACTTCAAGAGCAATATGTTGTGAGCAGCCTTCCTATTTGAATCAAGAATTGATGAACAAAGATGGAACATCTTCGAGGGCTAGGAAATAACAAATTTTGGCAAGTCAGCTGAGTTATTAAGTCCAACAACATCGCGCACGACAGGATGCATAAAGAACTTCATGGCCATCATGTTATAAGTAGCCTTGAATGTTAATAAATTAATCAAAAACTGATCAACAAAAATGGAACATCTTTGGAGGCTGCAACATGAATGGTAGTGTGAAAATGCTAGGGCCTGGGCCCCTACGATTCCGTTTCAAGAAGCTTTGCTAGATTGGGATACATGAATGAACACGGTTATTTTATCCCCAAAATTCGCGCCTACGCAAACGCCAGGCACCTATGGCAAACCCAAGAGCAATGGTGTCAACCGATTAAATGCTAATAGCCCGTGCATCTGTCAAGCACATTTCGCAGGAATGCACCTACTTACTAAAACACTTCCGTACACTCGTCTAACAACTCGACTGGTTAGCCTTCCAGGCTGTGCTCTCCTCTTCGGCGTTCTGTTGTCGTTTAGGACAATGGAAAGTAAAATGGTTTACTTTGTTCCGTGCTTCTTCTGAAAGACCTTCTGGAAGGTCCTCATTCATTCTCACAAACTGTTGACAGTAGAGAATTTCATGCTCTGCTATTCTTCTTCGTTCGGACATCGTGAACAGAGTGAGATGTCGTGCTGGAATCTTTGCTGGTACTTCCTCTTCCTGATTCCCCTATGTTTTGTTAGAAACTGGATGATATAGTTTTTCCTATTCATCCGGTGTTCTATTTTGACTAAAGAACTCATGATGCAGGACCTGTTTGCAGAGTTGAAACCTATTGATATCAATGGTGACAACTGAGCAGTACTTATTTGTTCTAAGCAGCCATTGTTTTCCTTTGATGCCAGTTGCAGATGTGTTGACAACCACTTTAATGGCGTCTACTGTGGAGTGATGTCTTTAGAATCCAAACTGGTTGTTTGATAGTGCGCGCCTTTTTTTCAGCAATTGCTATTAGTCTATAGATGACTTTTTCTGTGATGTTGCCCGTCGTGCACAAACGGGAAATGGGGCTATAGGACAAGATGACTCCTTGAGAATTATTTTCCTTGGGAAGAAATACCAATCGTTCCAGTTGTCTGGGAATTTTACTTATTTGAGACAGCTCTGCATTAAATAGAGAAGCTATGGTTAAGGCTTTGTATGGCCCGATATTGCATAGTATTTTAACAAAACGGATTTTTACTTCGTACAAGATGACATGTTGGCTTTTTAAATAGACTTCAACCCACAAAAAGTCACAGGACCAAAGTAGAAATAGAAGACCAGTTGTATGCACTTTGCAATTGATATTGAAGGGTCCGCCAAATAACTTTTTGAAAATGCTATAAAAACTCAAATTTCTTTTTTTATTTGAAAGTACAATCCTTCCGGTTAATACCTAATGGAAAATAATTTCATTCAAATGGCTGCCTCGGTTGGCCATGCAGTAGCCTACATGATCAGTCCAATTTTTAAGCACATTATCGATTGTGTGCAGCTGTGTTTCACCATTGGCTTCACGAATATTGTCCTTTAAAGCGTCAATTGTCTCTGGCTTGTCGGCGTAACACTTATCTTTTACGGCACCCCACAAATAATAGTCCAACGGTGTCAAATCGCATCTCCGAGGTGGCCAAACGACATCAGCTCTGCGGCTGATAATGCGATCTTCAAAAAGAGGGCGCAAAACACCGAGTGTAGCTTCGGCTGTGTGGCACGTAGCGCCGTCCTGTTGAAACCAAATGTTGCCAATATCCTCCTCTTCAATTTTTGTGAACAAAAATTCGTTCAACATGGCCCGATAACGATCGCCATTGACTGTAACGTCCACTCCTTGCTCATTTTCAAAGAAAAATGGCCCAATTATGCCTCTGGACCACAATCCGCACCAAACAGTGACTCGTTTTGGGTGTAACGGCTTTTCAATGTATGCGTGCGGGTTTTCTGTGCCCCAAATGCGACAATTTTGCTTGTTTACATACCCGCCAAGATCAAAATGAGCTTCATCTGAAGGCAAAATCGGCATCTTCTCTTAGTCGATCGCAGGCCCACTTAGCGAAGCGAAAACGTATTGGATGGTCAGTTGGCTTCAACTCCTGAACCAATTGGACTTTGTATGGCGTCATACCATAGTCTTTATGCAAAATTCGTCTCAATGATGTCTCCGAAATGTTCAATGGTTGAGAACGACGGTGAATTGATGTTGATGGCGCTTCACGCACACTTTTCTGCCACAGCAGCAATATTCTCGGGTGTACGCACTGTTTTTGGCTTTTCACGCTTTGGTTTATCGTTTTATATGCCAGTTTCTTTCACTTTTTTCACAAGATAACGAACATACGGAGCTGACGGTGCTTCTTTTCTTCCAAAATCCGTACACAATTTTCGCACACATTCTGCAACATTACCATGATTTTCAAAGTAATATCCCAATATTTCCCAGCGTTGTTCAAGCGTATACACAACCATATTCGTTCAGCGGAAGGATAAAACTAATTATCTGTCAAATCAGACATGAGCTAAGTGTTACCATTCACGAAAGAAGCACTAGTTGAAAAAAAAAACGTTAGATGGCGGACCCGTTACTGATTTTGGATTCATAACTAAGCCTTTGCAACATACCACCCTCTTAGAACTTAGTCTCCAACATCAATATTCATAGCAGTTAAACTTTTAAGAGCTCACAACATTCACTAAAGATGCATTCTAACGCTCCAAATGTCACAGAAAATCACCCAAAGCTCCCTTAACAGATTCCACCGGCTCCCAAAGATTGTCATATCCAACAGCTACCTTTCCCACTTAATAACTTCATATAAACTTCCGCATTGTTCATCAATATGTTAAACAGGATTCCTCACCGAACCTGACTAGGACTACATCAAAACTACATTTACCCCCAGACACCATCCGTCAGCTCAACCTTTAAAGTGCACATACATGTATAATGGATATCTACACGCATCCCAAACACATAATGCCTGTTCAGACTCCAGTCTAAGGTGTAAGGACATTTTGATGGTAATTTATTTGAAGTTAGCTCCTTACCGGAATCCGGGTTTTAGGTTGACTATGCCAATGCCAATCCGGTGAAAGTATTCATAGAATTCATGCCATTCATAGTCATTAGCAATTTATTTCGAGCATCCCATCCCATCAATATGTATAGGGCTGGATATACATATATCTAACACCTTGATGAGGTGGGAAGATCCAGCCGAACTTTCAGCCGAACTACGTCAAGTGAGAAGTTTCAAGTGAGTTAAGTCTGTGGGATGTCAAGGAATTAAATGGATGTGTCATTTCATTTACCTTGAGGTTCACCATTTTCCACCTAGTGGACACGAAATGTGTGCATGAATGATTGGGGTTACTCAATGGGATATCCGGTTGACATTAAACAGTCCCTCAAAGTGGTTAGATTATGCATTTTGCGAAGGCTTGAGGTTATTTTATTGGAACTGGGTGGTTTCTTGAAGCCACTAAATTCCATTAAACGAATCTCAAGTGGAAATGTTTTCTTATGAAACGTGTTAATTAGAAACAGGTGCATCCTTTCCAGATTTACCCAAGTACTTGGATAATAAGTTCCGCTGTAAAATATTGCTTGGTTCCTGGAAAACTGTAGGAATAATCCTATTCCGATTGAAAGTGCAATTAGAATGGAGAAATATTGTGCCATAGAAATACAGATTTCTAAAATCTAGTTAAATGGAATGCTCCACATCCACCAGAAACGAGTAGTTTATTGTATGTTCCAAATTGTATACCTTACGCCTACATCAAGGACTTCTACCCACGGATTTCTGTGGAACTTGCCGCTGTGAAGTAGTGATTATGTGCGCTGTAGGTTCTTCATAAAGGAGATTCAACTTTGTGTTTCACTACTGTCTGTATTAATAGGCTGCAATTTTGTTTGTGATTATTAATACAGCGGTATTATAAAACTAATTTTAATTGCTTTTCCCTTTTCCTTTTTTATTTTTATTGCTACCACGCCGACTTTCAGCCTTACAGTGGCAAACGCTGAGTGCCTATTACCTTGGGTCTCAAACCCTTGACAGTAGCAGATGTGAGCTTGGGAAGTCTTGCACTCAAACCAATGAAAACATTCCATTCCAAGCGGCAGCGAAAGAACTCCTAAGATAGAATCAATGGTGGCGTCTACAGTTCTGGTTAGGTTGGACAATGTGAATAACCTAAATGAGCTGCTTCAACATATTCGAACAACGGATCATCTGTTAACATCTAGGGTAAGTTAGGCCCCTTAAACAGAGATGGTGCAACACCAGCCTTATATGTGCTCACGCCGCTTCCGTTGAGACTGAAGACCCCATCAAGGAGGAATTTTAAGACCTACATTTTCAATGCAAAAATCTGCAAGGAAAACATCTGCCGCGGATAAGTTGGAAAGCAGAGCCTACTCGAAATGACAAAGGATAATGGCTTCTAACTAACAGACTTCGCGGCAAATTCGGAGCCCCAAAAAGGGCTTAGTGAGCCGTCAATTCTACAAGAAAGCAAACAACTGGCAGCTGGCTTAAAAGTAGGAACGTAGACTCTACAAAATAACAATGCCAACCTAGTTATTATTCAGGTTGCATTTCTAGCAGCTTTATGGACATAATGCCAAGAGAGTTTTAGGGCAAGAGACCCGCCAACCTCCAGTCAACGAAGAGGTAACGCTCCATTCCAGTACAGAAGAAATTGGACCACCCATCAAAAACCTGAAAACTGCAGCCGGTGCTGCCACAGAATGCAAGTGGGGCGATTCAAATTGCAACTCTTTAGATGGTTCCGCCAGCTTAAGCAGCGAGCAACTACACGTAGCAACTGATTGAATTTTGAAAATACATCCCACACATACCTCCACATTGATTCTCAAGAATGTCATCGAATTGTTTTCGGTTGTTTCCTTCATACTTGGAAGCTCGTTGAATACAACTATTGGATCCCTTAAAAAAGAGGACCACTACACCAAATGTGTAAACTTGGTAAATGTTTTGGCATTAGGCTACGTGTTGCGCAATCTGCGGAATTTTCGGCGGGATCTGCCAGGCTGATGCGAGAAGCTGAGCGGTTATTATAAATGGTGGTCCAACCATAATACTTACATACTTACTAATCGGATTCCCGACCCGTGAACAGTCTCTGCCTGAGACACTGCAGCCTTCCATACGTTACGATCCCTGGCTCGCTGCTTCCAGTTGTCTAGACCAAGCGCTCTGGCATCCGCGATGGCTTGGTCTTTGAAACGGTGGTTCGGTCTTCCTTGCCTTCTCGAACCTGGGAGCTGGGAGTCGAAGATCCTCTTAGCTGAAGCATTATTGTCCATACGCTCGATGTGGCCGAGCCAATGTAGTCGACGTGTTTTGGCTTTTTGGACTACATCCACATCTTGGTACAGCTCGTAGAGTTAGCGGTTGTATCTCCTCCTCCACTCCCCCTCCTCGTGCACAGAACCAAAAATCCGCCGAAGTATTTTTTTTCGAGGGAGCCCAGTATCAGCTCTCCCTTCTTGCTTATCGTCCAGCACACGGCACCATAGAGCAGAACTGGTAGGATAAGGGTTTTGTAGAGCACACATTTTGTCCTTCGAGTTAGGAGTTTTGAACGTAGTTGTTTCGCCAAACTGAAGTAGCAATGGTTTCCTAGAGTAATTTTTCGACAGATCTCCACTAGGGTATCATTCGAGGAGTAAATGTTAACTCCAAGGTAGGTGAACTCCTTAACTACCTCGAAATTGTTGCTATCAATAGTGACGTTTTGTCCTAAACGGTGGATAGATGCTTGTTTGTTTGCTGATAGCATGTACTTAGTCTTGTCCTCATTTACTTCAAGGCCAACGGATTTTGCCTGTTCTTCAATCGCCGTGAACGCTTTTATCACGGCACGTTGGGAGCGACCGATGATGTCAATATCGTCCGTATAGCCCAGCAGCTGGACGGACCTGTTGAAAATAGTGCCTTTCGTGTTAACACCTGCCTTGCGCACTATCTGCTCCAGTAGTAGTAGTAGTTTGTAACATAGAGAAATAATTTTGCTACATATACCTCAAAGTATATGGATCGACTCAGAATCGCTAGCTGAGTCGATTTAGCCATGTCTGTCTGTCTGTCCGTCCGATTTTTAGGCCTTAAATTTTGAGCTAGGATAATGAAATTCGGTATATAGGATCCTCGTCTCTGCCTACAGAACAAGTGTAAAAATTTTTGAAATCCGCCCACTGCCACGCCCCCTTTTAAGAAAAACTCAGTTTTTGACCAAACCGTAAGGAATTTTAAAAAAGTTTCTGAACAACATATTTAGACAATATTAATATCTATATTTCGTCCATATAAAGTTTTTTACCACGCCCACTTTTTGGGGGCGTTTTCAATTAAAAACTGTTTTCGTCAAATTTTAAATTTTTCGAAAAAAATTTTGATGCAGAATCATTAACATTATTAATATGAACATTTCGTCTATATACCATTTTAACCCACGCCCACTTTTTGGGGGCGTTTTAATATAAAAACCATTTTTACACACTACCCCATAACATATGCAGGAGAAAACCTTGTCTTTTGTAGAACCGTAAAAGTTTTTTATAAGCAGTCTGAAGAATTTGTTGTCACCATGTCATTTTCTTTATTTTATCCACATCGTGTTTTTAGCCATGTCCACTTTTTGGGGATTTTAGTTTTACAGATAGGATGGGATAGGGTATTCAACGATCCGCACAGTGGATTGTAGCCTTCTCATATGTTTTTTTTCTGCAAAATTAAAATAACACGCCGTTTTAGTCGAATGGGAAAAATAGGACTGTTTCACAAATTGGACAGAAAATGTATTTGGACAGTGTTCCAATTAAACGTCTGGTTTTGAAATGTCAAATTGCTCGGAAATGATGTATTTGGCTGAAACGTCGCATTTTGCTGGAAATCTATTATTAGCTTTTCTGATGAAGGAAAATTCACATCCAAATTGGACACCACATCATTGAATCCTTTACAATGGACAATGAATGGAACACCATTCACTCATTCAACATCCTTGAGGATTATAATCACGTGACCATGATAAAAAAAAAAATTCTAAATTGAAGAAAAGAGAATCCCTGAGTATTCCATTGAGATTGATTGTTTTTTGTATCCCTTAGGCTTACACTCCAGGACGGTATACACAGTCTCACTTACAATCAACTGTGGATAGCATAGGTATATAGCCTGCTAAATACCAACCGTCAACATCCAAAACAATGGCAGACGTCACGTTTTCTCTTAAAGAAACCCGACACTAGATCCCAATTCCCTCTGCTACTGTGTTGGTATAATATGGAAGACCAATCTGGTCTTGGTGTTGTGCATTTTAGTGCGCCACCAACATCAACAAAAGTCGATCCAATTATATGGGAGTGTGTATAGTGAATGTGTCTACAAAGTAACAGATGACATTTGCCTACCTTCTCGGTCCTTGGTTGCTACTGGGGCTGATGGCGCTTGTTCTGCCGCTCGTTGCTACATCTAATTGAAGTTTCGTAATTGTTCTTCGGGGAACAATTGAGATTTATAGCCCCGTGATGGCAGTACCCGACCCGGCAGACACCGGCACATTGCTTGGGTGTTCGATACGAGAAGTCGCATATCGACTGTTAAAGTGAACCGGAGAGGTGGATTCTTTGCTCCAAGCTATACGGGCGATTGTAATATGAACATTGTATCACAACGGATTGGTCAAGTGAGACCAATGAACATCGAAGAAGGAACTTTCGAAAAAAAAGGACAAACGTCTCCTGGTGGTTTGTGGATATCCCGAAACGACATCTTAATGTAATCGATAAACTCGACTCTGCAGTCGGTGATTACTTCAGGCTTTAAGGGTGTGGAACACATGTACCGCAGGGAATTGAGTGGGATTTGATTAATTTCAAGAGGATTCTAGGTATGGGTTTTGGTATATAACGAGAATATTTGAATAAACTTTGTGAATACATTTAGTGGATGGTTTTTCCATATTTTTGCAGACGTCGGGAATCGAAGGGATCGAGGGAAACAGAAAAGGTGTTTTTGGGAATAGGTTGTAATTATCGATTTGTGGGGGCATCGACTAAGTAGTTGTTGGTTTAATGACCTAGAGGTTAATGCGTTGGACTACTAAGGATGGGGTGCCTGATTGAAATCCGGAAAGTGACACCACCTAAGATTTTTTTTTCACTGACAAACACCCAAGAATATAACACTGGCATGGGACGGCTGTTTTCATTTTATCGCCTCGGTTGCTCCTCCGCTAATCCAGCGTTGTGTGAAGGAGACCATCTTCTCTTGACCATCAAACCTTAACATGTAAAGTTGCGGCTTTGTTTTGGGCCGTCCGCCCCACCCGTCTGCTGCTCCTCTGTCGTTCCCTCGTTGGGTGGTTTTGTAGTGGTGAGTGTGTTTGATCAAGGCCGTCTACCTAAACACCTCGGCTTCTCCTTAGTTGCTCCAGCGTTGAAAGAAAGAGATCATCTTCTCTTAGCCACTTTGTGCGCTTGGGACCATAATAAGGTGATGCAAACGATTCGTTGGGGTGTAGGCCCATCTTCCCTCACCCATCGAACCATTCAGACCGGTGTATGCTCTTGGAGTATGCTCTTCCCAAACTCTCTCTGGGGCTGCACCGCACGAAAACTACCCTCATTCGCTTGCTGTACCTGTTATTGGTTGCATTACTAATCTAAAGGTTGTGAACCAGTAGCTGATTGAACAATGAATTTAGAGGAAACAAAAGGATTGAAGGGGATAAGAGACTGAGCCGTAACACCTTCTGTCTGAGACCAGACAACGCTTCCATCCTTTTCGATCCTGACCACACTGCTCCCAATCATTCTGTGCCCAAAATAAATAGCACATTTGCACTATTTGCTTAAAGGCATAGTTAAGCCGAAAATGCTTCAACGGCTTTTCATCCTCCATTTTGTACGTTGTTGGAAAAAAAATATTAAAATCTATGATAACGCAGCCAACTGACAACTGAAATTTCGCTTTATTCTATCCTCCACTCCACACAAGGACTATCAAATGAGAATGTATGGTTGAAATATGTTGTCCATTTAAAATCCCACAAGGATACGAAAAAAATCCACAAAAACATCGAACTCATTGAAATGTGGGTTCACTATATGCCCAGACAAGAGTGTTGTCCCTGTTTTGTGTCCTCTATCCCTTGTCCAACGAGAACAGATAAAATCTCGCTGACAATTTTTCGCTGATTCTGAATCGCATCCTTCCACATTTGGCCCGGACCAATAAAATATAGATAAAAAACAACCCAACTTGCAAAAATTGTCATATCGTCTCTATTCAACGATAGTCTGTGTCGTATGACTGCAATCCCCTAACACAAAGGATAAATCGAAAATAAAGGACTATCTCCGAAATGGAGTTTTAGTTATCGCAACCATTTTGCCATTTGCGATTCTATCAACTTTCAGTCTAGCACCCGTTTCGCATTCCAAAAAAGAAAAAACACCATCCGACAAAATTTACCGTATCAACAATAACAAGGACGAACAGAAATCCCACTTACATAGGTACGTGCAAACAGCAACAAACAAACGAAATGCATTCCACTTCCCTGTTCGCTTGTCCAGTGTTCAGTGTCATTCATTCATTTTGTAGGACATATCTAAATCCCTGAAACATTCAGTGCTAGCCCCGAATGATTGATGAATGTGCATCGGTTATGTTCAGCTGTTCTCGGAGAGGCTGTGTGATGGTCCACCCCCATGCATCTATCGACCAACTTTTTCGTGGAAAACGATGCAAATAGCCCAAACAAACTTGTTTCTCCTGCATATCCTGTGCAATATCCTCCATGCAGACAATTAAACAAAAAAGGAAACGGTCCAAAAGTACTACCCTACCTACACAAAAGTGTTCCGGAACGTTTCACATTCAACAAACTTCCTAATAAACTGTCAGAGGACTCCCGGTTCTTCTTTCTGAAAACGTGAATTTCATCACCGAATTGGGAAACGTTTTATACGAGCCATGAAAAATGGGCGCACAAAATACATCCTGTGCCGTTGAAATGAAAATCTGCGTGACGCCATGGTGGGTTATGAATTCAAATGATAACGCACTTTGACAAGCATTTTCGCTGGTGTCCTACAGCTGCATACTGAAAAAGATGCGCTATTTCAATTTACATTTGTGCGAAGTTTGGAATTCCTTGCATTCCCGCTTGTTCCAAGGACAAAAAATAAGGATTTAAGGCTTAGTTGTGTCAAAAGTAGGTCATCCTTTATAATGTATTCCCGCATTGAAGAGCTGTGTCCCATTTAGGAGTTTTCTTTGCTGAACTTGGATGAATTCGAAACGAAGGTGTGAGAAGGATGGCTCCTTGGAGTGGAATTAATTAACTGCCTATGGTTTCTGTATTCCATGGCCTATGAATTATTCAATAAAGTGCGGTGGAAATGGGTACAGTTTTTTTTTTTGTTGAATATGGATAAGTTCGACACGCGAAAGGTTGAAGTTTCGACTAATTGCATTAGGAAGGATGAGATTATGAGATGGGTGTGAACTGTTTAC
The DNA here is from genome assembly GCA_932526625.1 of Rhingia campestris. Taxonomy (NCBI): domain Eukaryota; kingdom Metazoa; phylum Arthropoda; class Insecta; order Diptera; family Syrphidae; genus Rhingia; species Rhingia campestris. The sequence goes on along the minus strand of OW052185.1, from coordinate 42,067,946 downwards.
TGAGGCGAACATATTTTCAATGGACATGAATTGGAATCCTGAAGTGAATTTTTAATTAGCAGGCTTGTTTTGGTCGTTCTTTCAAGTGCCTATGCCTAGTTGTATAATGTTTGTCAGGGAATATAGCAAGGCTATTCGAATTAATGATTGAAGTTGGGAGTTTGAGTGTTAATTATTAAGAAGTGTCAGAACTTGGACAAGTAATATTGTAATATGGAATCAGTTCTCATTTGGGTGATCGGAAATGCGATAGGATGGCGTGGAAAATTCTTTTATATGTCTTTCTTAATACCAGGTAGGTTTGAGAGTTGTTTTTAAAGCGTTTGAGGCCATGGCGTCACTTGGTAAAGGTCAACCACATTGCGAGTGACCGGGAAACTTTATATTGCCCAAAACTGAATTTGGTCCGCCCTGAGATGATATATCCATTATGTATATGTAAATTTCTTTTTGTTTATTTATATGGCACGCACTGAAGGGGCTAGGAATAAATTTCATACGTTTTAGTTCGGTTGCTAAGGAACTTGGGGGTAAGAAGAAAGTAGGTACCGATGCACATTGGTTTTAAATGACTGTGAGCTATAATGGAAAGTAAAATCAGATTTATAGGATTCGTGTTGTTTGCCTGGGTTTCTATATTTTGGCGTACGTCCGAAGCTTGAGGGTAAACCGACTTGCATTCATAGCATACCGAGTATTGCCGATGAATTGTTGAATGGGCGGAATGCAACTGGCTATTTCATTTGAGCATTGGTTGTTGAAGTAGCCATAAAAAATACTAAGGCCGGAGATATTTCGACTATGTTCGAGCGAAACTAAGGAGTTCGCTATTCCCATGTCTTCTTTAACCCTTTGAAGACCATAGGCAAACAAGCTTGCCGATTGGTTTTTTGGCCCAAATAATTGTCGGAGGGGCTTACATCGACTCGGACCACTACCTCGTTGTAGCCAAGGTAAGGATGCGGATATCCACCACGCCACAAAAAAAAAAACAGAAATACTGTGAAAAAATTAATGTCGAAAGACTGCAATCGCCAGAGACCGCTACTCCTCTCGACTCAAAACACACCACCAGCATCTAATGTCGAAGAACAATGGCAACGATGCCAACAAGCCATTAGATCAGACAGATGCCGACAGATGCTCGCATCCAAGAACGAGGCCTACAAGGCTAAGCTGCAGGTGAAGACGAGAGCTGCCATTGAGCTCTATAAGTAAAGAAGAAAGGAAGAACATCGGCCTTTAAGAAAGAAGAAAAAAGAGCAAGAAAAGCTCGCGATCGAGGATATAGAGAGGTGCCAATCCAGGAACGATGTTCGCATGTTTTACCAAAGTGTAAAACGTCAAAGCCAAGGATACAAGGCTCGAACAGAATCCTGTCGTGATGAATAGGGAAATATCGTAGTTGAGACACAGTCGAAGTTGAGGATATAGAAGAACCACTTCTGCAGACTGTTAAACGACGATAACGAACAACATTTCGCTGTCAGGCAGAATGAACCATTTAATATTGGCAACGACAGCGAAAACTGCCAACCACCCGACCTAAGTGAAGTGAGGATAGCAATATCTAAACTCAAGCTTAATAGGGCCTCCGGAAATGACGGCCTTCCCGCTGAGCTTTATAAAGCTGGCGGAGATGACTTGGTAAGTAACATCCACCAACTCATAAGCCAAATCTGGTCGGATGAAAGTAAGCCTGAATAATTTTTTTTTTCCGTGGGCTGGTGGAAATCTTCATAGACACGATGAGCACGTGCCCAAAGTAGTGTGAGATTTTTACTCACTAAAATCACCACCCATTTTGTATTTCTATTGCAACTAAGTTTTCGACTTATCTAGCAATTTTTTTATCACGAGTATATAATATGTTTGGCAGGCAACTTTTCTTTGAGAGTTCCTGCTTTTTCCGCAATTTATAGCGCGGTTTGTTAATATCGGGCCAAATCTAAGGGTTTAGTTCTTTCAGGGCGCCGCAATATATTTGTTTCGTCAAGAATTTGGAGGACTGTTGTGTTAACGTGTCCTAATAAACGTTTTTTATGTTTTCGTGCAAATTTTTTTGTTTCATCTTTAACCGCGGGAATACCCAGATCTCTGAGTAGATCTTCGTTCCTTACGTACCACGGCGCATTGACGAATGAGCTTAACGTTTTGTTAACGTCTTATACACGTTTTAACCAAATTTCATTCAATTCGTGATAGTACTTTTTGCGTTATGACGTTCCGAATGAACAATTGATTTTAGACCCCCTGCACCACCCCCCACTGAAAAATCCACCATGTCATTTTCAAGAGGAGTTTCTAATCTATCAATTTGCCAAATTCCATTGTAATCTATTAAGCGGTTTACGACGAGTTATAAGAATTTGAAAAAAAAAATCAGGATTTCTATGGAAAGGTGTTTGAAGAAATTTAAGTACCAATTTGGTCACATTTTTACGAATATTTTATTATGTTCGAAGTTTATAGAAATTTTTTATACCATTTTAAAGAGTAACGCCTAATACACTTTGTAACCAAATTTCATTCAATTCGTGATAGTACTTTTTGCGTTATGACGTTCCGAATGAAGAATTGATTTTAGACCCCCTGCACCACCCCCCGCTAAAAAATCCACCATGTCATTTTCAAGAGGAGTTTCTAATCTATCAATTTGCCAAATTCCATTGTAATCTATTAAGCGGTTTACGACGAGTTATAAGAATTTGAAAAAAAAAAATCAGAATTTCTATGGAAAGGTGTTTGAAGAAATTTAAGTACCAATTTGGTCACATTTTTACGAATATTTTTTTATGTTCGAAGTTTATAGACATTTTTTTATACCATTTTAAAGAGTAACGCCTAATACACTTTGTAACCAAATTTCATTCAATTCGTGATAGTACTTTTTGCGTTATGACATTCTGAATGAAGAATTGATTTTAGACCCCCTGCACCACCCCCCGCTGAAAAATCCACCATGTCATTTTCAAGAGGAGTTTCTAATCTATCAAGTTGCCAAATTTCATTGTAATCTATTAAGCGGTTTACGAGTTATAAGAATTTGAAAAAAAAAAATCAGGATTTCTATGGAAAGGTGTTTGAAAAAATTTAAGTACCAATTTGGTCACATTTTTACGAATATTTTTTTATGTTCGAAGTTTATAGAAATTTGTTTATACCATTTTAAAGAGTAACGCCTAATACACTTTGTAACCAAATTTCATTCAATTCGTGATAGTACTTTTTGCGTTATGACGTTCCGAATGAAGAATTGATTTTAGACCCCCTGCACCACCCCCCGCTGAAAAATCCACCATGTCATTTTCAAGAGGAGTTTCTAATTTATCAATTTGCCAAATTTCATTGTAATCTATTAAGCGGCTTACGAGTTATAAGAATTTAAAAAAAAAAAATTCAGGATTTCTATGGAAAGGTGTTTGAAAAAATTTAAGTACCAATTTGGTCACATTTTTACGAATATTTTTTTTTTGTTCGAAGTTTATAGAAATTTTTTTATACCATTTTAAAGAGTAACGCCTAATACACTTTGTAACCAAATTTCATTCAATTCGTGATAGTACTTTTTGCGTTATGACGTTCCGAATGAAGAATTGATTTTAGACCCCCTGCACCACCCCCCGCTGAAAAATCCACCATGTCATTTTCAAGAGGAGTTTCTAATCTATCAATTTGCCAAATTTCATTGTAATCTATTAAGCGGTTTACGAGTTATAAGAATTTAAAAAAAAAAAAATCAGGATTTCTATGGAAAGGTGTTTGAAAAAATTTAAGTACCAATTTGGTCACATTTTTACGAATATTTTTTTTTTGTTCGAAGTTTATAGAAATTTTTTTATACCATTTTAAAGAGTAACGCCTAATACACTTTGTAACCAAATTTCATTCAATTCGTGATAGTACTTTTTGCGTTATGACGTTCCGAATGAAGAATTGATTTTAGACCCCCTGCACCACCCCCCGCTGAAAAATCCACCATGTCATTTTCAAGAGGAGTTTCTAATCTATCAATTTGCCAAATTTCATTGTAATCTATTAAGCAGTTTACGAGTTATAAGAATTAAAAAAAAAAAAATTCAGGATTTCAATGGAAAGGTGTTTGAAAAAATTTAAGTACCAATTTGGTCACATTTTTACGAATATTTTTTTTTGTTCGAAGTTTATGGAAATTTTTTTATACCATTTTAAAGAGTAACGCCTAATACACTTTGTAACCAAATTTCATTCAATTCGTGATAGTACTTTTTGCGTTATGACGTTCCGAATGAAGAATTGATTTTAGACCCCCTGCACCACCCCCCGCTGAAAAATCCACCATGTCATTTTCAAGAGGAGTTTCTAATCTATCAATTTGCCAAATTTCATTGTAATCTATTAAGCGGTTTACGAGTTATAAGAATTTAACAAAAAAAAAATTCAGGATTTCTATGGAAAGGTGTTTGAAAAAATTTAAGTACCAATTTGGTCACATTTTTACGAATATTTTTTTTTTTGTTCGAAGTTTATAGACATTTTTTTATACCATTTTAAAGAGTAACGCCTAATACACTTTGTAACCAAATTTCATTCAATTCGTGATAGTACTTTTTGCGTTATGACGTTCCGAATGAAGAATTGATTTTAGACCCCCTGCACCACCCCCCGCTGAAAATTCCACCATGTCATTTTCAAGAGGAGTTTCTAATCTATCAATTTGCCAAATTTCATTGTAATCTATTAAGCGGTTTACGAGTTATAAGAATTTAAAAAAAAAAATTCAGGATTTCTATGGAAAGGTGTTTGAAAAAATTTAAGTACCAATTTGGTCACATTTTCACGAATATTTTTTTTTTGTTCGAAGTTTATAGAAATTTTTTATACCATTTTAAAGAGTAACGCCTAATACACTTTGTAACCAAATTTCATTCAATTCGTGATAGTACTTTTTGCGTTATGACGTTCCGAATGAAGAATTGATTTTAGACCCCCTGCACCACCCCCCGCTGAAAAATCCACCATGTCATTTTCAAGAGGAGTTTCTAATCTATCAATTTGCCAAATTTCATTGTAATCTATTAAGCAGTTTACGAGTTATAAGAATTTAAAAAAAAAAAAATTCAGGATTTCAATGGAAAGGTGTTTGAAAAAATTTAAGTACCAATTTGGTCACATTTTTACGAATATTTTTTTTTGTTCGAAGTTTATAGAAATTTTTTTATACCATTTTAAAGAGTAACGCCTAATACACTTTGTAACCAAATTTCATTCAATTCGTGATAGTACTTTTTGCGTTATGACGTTCCGAATGAAGAATTGATTTTAGACCCCCTGCACCACCCCCCGCTGAAAAATCCACCATGTCATTTTCAAGAGGAGTTTCTAATCTATCAATTTGCCAAATTTCATTGTAATCTATTAAGCGGTTTACGAGTTATAAGAATTTAACAAAAAAAAAATTCAGGATTTCTATGGAAAGGTGTTTGAAAAAATTTAAGTACCAATTTGGTCACATTTTTACGAATATTTTTTTTTTGTTCGAAGTTTATAGAAATTTTTTTATACCATTTTAAAGAGTAACGCCTAATACACTTTGTAACCAAATTTCATTCAATTCGTGATAGTACTTTTTGCGTTATGACGTTCCGAATGAAGAATTGATTTTAGACCCCCTGCACCACCCCCCGCTGAAAAATCCACCATGTCATTTTCAAGAGGAGTTTCTAATCTATCAATTTGCCAAATTTCATTGTAATCTATTAAGCGGTTTACGAGTTATAAGAATTTAAAAAAAAAAAATTCAGGATTTCTATGGAAAGGTGTTTGAAAAAATTTAAGTACCATTTTGGTCACATTTTTACGAATATTTTTTTTTTGTTCGAAGTTTATAGAAATTTTTTTATACCATTTTAAAGAGTAACGCCTAATACACTTTGTAACCAAATTTCATTCAATTCGTGATAGTACTTTTTGCGTTATGACGTTCCGAATGAAGAATTGATTTTAGACCCCCTGCACCACCCCCCGCTGAAAAATCCACCATGTCATTTTCAAGAGGAGTTTCTAATCTATCAATTTGCCAAATTTCATTGTAATCTATTAAGCGGCTTACGAGTTATAAGAATTTAAAAAAAAAAATTCAGGATTTCTATGGAAAGGTGTTTGAAAAAATTTAAGTACCAATTTGGTCACATTTTAACGAATATTTTTTTTTTGTTCGAAGTTTATAGAAATTTTTTTATACCATTTTAAAGAGTAACGCCTAATACACTTTGTAACCAAATTTCATTCAATTCGTGATAGTACTTTTTGCGTTATGACGTTCCGAATGAAGAATTGATTTTAGACCCCCTGCACCACCCCCCGCTGAAAAATCCACCATGTCATTTTTAAGAGGAGTTTCTAATCTATCAATTTGCCAAATTTCATTGTAATCTATTAAGCGGTTTACGAGTTATAAGAATTTAAAAAAAAAAATTCAGGATTTCTATGGAAAGGTGTTTGAAAAAATTTAAGTACCAATTTGGTCACATTTTTACGAAAAATTTTTTTTTGTTCGAAGTTTATAGAAATTTTTTTATACCATTTTAAAGAGTAACGCCTAATACACTTTGTAACCAAATTTCATTCAATTCGTGATAGTACTTTTTGCGTTATGACGTTCCGAATGAAGAATTGATTTTAGACCCCCTGCACCACCCCCCGCTGAAAAATCCACCATGTCATTTTCAAGAGGAGTTTCTAATCTATCAATATGCCAAATTTCATTGTAATCTATTAAGCGGTTTACGAGTTATAAGAATTTAACAAAAAAAAAATTCAGGATTTCTATGGAAAGGTGTTTGAAAAAATTTAAGTACCAATTTGGTCACATTTTTACGAATATTTTTTTTTTGTTCGAAGTTTATAGAAATTTTTTTATACCATTTTAAAGAGTAACGCCTAATACACTTTGTAACCAAATTTCATTCAATTCGTGAAGTACCAATTTGGTCACATTTTTACGAAAATTTTTTTTTTGTTCGAAGTTTATAGAAATTTTTTTATACCATTTTAAAGAGTAGCGCCTAATACACTTTGTAACCAAATTTCATTCAATTCGTGATAGTACTTTTTGCGTTATGACGTTCCGAATGAAGAATTGATTTTAGACCCACTGCACCACCCCCCGCTGAAAAATCCACCATGTCATTTTCAAGAGGAGTTTCTAATCTATCAATATGCCAAATTTCATTGTAATCTATTAAGCGGTTTACGAGTTATAAGAATTTAACAAAAAAAAAATTCAGGATTTCTATGGAAAGGTGTTTGAAAAAATTTAAGTACCAATTTGGTCACATTTTTACGAATATTTTTTTTTTGTTCGAAGTTTATAGAAATTTTTTTATACCATTTTAAAGAGTAACGCCTAATACACTTTGTAACCAAATTTCATTCAATTCGTGATAGTACTTTTTGCGTTATGACGTTCCGAATGAAGAATTGATTTTAGACCCCCTGCACCACCCCCCGCTGAAAAATCCACCATGTCATTTTCAAGAGGAGTTTCTAATCTATCAATTTGCCAAATTTCATTGTAATCTATTAAGCGGTTTACGAGTTATAAGAATTTAAAAAAAAAAATTCAGGATTTCTATGGAAAGGTGTTTGAAAAAATTTAAGTACCAATTTGGTTACATTTTTACGAATATTTTTTTTTTGTTCGAAGTTTATAGAATTTTTTTTATACCATTTTAAAGAGTAACGCCTAATACACTTTGTAACCAAATTTCATTCAATTCGTGATAGTACTTTTTGCGTTATGACGTTCCGAATGAAGAATTGATTTTAGACCCCCTGCACCACCCCCCGCTGAAAAATCCACCATGTCATTTTCAAGAGGAGTTTCTAATCTATCAATATGCCAAATTTCATTGTAATCTATTAAGCGGTTTACGAGTTATAAGAATTTAACAAAAAAAAAATTCAGGATTTCTATGGAAAGGTGTTTGAAAAAATTTAAGTACCAATTTGGTCACATTTTTACGAATATTTTTTTTTTGTTCGAAGTTTATAGGAATTTTTTTATACCATTTTAAAGAGTAACGCCTAATACACTTTGTAACCAAATTTCATTCAATTCGTGATAGTACTTTTTGCGTTATGACGTTCCGAATGAAGAATTGATTTTAGACCCCCTGCACCACCCCCCGCTGAAAAATCCACCATGTCATTTTCAAGAGGAGTTTCTAATCTATCAATTTGCCAAATTTCATTGTAATCTATTAAGCGGTTTACGAGTTATAAGAATTTAAAAAAAAAAAATTCAGGATTTCTATGGAAAGGTGTTTGAAAAAATTTAAGTACCAATTTGGTCACATTTTTACGAAAATTTTTTTTTTGTTCGAAGTTTATAAAAATTTTTTTATACCATTTTAAAGAGTAACGCCTAATACACTTTGTAACCAAATTTCATTCAATTCGTGATAGTACTTTTTGCGTTATGACGTTCCGAATGAAGAATTGATTTTAGACCCCCTGCACCACCCCCCGCTGAAAAGTCCACCATGTCATTTTCAAGAGGAGTTTCTAATCTATCAATTTGCCAAATTTCATTATAATCTATTAAGCGGTTTACGAGTTATAAGAATTAAAAAAAAAAAAAAAACAGGATTTCTATGGAAAGGTGTTTGAAAAAATGTAAGTACCAATTTGGTCACATTTTTACGAATATTTTTTTTTTGTTCGAAGTTTATAGAAATTTTTTTATACCATTTTAAAGAGTAACGCCTAATACACTTTGTAACCAAATTTCATTCAATTCGTGATAGTACTTTTTGCGTTATGACGTTCCGAATGAAGAATTGATTTTAGACCCCCTGCACCACCCCCCGCTAAAAAATCCACCATGTCAGTTTCAAGAGGAGTTTCTAATCTATCAATATGCCAAATTTCATTGTAATCTATTAAGCGGTTTACGAGTTATAAGAATTTAAAAAAAAAAAATTCAGGATTTCTATGGAAAGGTGTTTGAAAAAATTTAAGTACCAATTTGGTCACATTTTTACGAAATTTTTTTTTTTGTTCGAAGTTTATAAAAATTTTTTTATACCATTTTAAAGAGTAACGCCTAATACACTTTGTAACCAAATTTCATTCAATTCGTGATAGTACTTTTTGCGTTATGACGTTCCGAATGAAGAATTGATTTTAGACCCCCTGCACCACCCCCCGCTGAAAAGTCCACCATGTCATTTTCAAGAGGAGTTTCTAATCTATCAATTTGCCAAATTTCATTGTAATCTATTAAGCGGTTTACGAGTTATAAGAATTTAAAAAAAAAAAAAAACAGGATTTCTATGGAAAGGTGTTTGAAAAAATGTAAGTACCAATTTGGTCACATTTTTACGAATATTTTTTTTTTGTTCGAAGTTTATAGAAATTTTTTTATACCATTTTAAAGAGTAACGCCTAATACACTTTGTAACCAAATTTCATTCAATTCGTGATAGTACTTTTTGCGTTATGACGTTCCGAATGAAGAATTGATTTTAGACCCCCTGCACCACCTCCCGCTGAAAAATCCACCATGTCATTTTCAAGAGGAGTTTCTAATCTATCAATTTGCCAAATTTCATTGTAATCTATTAAGCGGTTTACGAGTTATACAAAAAAATACAAATTTTTGGCGCAACAGGCTCGTTAGTACCCAGGGCCTAGCTTTCTCACAACCATTCATGTGTGCGTGTGTACTTCTTGCACGATGGCGGGACCTCCTGTTTTATGCCGACTCCGAACGGCTAAGTTGAGATAAGCTATTCTTGACAATTGATACTACTCGGATGATTTGTCAGATCATCACGAGAGGAGGGCCAGTGAAAAATCATTTAGGTGTTGCTACGGCTTGGAATCGAACCCAGACCTCCTGCGCGGCAGTTCATCGCACTAACCATCGCGCCACTGAGCCCTGAGTTTACGAGTTATAAGAATTTAAAAAAAAAAATTCAGGATTTCTATGGAAAGGTGTTTGAAAAAATTTAAGTACCAATTTGGTCACATTTTTACGAATATTTTTTTTTTGTTCGAAGTTTATGGAAATTTTTTTATACCATTTTAAAGAGTAACGCCTAATACACTTTGTAACCAAATTTCATTCAATTCATGATAGTACTTTTTGCGTTATGACGTTCCGAATGAAGAATTGATTTTAGACCCCCTGCACCACCCCCCGCTGAAAAATCCACCATGTCATTTTCAAGAGGAGTTTCTAATCTATCAATTTGCCAAATTTCATTGTAATTTATTAAGCGGTTTACGAGTTATAAGAATTTAAAAAAAAAAAAAATTCAGGATTTCTATGGAAAGGTGTTTGAAAAAATTTAAGTACCAATTTGGTCACATTTTTACGAATATTCTTTTTTTTGTTCGAAGTTTATAGAAAATTTTTTATACCATTTTAAAGAGTAACGCCTAATACACTTTGTAACCAAATTTCATTCAATTCGTGATAGTACTTTTTGCGTTATGACGTTCCGAATGAAGAATTGATTTTAGACCACCTGCACCACCCCCCGCTGAAAAATCCACCATGTCATTTTCAAGAGGAGTTTCTAATCTATCAATTTGCCAAATTTCATTGTAATCTATTAAGCGGTTTACGAGTTATAAGAATTTAAAAAAAAAAAAAAATTCAGGATTTCTATGGAAAGGTGTTTGAAAAAATTTAAGTACCAATTTGGTCACTTTTTTACGAATATTTTTTTTTTGTTCGAAGTTTATAGAAATTTGTTTATACCATTTTAAAGAGTAACGCCTAATACACTTTGTAACCAAATTTCATTCAATTCGTGATAGTACTTTTTGCGTTATGACGTTCCGAATGAAGAATTGATTTTAGACCCCCTGCACCACCCCCCGCTGAAAAATCCACCATGTCATTTTCAAGAGGAGTTTCTAATCTATCAATTTGCCAAATTTCATTGTAATTTATTAAGCGGTTTACGAGTTATAAGAATTTAAAAAAAAAAAATTCAGGATTTCTATGGAAAGGTGTTTGAAAAAATTTACGTACCAATTTGGTCACATTTTTACGAATATTTTTTTTTTGTTCGAAGTTTATAGAATTTTTTTTATACCATTTTAAAGAGTAACGCCTAATACACTTTGTAACCAAATTTCATTCAATTCGTGATAGTACTTTTTGCGTTATGACGTTCCGAATGAAGAATTGATTTTAAACCCCCTGCACCACCCCCCGCTGAAAAATCCACCATGTCATTTTCAAGAGGAGTTTCTAATCTATCAATTTGCCAAATTTCATTGTAATCTATTAAGCGGTTTACGAGTTATAAGAATTTAAAAAAAAAAAATTCAGGATTTCTATGGAAAGGTGTTTGAAAAAATTTAAGTACCAATTTGGTCACATTTTTACGAATATTTTTTTTTTGTTCGAAGTTTATAGAAATTTTTTTATACTATTTTAAAGAGTAACGCCTAATACACTTTGTAACCTAATTTCATTCAATTCGTGATAGTACTTTTTGCGTTATGACGTTCCGAATGAAGAATTGATTTTAGACCCCCTGCACCACCCCCCGCTGAAAAATCCACCATGTCATTTTCAAGAGGAGTTTCTAATCTATCAATTTGCCAAATTTCATTGTAATTTATTAAGCGGTTTACGAGTTATAAGAATTTAAAAAAAAAAAAAATCAGGATTTCTATGGAAAGGTGTTTGAAAAAATTTAAGTACCAATTTGGTCACATTTTTACGAATATTTTTTTTTGTTCGAAGTTTATAGAAATTTTTTTATACCATTTTAAAGAGTAACGCCTAATACACTTTGTAACCAAATTTCATTCAATTCGTGATAGTACTTTTTGCGTTATGACGTTCCGAATGAAGAATTGATTTTAGACCCCCTGCACCACCCCCCGCTGAAAAATCCACCATGTCATTTTCAAGAGGAGTTTCTAATCTATCAATTTGCCAAATTTCATTGTAATTTATTAAGCGGTTTACGAGTTATAAGAATTTAAAAAAAAAAAAAATTCAGGATTTCTATGGAAAGGTGTTTGAAAAAATTTAAGTACCAATTTGGTCACATTTTTACGAATATTTTTTTTTGTTCGAAGTTTATAGAAATTTTTTTATACCATTTTAAAGAGTAACGCCTAATACACTTTGTAACCAAATTTCATTCAATTCGTGATAGTACTTTTTGCGTTATGACGTTCCGAATGAAGAATTGATTTTAGACCCCCTGCACCACCCCCCGCTGAAAAATCCACCATGTCATTTTCAAGAGGAGTTTCTAATCTATCAATTTGCCAAATTTCATTGTATTCTATTAAGCGGTTTACGAGTTATAAGAATTTAAAAAAAAAAAATTCAGGATTTCTATGGAAAGGTGTTTGAAAAAATTTAAGTACCAATTTGGTCACATTTTTACGAATATTTTTTTTTGTTCGAAGTTTATAGAAATTTTTTTATACCATTTTAAAGAGTAACGCCTAATACACTTTGTAACCAAATTTCATTCAATTCGTGATAGTACTTTTTGCGTTATGACGTTCCGAATGAAGAATTGATTTTAGACCCCCTGCACCACCCCCCGCTGAAAAATCCACCATGTCATTTTCAAGAGGAGTTTCTAATCTATCAATTTGCCAAATTTCATTGTAATCTATTAAGCGGTTTATGAGTTATACAAAAAAATACAAATTTTTGGCGCAACAGGCTCGTTAGTACCCAGGGCCTAGCTTTCTCACAACCATTCATGTGTGCGTGTGTACTTCTTGCACGATGGCGGGACCTCCTGTTTTATGCCGACTCCGAACGGCTAAGTTGAGATAAGCTATTCTTGACAATTGATACTACTCGGATGATTTGTCAGATCAGTTTACGAGTTATAAGAATTTAAAAAAAAAAAATTCAGGATTTCTATGGAAAGGTGTTTGAAAAAATTTAAGTACCAATTTGGTCACATTTTTACGAATATTTTTTTTTTGTTCGAAGTTTATGAAAATTTTTTTATACCATTTTAAAGAGTAACGCCTAATACACTTTGTAACCAAATTTCATTCAATTCGTGATAGTACTTTTTGCGTTATGACGTTCCGAATGAAGAATTGATTTTAGACCCCCTGCACCACCCCCCCGCTGAAAAATCCACCATGTCATTTTCAAGAGGAGTTTCTAATCTATCAATTTGCCAAATTTCATTGTAATCTATTAAGCGGTTTACGAGTTATAAGAATTTAAAAAAAAAAAATTCAGGATTTCTATGGAAAGGTGTTTGAAAAAATTTAAGTACCAATTTGGTCACATTTTTACGAATATTTTTTTTTTGTTCGAAGTTTATAGAAATTTTTTTATACCATTTTAAAGAGTAACGCCTAATACACTTTGTAACCAAATTTCATTCAATTCGTGATAGTACTTTTTGCGTTATGACGTTCCGAATGAAGAATTGATTTTAGACCCCCTGCACCACCCCCCGCTGAAAAATCCACCATGTCATTTTCAAGAGGAGTTTCTAATCTATCAATTTGCCAAATTTCATTGTAATCTATTAAGCGGCTTACGAGTTATAAGAATTTAAAAAAAAAAAAATTCAGGATTTCTATGGAAAGGTGTTTGAAAAAATTTAAGTACCAATTTGGTCACATTTTTACGAATATTTTTTTTTTGTTCGAAGTTTATAGAAATTTTTTTATACCATTTTAAAGAGTAACGCCTAATACACTTTGTAACCAAATTTCATTCAATTCGTGATAGTACTTTTTGCGTTATGACGTTCCGAATGAAGAATTGATTTTAGACCCCCTGCACCACCCCCCGCTGAAAAATCCACCATGTCATTTTCAAGAGGAGTTTCTAATCTATCAATTTGCCAAATTTCATTGTATTCTATTAAGCGGTTTACGAGTTATAAGAATTTAAAAAAAAAAATTCAGGATTTCTATGGAAAGGTGTTTGAAAAAATTTAAGTACCAATTTGGTCACAATTTTACGAATATTTTTTTTTGTTCGAAGTTTATAGAAATTTTTTTATACCATTTTAAAGAGTAACGCCTAATACACTTTGTAACCAAATTTCATTCAATTCGTGATAGTACTTTTTGCGTTATGACGTTCCGAATGAAGAATTGATTTTAGACCCCCTGCACCACCCCCCGCTGAAAAATCCACCATGTCATTTTCAAGAGGAGTTTCTAATCTATCAATTTGCCAAATTTCATTGTATTCTATTAAGCGGTTTACGAGTTATAAGAATTTAAAAAAAAAAATCAGGATTTCTATGGAAAGGTGTTTGAAAAAATTTAAGTACCAATTTGGTCACATTTTTACAAATATTTTTTTTTTGTTCGAAGTTTATAGAAATTTTTTTATACCATTTTAAAGAGTAACGCCTACTACACTTTGTAACCAAATTTCATTCAATTCGTGATAGTACTTTTTGCGTTATGACGTTCCGAATGAAGAATTGATTTTAGACCCCCTGCACCACCTCCCGCTGAAAAATCCACCATGTCATTTTCAAGAGGAGTTTCTAATCTATCAATTTGCCAAATTTCATTGTAATCTATTAAGCGGTTTACGAGTTATACAAAAAAATACAAATTTTTGGCGCAACAGGCTCGTTAGTACCCAGGGCCTAGCTTTCTCACAACCATTCATGTGTGCGTGTGTACTTCTTGCACGATGGCGGGACCTCCTGTTTTATGCCGACTCCGAACGGCTAAGTTGAGATAAGCTATTCTTGACAATTGATACTACTCGGATGATTTGTCAGATCATCACGAGAGGAGGGCCAGTGAAAAATCATTTAGGTGTTGCTACGGCTGGGAATCGAACCCAGACCTCCTGCGCGGCAGTTCATCGCACTAACCATCGCGCCACTGAGCCCTGAGTTTACGCCCTGAGTTTACGAGTTATAAGAATTTAAAAAAAAAAAAATTCAGGATTTCTATGGAAAGGTGTTTGAAAAAATTTAAGTACCAATTTGGTCACATTTTTACGAATATTTTTTTTTTGTTCGAAGTTTATAGAAATTTTTTTATACCATTTTAAAGAGGCCTAATACACTTTGTAACCAAATTTCATTCAATTCGTGATAGTACTTTTTGCGTTATGACGTTCCGAATGAAGAATTGATTTTAGACCCCCTGCACCACCCCCCGCTGAAAAATCCACCATGTCATTTTCAAGAGGAGTTTCTAATCTATCAATTTGCCAAATTTCATTGTATTCTATTAAGCGGTTTACGAGTTATAAGAATTTAAAAAAAAAAATCAGGATTTCTATGGAAAGGTGTTTGAAAAAATTTAAGTACCAATTTGGTCACATTTTTACAAATATTTTTTTTTTGTTCGAAGTTTATAGAAATTTTTTTATACCATTTTAAAGAGTAACGCCTACTACACTTTGTAACCAAATTTCATTCAATTCGTGATAGTACTTTTTGCGTTATGACGTTCCGAATGAAGAATTGATTTTAGACCCCCTGCACCATCCCCCGCTGAAAAATCCACCATGTCATTTTCAAGAGGAGTTTCTAATCTATCAATTTGCCAAATTTCATTGTAATCTATTAAGCGGTTTACGAGTTATAAGAATTTAAAAAAAAAAATTCAGGATTTCTATGGAAAGGTGTTTGAAAAAATTTAAGTACCAATTTGGTCACATTTTTACGAATATTTTTTTTTGTTCGAAGTTTATAGAAATTTTTTTATACCATTTTAAAGAGTAACGCCTAATACACTTTGTAACCAAATTTCATTCAATTCGTGATAGTACTTTTTGCGTTATGACGTTCCGAATGAAGAATTGATTTTAGACCCCCTGCACCACCCCCCGCTGAAAAATCCACCATGTCATTTTCAAGAGGAGTTTCTAATCTATCAATTTGCCAAATTTCATTGTAATCTATTAAGCGGTTTACGAGTTATAAGAATTTAAAAAAAAAAAATTCAGGATTTCTATGGAAAGGTGTTTGAAAAAATTTAAGTACCAATTTGGTCACATTTTTACGAATATTTTTTTTTTGTTCGAAGTTTATAGAAATTTTTTTATACCATTTTAAAGAGTAACGCCTAATACACTTTGTAACCAAATTTCATTCAATTCGTGATAGTACTTTTTGCGTTATGACGTTCCGAATGAAGAATTGATTTTAGACCCCCTGCACCACCCCCCGCTGAAAAATCCACCATGTCATTTTCAAGAGGAGTTTCTAATCTATCAATTTGCCAAATTTCATTGTAATCTATTAAGCGGTTTACGAGTTATAAGAATTTAAAAAAAAAAAAATTCAGGATTTCTATGGAAAGGTGTTTGAAAAAATTTAAGTACCAATTTGGTCACATTTTTACGAATATTTTTTTTTTGTTCGAAGTTTATAGAAATTTTTTTATACCATTTTAAAGAGTAACGCCTAATACACTTTGTAACCAAATTTCATTCAATTCGTGATAGTACTTTTTGCGTTATGACGTTCCGAATGAAGAATTGATTTTAGACCCCCTGCACCACCCCCCGCTGAAAAATCCACCATGTCATTTTCAAGAGGAGTTTCTAATCTATCAATTTGCCAAATTTCATTGTAATCTATTAAGCGGCTTACGAGTTATAAGAATTTAAAAAAAAAAATTCAGGATTTCTATGGAAAGGTGTTTGAAAAAATTTAAGTACCAATTTGGTCACATTTTTACGAATATTTTTTTTTTGTTCGAAGTTTATAGAAATTTTTTTATACCATTTTAAAGAGTAACGCCTAATACACTTTGTAACCAAATTTCATTCAATTCGTGATAGTACTTTTTGCGTTATGACGTTCCGAATGAAGAATTGATTTTAGACCCCCTGCACCACCCCCCGCTGAAAAATCCACCATGTCATTTTCAAGAGGAGTTTCTAATCTATCAATTTGCCAAATTTCATTGTAATCTATTAAGCGGTTTACGAGTTATACAAAAAAATACAAATTTTTGGCGCAACAGGCTCGTTAGTACCCAGGGCCTAGCTTTCTCACAACCATTCATGTGTGCGTGTGTACTTCTTGCACGATGGCGGGACCTCCTGTTTTATGCCGACTCCGAACGGCTAAGTTGAGATAAGCTATTCTTGACAATTGATACTACTCGGATGATTTGTCAGATCATCACGAGAGGAGGGCCAGTTAAAAATCATTTAGGTGTTGCTACGGCTGGGAATCGAACCCAGACCTCCTGCGCGGCAGTTCATCGCACTAACCATCGCGCCACTGAGCCCTGAGTTTACGAGTTATAAGAATTTAAAAAAAAAAAATTCAGGATTTCTATGGAAAGGAGTTTGAAAAAATTTAAGTACCAATTTGGTCACATTTTTACGAATATTTTTTTTTTGTTCGAAGTTTATAGAAATTTTTTTATACCATTTTAAAGAGTAACGCCTAATACACTTTGTAACCAAATTTCATTCAATTCGTGATAGTACTTTTTGCGTTATGACGTTCCGAATGAAGAATTGATTTTAGACCCCCTGCACCACCCCCCGCTGAAAAATCCACCATGTCATTTTCAAGAGGAGTTTCTAATCTATCAATTTGCTAAATTTCATTGTAATCTATTAAGCGGTTTACGAGTTATAAGAATTTAAAAAAAAAAATTCAGGATTTCTATGGAAAGGTGTTTGAAAAAATTTAAGTACCAATTTGGTCACATTTTTACGAATATTTTTTTTTTTGTTCGAAGTTTATAGAAATTTTTTTATACCATTTTAAAGAGTAACGCCTAATACACTTTGTAACCAAATTTCATTCAATTCGTGATAGTACTTTTTGCGTTATGACGTTCCGAATGAAGAATTGATTTTAGACCCCCTGCACCACCCCCCGCTGAAAAATCCACCATGTCATTTTCAAGAGGAGTTTCTAATCTATCAATTTGCCAAATTTCATTGTAATATATTAAGCGGTTTACGAGTTATAAGAATTAAAAAAAAAAAATCAGGATTTCTATGGAAAGGTGTTTGAAAAAATTTAAGTACCAATTTGGTCACATTTTTACGAATATTTTTTTTTTTGTTCGAAGTTTATAGAAATTTTTTTATACCATTTTAAAGAGTAACGCCTAATACACTTTGTAACCAAATTTCATTCAATTCGTGATAGTACTTTTTGCGTTATGACGTTCCGAATGAAGAATTGATTTTAGACCCCCTGCACCACCCCCCGCTGAAAAATCCACCATGTCATTTTCAAGAGGAGTTTCTAATCTATCAATTTGCCAAATTTCATTGTAATATATTAAGCGGTTTACGAGTTATAAGAATTTAAAAAAAAAATTCAGGATTTCTATGGAAAGGTGTTTGAAAAAATTTAAGTACCAATTTGGTCACATTTTTACGAATATTTTTTTTTGTTCGAAGTTTATAGAAATTTTTTTATACCATTTTAAAGAGTAACGCCTAATACACTTTGTAACCAAATTTCATTCAATTCGTGATAGTACTTTTTGCGTTATGACGTTCCGAATGAAGAATTGATTTTAGACCCCCTGCACCACCCCCCGCTGAAAAATCCACCATGTCATTTTCAAGAGGAGTTTCTAATCTATCAATTTGCCAAATTTCATTGTAATCTATTAAGCGGTTTACGAGTTATAAGAATTTAAAAAAAAAAAAAATTCAGGATTTCTATGGAAAGGTGTTTGAAAAAATTTAAGTACCAATTTGGTCACATTTTTACGAATATTTTTTTTTGTTCGAAGTTTATAGAAATTTTTTTATACCATTTTAAAGAGTAACGCCTAATACACTTTGTAACCAAATTTCATTCAATTCGTGATAGTACTTTTTGCGTTATGACGTTCCGAATGAAGAATTGATTTTAGACCCCCTGCACCACCCCCCGCTGAAAAATCCACCATGTCATTTTCAAGAGGAGTTTCTAATCTATCAATTTGCTAAATTTCATTGTAATCTATTAAGCGGTTTACGAGTTATAAGAATTAAAAAAAAAAAATCAGGATTTCTATGGAAAGGTGTTTGAAAAAATTTAAGTACCAATTTGGTCACATTTTTACGAATATTTTTTTTTTTGTTCGAAGTTTATAGAAATTTTTTTATACCATTTTAAAGAGTAACGCCTAATACACTTTGTAACCAAATTTCATTCAATTCGTGATAGTACTTTTTGCGTTATGACGTTCCGAATGAAGAATTGATTTTAGACCCCCTGCACCACCCCCCGCTGAAAAATCCACCATGTCATTTTCAAGAGGAGTTTCTAATCTATCAATTTGCCAAATTTCATTGTAATATATTAAGCGGTTTACGAGTTATAAGAATTTAAAAAAAAAATTCAGGATTTCTATGGAAAGGTGTTTGAAAAAATTTAAGTACCAATTTGGTCACATTTTTACGAATATTTTTTTTTGTTCGAAGTTTATAGAAATTTTTTTATACCATTTTAAAGAGTAACGCCTAATACACTTTGTAACCAAATTTCATTCAATTCGTGATAGTACTTTTTGCGTTATGACGTTCCGAATGAAGAATTGATTTTAGACCCCCTGCACCACCCCCCGCTGAAAAATCCACCATGTCATTTTCAAGAGGAGTTTCTAATCTATCAATTTGCCAAATTTCATTGTAATCTATTAAGCGGTTTACGAGTTATAAGAATTTAAAAAAAAAAAAAATTCAGGATTTCTATGGAAAGGTGTTTGAAAAAATTTAAGTACCAATTTGGTCACATTTTTACGAATATTTTTTTTTGTTCGAAGTTTATAGAAATTTTTTTATACCATTTTAAAGAGTAACGCCTAATACACTTTGTAACCAAATTTCATTCAATTCGTGATAGTACTTTTTGCGTTATGACGTTCCGAATGAAGAATTGATTTTAGACCCGCTGAAAAATCCACTATGTCATTTTCAAGAGGAGTTTCTAATCTATCAATTTGCCAAATTTCATTGTAATCTATTAAGCGGTTTACGAGTTATAAGAACTTAAAAAAAAAAAAATTCAGGATTTCTATGGAAAAGTGTTTGAAAAAATTTAAGTACCAATTTGGTCACATTTTTACGAATATTTTTTTTTTGTTCGAAGTTTATAGAAATTTTTTTATACCATTTTAAAGAGTAACGCCTAATACACTTTGTAACTAAATTTCATTCAATTCGTGATAGTACTTTTTGCGTTATGACGTTCCGAATGAAGAATTGATTTTAGACCCCCTGCACCACCCCCCGCTGAAAAATTCACCATGTCATTTTCAAGAGGAGTTTCTAATCTATCAATTTGCCAAATTTCATTGTAATCTATTAAGCGGTTTACGAGTTATAAGAATTAAAAAAAAAAAATTCAGGATTTCTATGGAAAGGTGTTTGAAAAAATTTAAGTACCAATTTGGTCACATTTTTACGAATATTTTTTTTTGTTCGAAGTTTATAGAAATTTTTTTATACCATTTTAAAGAGTAACGCCTAATACACTTTGTAACCAAATTTCATTCAATTCGTGATAGTACTTTTTGCGTTATGACGTTCCGAATGAAGAATTGATTTTAGACCCCCTGCACCACCCCCCGCTGAAAAATCCACCATGTCATTTTCAAGAGGAGTTTCTAATCTATCAATTTGCCAAATTTCATTGTAATATATTAAGCGGTTTACGAGTTATAAGAATTTAAAAAAAAAATTCAGGATTTCTATGGAAAGGTGTTTGAAAAAATTTAAGTACCAATTTGGTCACATTTTTACGAATATTTTTTTTTGTTCGAAGTTTATAGAAATTTTTTTATACCATTTTAAAGAGTAACGCCTAATACACTTTGTAACCAAATTTCATTCAATTCGTGATAGTACTTTTTGCGTTATGACGTTCCGAATGAAGAATTGATTTTAGACCCCCTGCACCACCCCCCGCTGAAAAATCCACCATGTCATTTTCAAGAGGAGTTTCTAATCTATCAATTTGCCAAATTTCATTGTAATCTATTAAGCGGTTTACGAGTTATAAGAATTTAAAAAAAAAAAAAATTCAGGATTTCTATGGAAAGGTGTTTGAAAAAATTTAAGTACCAATTTGGTCACATTTTTACGAATATTTTTTTTTGTTCGAAGTTTATAGAAATTTTTTTATACCATTTTAAAGAGTAACGCCTAATACACTTTGTAACCAAATTTCATTCAATTCGTGATAGTACTTTTTGCGTTATGACGTTCCGAATGAAGAATTGATTTTAGACCCGCTGAAAAATCCACTATGTCATTTTCAAGAGGAGTTTCTAATCTATCAATTTGCCAAATTTCATTGTAATCTATTAAGCGGTTTACGAGTTATAAGAACTTAAAAAAAAAAAAATTCAGGATTTCTATGGAAAAGTGTTTGAAAAAATTTAAGTACCAATTTGGTCACATTTTTACGAATATTTTTTTTTTGTTCGAAGTTTATAGAAATTTTTTTATACCATTTTAAAGAGTAACGCCTAATACACTTTGTAACTAAATTTCATTCAATTCGTGATAGTACTTTTTGCGTTATGACGTTCCGAATGAAGAATTGATTTTAGACCCCCTGCACCACCCCCCGCTGAAAAATTCACCATGTCATTTTCAAGAGGAGTTTCTAATCTATCAATTTGCCAAATTTCATTGTAATCTATTAAGCGGTTTACGAGTTATAAGAATTAAAAAAAAAAAATTCAGGATTTCTATGGAAAGGTGTTTGAAAAAATTTAAGTACCAATTTGGTCACATTTTTACGAATATTTTTTTTTGTTCGAAGTTTATAGAAATTTTTTTATACCATTTTAAAGAGTAACGCCTAATACACTTTGTAACCAAATTTCATTCAATTCGTGATAGTACTTTTTGCGTTATGACGTTCCGAATGAAGAATTGATTTTAGACCCGCTGAAAAATCCACCATGTCATTTTCAAGAGGAGTTTCTAATCTATCAATTTGCCAAATTTCATTGTAATCTATTAAGCGGTTTACGAGTTATAAGAACTTAAAAAAAAAAAATTCAGGATTTCTATGGAAAAGTGTTTGAAAAAATTTAAGTACCAATTTGGTCACATTTTTACGAATATTTTTTTTTTTGTTCGAAGTTTATAGAAATTTTTTTATACCATTTTAAAGAGTAACGCCTAATACACTTTGTAACTAAATTTCATTCAATTCGTGATAGTACTTTTTGCGTTATGACGTTCCGAATGAAGAATTGATTTTAGACCCCCTGCACCACCCCCCGCTGAAAAATTCACCATGTCATTTTCAAGAGGAGTTTCTAATCTATCAATTTGCCAAATTTCATTGTAATCTATTAAGCGGTTTACGAGTTATAAGAATTAAAAAAAAAAAAATTCAGGATTTCTATGGAAAAGTGTTTGAAAAAATTTAAGTACCAATTTGGTCACATTTTTACGAATATTTTTTTTTTGTTCGAAGTTTATAGAAATTTTTTTATACCATTTTAAAGAGTAACGCCTAATACACTTTGTAACTAAATTTCATTCAATTCGTGATAGTACTTTTTGCGTTATGACGTTCCGAATGAAGAATTGATTTTAGACCCCCTGCACCACCCCCCGCTGAAAAATCCACCATGTCATTTTCAAGAGGAGTTTCTAATCTATCAATTTGCCAAATTTCATTGTAATCTATTAAGCGGTTACGAGTTATAAGAATTTAAAAAAAAAAATTCAGGATTTCTATGGAAAGGTGTTTGAAAAAATTTAAGTACCAATTTGGTCACATTTTTACGAATATTTTTTTTTGTTCGAAGTTTATAGAAATTTTTTTATACCATTTTAAAAAGTAACGCCTAATACACTTTGTAACCAACTTTCATTCAATTCGTGATAGTACTTTTTGCGTTATGACGTTCCGAATGAAGAATTGATTTTAGACCCCCTGCACCACCCCCCGCTGAAAAATCCACCATGTCATTTTCAAGAGGAGTTTCTAATCTATCAATTTGCCAAATTTCATTGTAATATATTAAGCGGTTTACGAGTTATAAGAATTAAAAAAAAAAAAATCAGGATTTCTATGGAAAGGTGTTTGAAAAAATTTAAGTACCAATTTGGTCACATTTTTACGAATATTTTTTTTTGTTCGAAGTTTATAGAAATTTTTTTATACCATTTTAAAAAGTAACGCCTAATACACTTTGTAACCAACTTTCATTCAATTCGTGATAGTACTTTTTGCGTTATGACGTTCCGAATGAAGAATTGATTTTAGACCCCCTGCACCACCCCCCGCTGAAAAATCCACCATGTCATTTTCAAGAGGAGTTTCTAATCTATCAATTTGCCAAATTTCATTGTAATCTATTAAGCGGTTTACGAGTTATAAGAATTAAAAAAAAAAAAATTCAGGATTTCTATGGAAAAGTGTTTGAAAAAATTTAAGTACCAATTTGGTCACATTTTTACGAATATTTTTTTTTTGTTCGAAGTTTATAGAAATTTTTTTATACCATTTTAAAGAGTAACGCCTAATACACTTTGTAACTAAATTTCATTCAATTCGTGATAGTACTTTTTGCGTTATGACGTTCCGAATGAAGAATTGATTTTAGACCCCCTGCACCACCCCCCGCTGAAAAATCCACCATGTCATTTTCAAGAGGAGTTTCTAATCTATCAATTTGCCAAATTTCATTGTAATCTATTAAGCGGTTACGAGTTATAAGAATTTAAAAAAAAAATTCAGGATTTCTATGGAAAGGTGTTTGAAAAAATTTAAGTACCAATTTGGTCACATTTTTACGAATATTTTTTTTTGTTCGAAGTTTATAGAAATTTTTTTATACCATTTTAAAAAGTAACGCCTAATACACTTTGTAACCAACTTTCATTCAATTCGTGATAGTACTTTTTGCGTTATGACGTTCCGAATGAAGAATTGATTTTAGACCCCCTGCACCACCCCCCGCTGAAAAATCCACCATGTCATTTTCAAGAGGAGTTTCTAATCTATCAATTTGCCAAATTTCATTGTAATATATTAAGCGGTTTACGAGTTATAAGAATTAAAAAAAAAAAAATCAGGATTTCTATGGAAAGGTGTTTGAAAAAATTTAAGTACCAATTTGGTCACATTTTTACGAATATTTTTTTTTGTTCGAAGTTTATAGAAATTTTTTTATACCATTTTAAAAAGTAACGCCTAATACACTTTGTAACCAACTTTCATTCAATTCGTGATAGTACTTTTTGCGTTATGACGTTCCGAATGAAGAATTGATTTTAGACCCCCTGCACCACCCCCCGCTGAAAAATCCACCATGTCATTTTCAAGAGGAGTTTCTAATCTATCAATTTGCCAAATTTCATTGTAATCTATTAAGCGGTTTACGAGTTATAAGAATTTAAAAAAAAAAAAAAATTCAGGATTTCTATGGAAAGGTGTTTGAAAAAATTTAAGTACCAATTTAGTCACATTTTTACGAATATTTTTTTTTTGTTCGAAGTTTATAGAAATTTTTTTATACCATTTTAAAGAGTAACGCCTAATACACTTTGTAACCAAATTTCATTCAATTCGTGATAGTACTTTTTGCGTTATGACGTTCCGAATGAAGAATTGATTTTAGACCCCCTGCACCACCCCCCGCTGAAAAATCCACCATGTCATTTTCAAGAGGAGTTTCTAATCTATCAATTTGCCAAATTTCATTGTAATATATTAAGCGGTTTACGAGTTATAAGAATTAAAAAAAAAAACAGGATTTCTATGGAAAGGTGTTTGAAAAAAATTAAGTACCAATTTGGTCACATTTTTACGAATATTTTTTTTTTGTTCGAAGTTTATAGAAATTTTTTTATACCATTTTAAAGAGTAACGCCTAATACACTTTGTAACCAACTTTCATTCAATTCGTGATAGTACTTTTTGCGTTATGACGTTCCGAATGAAGAATTGATTTTAGACCTCCTGCACCACCCCCCGCTGAAAAATCCACCATGTCATTTTCAAGAGGAGTTTCTAATCTATCAATTTGCCAAATTTCATTGTAATATATTAAGCGGTTTACGAGTTATAAGAATTAAAAAAAAAAAAACAGGATTTCTATGGAAAGGTGTTTGAAAAAAATTAAGTACCAATTTGGTCACATTTTTACGAATATTTTTTTTTGTTCGAAGTTTATAAAAATTTTTTTATACCATTTTAAAGAGTAACGCCTAATACACTTTGTAACCAAATTTCATTCAATTCGTGATAGTACTTTTTGCGTTATGACGTTCCGAATGAAGAATTGATTTTAGACCTCCTGCACCACCCCCCGCTGAAAAATCCACCATGTCATTTTCAAGAGGAGTTTCTAATCTATCAATTTGCCAAATTTCATTGTAATCTATTAAGCGGTTTACGAGTTATAAGAATTTTAAAAAAAAAATCAGGATTTCTATGGAAAGGTGTTTGAAAAAAATTAAGTACCAATTTGGTCACATTTTTACGAATATTTTTTTTTGTTCGAAGTTTATAGAAATTTTTTTATACCATTTTAAAGAGTAACGCCTAATACACTTTGTAACCAAATTTCATTCAATTCGTGATAGTACTTTTTGCGTTATGACGTTCCGAATGAAGAATTGATTTTAGACCCCCTGCACCACCCCCCGCTGAAAAATCCACCATGTCATTTTCAAGAGGAGTTTCTAATCTATCAATTTGCCAAATTTCATTGTAATCTATTAAGCGGTTTACGAGTTATAAGAATTAAAAAAAAAAAAAAATTCAGGATTTCTATGGAAAGGTGTTTGAAAAAATTTAAGTACCAATTTGGTCACATTTTTACGAATATTTTTTTTTTTTTCCAAGTTTATAGAAATTTTTTTATACCATTTTAAAAAGTAACGCCTAATACACTTTGTAACCAACTTTCATTCAATTCGTGATAGTACTTTTTGCGTTATGACGTTCCGAATGAAGAATTGATTTTAGACCTCCTGCACCACCCCCCGCTGAAAAATCCACCATGTCATTTTCAAGAGGAGTTTCTAATCTATCAATTTGCCAAATTTCATTGTAATCTATTAAGCGGTTTACGAGTTATAAGAATTAAAAAAAAAAAAAATCAGGATTTCTATGGAAAGGTGTTTGAAAAAATTTAAGTACTAATTTGGTCACATTTTTACGAATATTTTTTTTTGTTCGAAGTTTATAGAAATTTTTTTATACCATTTTAAAGAGTAACGCCTAATACACTTTGTAACCAAATTTCATTCAATTCGTGATAGTACTTTTTGCGTTATGACGTTCCGAATGAAGAATTGATTTTAGACCTCCTGCACCACCCCCCGCTGAAAAATCCACCATGTCATTTTGAAGAGGAGTTTCTAATCTATCAATTTGCCAAATTTCATTGTAATCTATTAAGCGGTTTACGAGTTATAAGAATTAAAAAAAAAAAATTCAGGATTTCTATGGAAAGGTGTTTGAAAAAATTTAAGTACCAATTTGGTCACATTTTTACGAATATTTTTTTTTGTTCGAAGTTTATAGAAATTTTTTTATACCATTTTAAAGAGTAACGCCTAATACACTTTGTAACCAAATTTCATTCAATTCGTGATAGTACTTTTTGCGTTATGACGTTCCGAATGAAGAATTGATTTTAGACCTCCTGCACCACCCCCCGCTGAAAAATCCACCATGTCATTTTGAAGAGGAGTTTCTAATCTATCAATTTGCCAAATTTCATTGTAATCTATTAAGCGGTTTACGAGTTATAAGAATTAAAAAAAAAAAATTCAGGATTTCTATGGAAAGGTGTTTGAAAAAATTTAAGTACCAATTTGGTCACATTTTTACGAATATTTTTTTTTTGTTCGAAGTTTATAGAAATTTTTTTATACCATTTTAAAGAGTAACGGCTAATACACTTTGTAACCAAATTTCATTCAATTCGTGATAGTACTTTTTGCGTTATGACGTTCCGAATGAAGAATTGATTTTAGACCTCCTGCACCACCCCCCGCTGAAAAATCCACCATGTCATTTTCAAGAGGAGTTTCTAATCTATCAATTTGCCAAATTTCATTGTAATCTATTAAGCGGTTTACGAGTTATAAGAATTAAAAAAAAAAAAAATTCAGGATTTCTATGGAAAGGTGTTTGAAAAAATTTAAGTACCAATTTGGTCACATTTTTACGAATATTTTTTTTTGTTCGAAGTTTATAGAAATTTTTTTATACCATTTTAAAGAGTAACGCCTAATACACTTTGTAACCAAATTTCATTCAATTCGTGATAGTACTTTTTGCGTTATGACGTTCCGAATGAAGAATTGATTTTAGACCTCCTGCACCACCCCCCGCTGAAAAATCCACCATGTCATTTTGAAGAGGAGTTTCTAATCTATCAATTTGCCAAATTTCATTGTAATCTATTAAGCGGTTTACGAGTTATAAGAATTAAAAAAAAAAAAAATCAGGATTTCTATGGAAAGGTGTTTGAAAAAATTTAAGTACCAATTTGGTCACATTTTTACGAATATTTTTTTTTGTTCGAAGTTTATAGAAATTTTTTTATACCATTTTAAAGAGTAACGCCTAATACACTTTGTAACCAAATTTCATTCAATTCGTGATAGTACTTTTTGCGTTATGACGTTCCGAATGAAGAATTGATTTTAGACCTCCTGCACCACCCCCCGCTGAAAAATCCACCATGTCATTTTCAAGAGGAGTTTCTAATCTATCAATTTGCCAAATTTCATTGTAATCTATTAAGCGGTTTACGAGTTATAAGAATTTAAAAAAAAAAATTCAGGATTTCTATGGAAAGGTGTTTGAAAAAATTTAAGTACCAATTTGGTCACATTTTTACGAATATTTTTTTTTTTGTTCGAAGTTTATAGAAATTTTTTTATACCATTTTAAAGAGTAACGCCTAATACACTTTGTAACCAACTTCCATTCAATTCGTGAAAGTACTTTTTGCGTTATGACGTTCCGAATGAAGAATTGATTTTAGACCTCCTGCACCACCCCCCGCTGAAAAATCCACCATGTCATTTTCAAGAGGAGTTTCTAATGTATCAATTTGCCAAATTTCATTGTAATATATTAAGCGGTTTACGAGTTATAAGAATTAAAAAAAAAAAATCAGGATTTCTATGGAAAGGTGTTTGAAAAAAATTAAGTACCAATTTGGTCACATTTTTACGAATATTTTTTTTGTTGGAAGTTTATAGAAATTTTTTTATACCATTTTAAAGAGTAACGCCTAATACACTTTGTAACCAACTTTCATTCAATTCGTGATAGTACTTTTTGCGTTATGACGTTCCGAATGAAGAATTGATTTTAGACCCCCTGCACCACCCCCCGCTGAAAAATCCACCATGTCATTTTCAAGAGGAGTTTCTAATTTGCCAAATTTCATTGTAATCTATTAAGCGGTTTACGAGTTATAAGAATTTAAAAAAAAAAAAAAAATTCAGGATTTCTATGGAAAGGTGTTTGAAAAAATTTAAGTACCAATTTGGTCACATTTTTACGAATATTTTTTTTTTGTTCGAAGTTTATAGAAATTTTTTTATACCATTTTAAAGAGTAACGCCTAATACACTTTGTAACCAAATTTCATTCAATTCGTGATAGTACTTTTTGCGTTATGACGTTCCGAATGAAGAATTGATTTTAGACCCGCTGAAAAATCCACCATGTCATTTTCAAGAGGAGTTTCTAATCTATCAATTTGCCAAATTTCATTGTAATCTATTAAGCGGTTTACGAGTTATAAGAACTTAAAAAAAAAAAATTCAGGATTTCTATGGAAAAGTGTTTGAAAAAATTTAAGTACCAATTTGGTCACATTTTTACGAATATTTTTTTTTTTGTTCGAAGTTTATAGAAATTTTTTTATACCATTTTAAAGAGTAACGCCTAATACACTTTGTAACTAAATTTCATTCAATTCGTGATAGTACTTTTTGCGTTATGACGTTCCGAATGAAGAATTGATTTTAGACCCCCTGCACCACCCCCCGCTGAAAAATTCACCATGTCATTTTCAAGAGGAGTTTCTAATCTATCAATTTGCCAAATTTCATTGTAATCTATTAAGCGGTTTACGAGTTATAAGAATTAAAAAAAAAAAAATTCAGGATTTCTATGGAAAAGTGTTTGAAAAAATTTAAGTACCAATTTGGTCACATTTTTACGAATATTTTTTTTTTGTTCGAAGTTTATAGAAATTTTTTTATACCATTTTAAAGAGTAACGCCTAATACACTTTGTAACTAAATTTCATTCAATTCGTGATAGTACTTTTTGCGTTATGACGTTCCGAATGAAGAATTGATTTTAGACCCCCTGCACCACCCCCCGCTGAAAAATCCACCATGTCATTTTCAAGAGGAGTTTCTAATCTATCAATTTGCCAAATTTCATTGTAATCTATTAAGCGGTTACGAGTTATAAGAATTTAAAAAAAAAAATTCAGGATTTCTATGGAAAGGTGTTTGAAAAAATTTAAGTACCAATTTGGTCACATTTTTACGAATATTTTTTTTTGTTCGAAGTTTATAGAAATTTTTTTATACCATTTTAAAAAGTAACGCCTAATACACTTTGTAACCTACTCTCATTCAATTCGTGATAGTACTTTTTGCGTTATGACGTTCCGAATGAAGAATTGATTTTAGACCCCCTGCACCACCCCCCGCTGAAAAATCCACCATGTCATTTTCAAGAGGAGTTTCTAATCTATCAATTTGCCAAATTTCATTGTAATATATTAAGCGGTTTACGAGTTATAAGAATTAAAAAAAAAAAAATCAGGATTTCTATGGAAAGGTGTTTGAAAAAATTTAAGTACCAATTTGGTCACATTTTTACGAATATTTTTTTTTGTTCGAAGTTTATAGAAATTTTTTTATACCATTTTAAAAAGTAACGCCTAATACACTTTGTAACCAACTTTCATTCAATTCGTGATAGTACTTTTTGCGTTATGACGTTCCGAATGAAGAATTGATTTTAGACCCCCTGCACCACCCCCCGCTGAAAAATCCACCATGTCATTTTCAAGAGGAGTTTCTAATCTATCAATTTGCCAAATTTCATTGTAATCTATTAAGCGGTTTACGAGTTATAAGAATTTAAAAAAAAAAAAAAATTCAGGATTTCTATGGAAAGGTGTTTGAAAAAATTTAAGTACCAATTTAGTCACATTTTTACGAATATTTTTTTTTTGTTCGAAGTTTATAGAAATTTTTTTATACCATTTTAAAGAGTAACGCCTAATACACTTTGTAACCAAATTTCATTCAATTCGTGATAGTACTTTTTGCGTTATGACGTTCCGAATGAAGAATTGATTTTAGACCCCCTGCACCACCCCCCGCTGAAAAATCCACCATGTCATTTTCAAGAGGAGTTTCTAATCTATCAATTTGCCAAATTTCATTGTTATCTATTAAGCGGTTTACGAGTTATAAGAATTAAAAAAAAAAAAAAATTCAGGATTTCTATGGAAAGGTGTTTGAAAAAATTTAAGTACCAATTTGGTCACATTTTTACGAATATTTTTTTTTTGTTCGAAGTTTATAGAAATTTTTTTATACCATTTTAAAGAGTAACGCCTAATACACTTTGTAACCAACTTTCATTCAATTCGTGATAGTACTTTTTGCGTTATGACGTTCCGAATGAAGAATTGATTTTAGACCTCCTGCACCACCCCCCGCTGAAAAATCCACCATGTCATTTTCAAGAGGAGTTTCTAATCTATCAATTTGCCAAATTTCATTGTAATATATTAAGCGGTTTACGAGTTATAAGAATTAAAAAAAAAAAAACAGGATTTCTATGGAAAGGTGTTTGAAAAAAATTAAGTACCAATTTGGTCACATTTTTACGAATATTTTTTTTTGTTCGAAGTTTATAAAAATTTTTTTATACCATTTTAAAGAGTAACGCCTAATACACTTTGTAACCAAATTTCATTCAATTCGTGATAGTACTTTTTGCGTTATGACGTTCCGAATGAAGAATTGATTTTAGACCTCCTGCACCACCCCCCGCTGAAAAATCCACCATGTCATTTTCAAGAGGAGTTTCTAATCTATCAATTTGCCAAATTTCATTGTAATCTATTAAGCGGTTTACGAGTTATAAGAATTTTAAAAAAAAAATCAGGATTTCTATGGAAAGGTGTTTGAAAAAAATTAAGTACCAATTTGGTCACATTTTTACGAATATTTTTTTTTGTTCGAAGTTTATAGAAATTTTTTTATACCATTTTAAAGAGTAACGCCTAATACACTTTGTAACCAAATTTCATTCAATTCGTGATAGTACTTTTTGCGTTATGACGTTCCGAATGAAGAATTGATTTTAGACCTCCTGCACCACCCCCCGCTGAAAAATCCACCATGTCATTTTCAAGAGGAGTTTCTAATCTATCAATTTGCCAAATTTCATTGTAATCTATTAAGCGGTTTACGAGTTATAAGAATTAAAAAAAAAAAAAAATTCAGGATTTCTATGGAAAGGTGTTTGAAAAAATTTAAGTACCAATTTGGTCACATTTTTACGAATATTTTTTTTTTTTTCGAAGTTTATAGAAATTTTTTTATACCATTTTAAAGAGTAACGCCTAATACACTTTGTAACCAACTTTCATTCAATTCGTGATAGTACTTTTTGCGTTATGACGTTCCGAATGAAGAATTGATTTTAGACCTCCTGCACCACCCCCCGCTGAAAAATCCACCATGTCATTTTCAAGAGGAGTTTCTAATCTATCAATTTGCCAAATTTCATTGTAATCTATTAAGCGGTTTACGAGTTATAAGAATTAAAAAAAAAAAAAATCAGGATTTCTATGGAAAGGTGTTTGAAAAAATTTAAGTACTAATTTGGTCACATTTTTACGAATATTTTTTTTTGTTCGAAGTTTATAGAAATTTTTTTATACCATTTTAAAGAGTAACGCCTAATACACTTTGTAACCAAATTTCATTCAATTCGTGATAGTACTTTTTGCGTTATGACGTTCCGAATGAAGAATTGATTTTAGACCTCCTGCACCACCCCCCGCTGAAAAATCCACCATGTCATTTTGAAGAGGAGTTTCTAATCTATCAATTTGCCAAATTTCATTGTAATCTATTAAGCGGTTTACGAGTTATAAGAATTAAAAAAAAAAAATTCAGGATTTCTATGGAAAGGTGTTTGAAAAAATTTAAGTACCAATTTGGTCACATTTTTACGAATATTTTTTTTTGTTCGAAGTTTATAGAAATTTTTTTATACCATTTTAAAGAGTAACGCCTAATACACTTTGTAACCAAATTTCATTCAATTCGTGATAGTACTTTTTGCGTTATGACGTTCCGAATGAAGAATTGATTTTAGACCTCCTGCACCACCCCCCGCTGAAAAATCCACCATGTCATTTTGAAGAGGAGTTTCTAATCTATCAATTTGCCAAATTTCATTGTAATCTATTAAGCGGTTTACGAGTTATAAGAATTAAAAAAAAAAAATTCAGGATTTCTATGGAAAGGTGTTTGAAAAAATTTAAGTACCAATTTGGTCACATTTTTACGAATATTTTTTTTTTGTTCGAAGTTTATAGAAATTTTTTTATACCATTTTAAAGAGTAACGGCTAATACACTTTGTAACCAAATTTCATTCAATTCGTGATAGTACTTTTTGCGTTATGACGTTCCGAATGAAGAATTGATTTTAGACCTCCTGCACCACCCCCCGCTGAAAAATCCACCATGTCATTTTCAAGAGGAGTTTCTAATCTATCAATTTGCCAAATTTCATTGTAATCTATTAAGCGGTTTACGAGTTATAAGAATTAAAAAAAAAAAAAATTCAGGATTTCTATGGAAAGGTGTTTGAAAAAATTTAAGTACCAATTTGGTCACATTTTTACGAATATTTTTTTTTGTTCGAAGTTTATAGAAATTTTTTTATACCATTTTAAAGAGTAACGCCTAATACACTTTGTAACCAAATTTCATTCAATTCGTGATAGTACTTTTTGCGTTATGACGTTCCGAATGAAGAATTGATTTTAGACCTCCTGCACCACCCCCCGCTGAAAAATCCACCATGTCATTTTGAAGAGGAGTTTCTAATCTATCAATTTGCCAAATTTCATTGTAATCTATTAAGCGGTTTACGAGTTATAAGAATTAAAAAAAAAAAAAATCAGGATTTCTATGGAAAGGTGTTTGAAAAAATTTAAGTACCAATTTGGTCACATTTTTACGAATATTTTTTTTTGTTCGAAGTTTATAGAAATTTTTTTATACCATTTTAAAGAGTAACGCCTAATACACTTTGTAACCAAATTTCATTCAATTCGTGATAGTACTTTTTGCGTTATGACGTTCCGAATGAAGAATTGATTTTAGACCTCCTGCACCACCCCCCGCTGAAAAATCCACCATGTCATTTTCAAGAGGAGTTTCTAATCTATCAATTTGCCAAATTTCATTGTAATCTATTAAGCGGTTTACGAGTTATAAGAATTTAAAAAAAAAAATTCAGGATTTCTATGGAAAGGTGTTTGAAAAAATTTAAGTACCAATTTGGTCACATTTTTACGAATATTTTTTTTTTTGTTCGAAGTTTATAGAAATTTTTTTATACCATTTTAAAGAGTAACGCCTAATACACTTTGTAACCAACTTCCATTCAATTCGTGAAAGTACTTTTTGCGTTATGACGTTCCGAATGAAGAATTGATTTTAGACCTCCTGCACCACCCCCCGCTGAAAAATCCACCATGTCATTTTCAAGAGGAGTTTCTAATGTATCAATTTGCCAAATTTCATTGTAATATATTAAGCGGTTTACGAGTTATAAGAATTAAAAAAAAAAAATCAGGATTTCTATGGAAAGGTGTTTGAAAAAAATTAAGTACCAATTTGGTCACATTTTTACGAATATTTTTTTTGTTGGAAGTTTATAGAAATTTTTTTATACCATTTTAAAGAGTAACGCCTAATACACTTTGTAACCAACTTTCATTCAATTCGTGATAGTACTTTTTGCGTTATGACGTTCCGAATGAAGAATTGATTTTAGACCCCCTGCACCACCCCCCGCTGAAAAATCCACCATGTCATTTTCAAGAGGAGTTTCTAATTTGCCAAATTTCATTGTAATCTATTAAGCGGTTTACGAGTTATAAGAATTTAAAAAAAAAAAAAAAATTCAGGATTTCTATGGAAAGGTGTTTGAAAAAATTTAAGTACCAATTTGGTCACATTTTTACGAATATTTTTTTTTTGTTCGAAGTTTATAGAAATTTTTTTATACCATTTTAAAGAGTAACGCCTAATACACTTTGTAACCAAATTTCATTCAATTCGTGATAGTACTTTTTGCGTTATGACGTTCCGAATGAAGAATTGATTTTAGACCCCCTGCACCACCCCCCGCTGAAAAATCCTCCATGTCATTTTCAAGAGGAGTTTGTAATCTATCAATTTGCCAAATTTCATTGTAATATATTAAGCGGTTTACGAGTTATAAGAATTAAAAAAAAAATCAGGATTTCTATGGAAAGGTGTTTGAAAAAAATTAAGTACCAATTTGGTCACATTTTTACGAATATTTTTTTTTGTTCGAAGTTTATAGAAATTTTTTTATACCATTTTAAAGAGTAACGCCTAATACACTTTGTAACCAAATTTCATTCAATTCGTGATAGTACTTTTTGCGTTATGACGTTCCGAATGAAGAATTGATTTTAGACCTCCTGCACCACCCCCCTCTGAAAAATCCACCATGTCATTTTCAAGAGGAGTTTCTAATCTATCAATTTGCCAAATTTCATTGTAATCTATTAAGCGGTTTACGAGTTATAAGAATTTAAAAAAAAAAAAAAAAATTCAGGATTTCTATGGAAAGGTGTTTGAAAAAAATTAAGTACCAATTTGGTCACATTTTTACGAATATTTTTTTTTGTTCGAAGTTTATAGAAATTTTTTTATACCATTTTAAAGAGTAACGCCTAATACACTTTGTAACCAAATTTCATTCAATTCGTGATAGTACTTTTTGCGTTATGACGTTCCGAATGAAGAATTGATTTTAGACCTCCTGCACCACCCCCCGCTGAAAAATCCACCATGTCATTTTCAAGAGGAGTTTCTAATCTATCAATTTGCCAAATTTCATTGTAATCTATTAAGCGGTTTACGAGTTATAAGAATTAAAAAAAAAAAAAAATTCAGGATTTCTATGGAAAGGTGTTTGAAAAAATTTAAGTACCAATTTGGTCACATTTTTACGAATATTTTTTTTTTGTTCCAAGTTTATAGAAATTTTTTTATACCATTTTAAAGAGTAACGCCTAATACACTTTGTAACCAACTTTCATTCAATTCGTGATAGTACTTTTTGCGTTATGACGTTCCGAATGAAGAATTGATTTTAGACCTCCTGCACCACCCCCCTCTGAAAAATCCACCATGTCATTTTCAAGAGGAGTTTCTAATCTATCAATTTGCCAAATTTCATTGTAATCTATTAAGCGGTTTACGAGTTATAAGAATTTAAAAAAAAAAAAAAATTCAGGATTTCTATGGAAAGGTGTTTGAAAAAAATTAAGTACCAATTTGGTCACATTTTTACGAATATTTTTTTTTGTTCGAAGTTTATAGAAATTTTTTTATACCATTTTAAAGAGTAACGCCTAATACACTTTGTAACCAAATTTCATTCAATTCGTGATAGTACTTTTTGCGTTATGACGTTTGTTATGTGTGGCAAGTGGACTGGCTTTGCCATAGCAAAGCTGGTGGTGTGTCCATCATCGACGCAGCTGGGTGGCACGCTGGCGAATGCTCGGCTTTGCTCGCCGTAGGTCGGGGATCTTGCTGCGTATAAACTCACTCATAACATAAATATACTCGTGCCATAAAAACAAAAGAAGGATAAAAATATAAAAAGCCTACTAATAGTGATAAAAATAAGTTATTGTGCGCTACTGTACCCTTAACAAAAATCTAAGGAGTGTCAGATGTTGTTACACTATCATGTCGACATTAGAAATCGCATACGAATAGTTTCTGCAGATTTGTATGAAAATCATCAAGCACTAACACCTTATGATGGCACAGATGAGATTGCCATCTTTGGGAATCCCTCTCCACAATGGCTTTGATGCTCAATAGCCACACCATGTCACCCACGTCCCTATGTAATGTGTGTGTGACCCCTCAACGCTATTTCCTTCTTTCACGAGCAAGTCTTTAGGACAAGTGATCGCGCTGCACACTGATCGCCGTCACAACAATAAACAAAAAAAAAGTACCTGTTGTTTGCCTCGCACTTGCCTTTGACCCGGTGGTTATTTTCTGTGTGGCTCAGCCAATATGTTGGATGGGTTATTTGTGATGTATGTAGGGGGCCTGTCTCTTGCGGGCTGAATATTGCGGAACGTGGGCTTTAGCTTCTGTGACCTCTTGATGTTTAAATTTCGTAGCACTAACTCAGCGACCCATGTGGAGCTTCATCCACGGGGAGGGGGAAGGGTTATATTCCAAGCGTGCGTATTTCATGCGTCTGCCCCGGTGGTTCAGTCTATGAAGGGTACCATGCAAAAAAATCCCCTGAAGGCTCGATGTGCTTTCTTTCAATGAATCACTGAGTCACCGAGAGAGCGATTGGTAGTGGGACCAACAATCTCTGAAGTCATGAAATGCACATTTTCTTAGTCATTACACCACACATTATGCAAAATAAAAGTAAATGAATTACCTGAGAATATACCCGTCGCCTGTGTACACATATATTTTCCGTGTGTACATATATAAAGTATGTACCTCGTGGTGTTTCTCAGCCTTTCCACTACGCGCAATCACTCAAAATCACTTCTGGTGCTCTATTATTTTGGGATTTTATTAGACTCAAGTTAGATCACCATAATATCTACAGAAGGAAAACTAATAACTTGGGAAAAAATGAAAAACTTGTTTAGATCAAACCTAATTTAGTTCCTTTTACTGAAGATGGTTGATACACAACCGGGTAAAAAACGTGAAAGAACCGAAAAAGCGCGAGCACAGGCTTAAATAGACGAATTGCATTCGTCAGCAGCCAGCGACCTCTCACTCTTCCATTCAATTCCACATGAAATTTTTGACGAATGAAACTTCTTCACAGGGTGGTACTAGTGAATCTTAACAATGTCATGTGAAGCTACATTAATAGCTGCACGCTACACGTTCCGAATGAAGAATTGATTTTAGACCTCCTGCACCACCCGCCGCTGAAAAATCCACCATGTCATTTTCAAGAGGAGTTTCTAATCTATCAATTTGCCAAATTTCATTGTAATCTATTAAGCGGTTTACGAGTTATAAGAATTTAAAAAAAAAAATTCAGGATTTCTATGGAAAGGTGTTTGAAAAAATTTAAGTACCAATTTGGTCACATTTTTACGAATATTTTTTTTTTGTTCGAAGTTTATAGAAATTTTTTTATACCATTTTAAAGAGTAACGCCTAATACACTTTGTAACCAAATTTCATTCAATTCGTGATAGTACTTTTTGCGTTATGACGTTCCGAATGAAGAATTGATTTTAGACCCCCTGCACCACCCCCCGCTGAAAAATCCACCATGTTATTTTCAAGAGGAGTTTCTAATCTATCAATTTGCCAAATTTCATTGTAATCTATTAAGCGGTTTACGAGTTATAAGAATTTAAAAAAAAAAAATTCAGGATTTCTATGGAAAGGTGTTTGAAAAAATTTAAGTACCAATTTGGTCACATTTTTACGAATATTTTTTTTTTGTTCGAAGTTTATAGAAATTTTTTTATACCATTTTAAAGAGTAACGCCTAATACACTTTGTAACTAAATTTCATTCAATTCGTGATAGTACTTTTTGCGTTATGACGTTCCGAATGAAGAATTGATTTTAGACCCCCTGCACCACCCCCCGCTGAAAAATCCACCATGTCATTTTCAAGAGGAGTTTCTAATCCATCAATTTGCCAAATTTCATTGTAATCTATTAAGCGGTTTACGAGTTATAAGAATTTAAAAAAAAAAATTCAGGATTTCTATGGAAAGGTGTTTGAAAAAATTTAAGTACCAATTTGGTCACATTTTTACGAATATTTTTTTTTTGTTCGAAGTTTATAGAAATTTTTTTATACCATTTTAAAGAGTAACGCCTAATACACTTTGTAACCAAATTTCATTCAATTCGTGATAGTACTTTTTGCGTTATGACGTTCCGAATGAAGAATTGATTTTAGACCCCCTGCACCACCCCCCGCTGAAAAATCCACCATGTCGTTTTCAAGAGGAGTTTCTAATCTATCAATATGCCAAATTTCATTTTAATCTATTAAGCGGTTTACGAGTTTTAAGAATTTGAAAGAAAAAAAATTCATGATTTCTATGGAGAGGTGTTTGAAAAATTTTAAGTACCAATTTGGTCACATTTTTACGAATATTTTTTTTTTGTTCGAACTTTATAGAAATTTTTTATACCATTTTAAAGAGTAACGCCTAATACACTTTGTAACCAAATTTCATTCAATTCGTGATAGTAATTTTTGCGTTATGACGTTCCGAATGAAGAATTGATTTTAGACCCCCTGCACCACCCCCCGCTGAAAAATCCACTATGTCATTTTCAAGAGGAGTTTCTAATCTATCAATTTGCCAAATTTCATTGTAATCTATTAAGCGGTTTACGAGTTATAAGAATTTAAAAAAAAAAATTCAGGATTTCTATGGAAAGGTGTTTGAAAAAATTTAAGTACCAATTTGGTCACATTTTTACGAATATTTTTTTTTTTGTTCGAAGTTTATAGAAATTTTTTTATACCATTTTAAAGAGTAACGCCTAATACACTTTGTAACCAAATTTCATTCAATTCGTGATAGTAATTTTTGCGTTATGACGTTCCGAATGAAGAATTGATTTTAGACCCCCTGCACCACCCCCCGCTGAAAAATCCACCATGTCATTTTCAAGAGGAGTTTCTAATCTATCAATTTGCCAAATTTCATTGTAATCT
Organism: Rhingia campestris; assembly: GCA_932526625.1. Lineage (NCBI taxonomy): Eukaryota > Metazoa > Arthropoda > Insecta > Diptera > Syrphidae > Rhingia > Rhingia campestris. The sequence goes on along the minus strand of OW052185.1, from coordinate 42,028,957 downwards.
ATTAAGCGGTTTACGAGTTTTAAGAATTTGAAAGAAAAAAAATTCAGGATTTCTATGGAGAGGTGTTTGAAAAATTTTAAGTACCAATTTGGTCACATTTTTACGAATATTTTTTTTTTGTTCGAAGTTTATAGAAATTTTTTTATACCATTTTAAAGAGTAACGGCTAATACACTTTGTAACCAAATTTCATTCAATTCGTGATAGTACTTTTTGCGTTATGACGTTCCGAATGAAGAATTGATTTTAGACCCCCTGCACCACCCCCCGCTGAAAAATCCACCATGTCATTTTCAAGAGCAGTTTCTAATCTATCAATTTGCCAAATTTCATTGTAATCTATTAAGCGGTTTACGAGTTTTAAGAATTTGAAAGAAAAAAAATTCAGGATTTCTATGGAGAGGTGTTTGAAAAATATTAAGTACCAATTTGGTCACATTTTTACGAATATTTTTTTTTTGTTCGAAGTTTATAGAAATTTTTTTATACCATTTTAAAGAGTAACGGCTAATACACTTTGTAACCAAATTTCATTCAATTCGTGATAGTACTTTTTGCGTTATGACGTTCCGAATGAAGAATTGATTTTAGACCCCCTGCACCACCCCCCGCTGAAAAATCCACCATGTCATTTTCAAGAGGAGTTTCTAATCTATCAATTTGCCAAATTTCATTGTAATCTATTAAGCGGTTTACGAGTTATAAGAATTTAAAAAAAAAATTCAGGATTTCTATGGAAAGGTGTTTGAAAAAATTCAGGATTTCTATGGAAAGGTGTTTGAAAAAATTTAAGTACCAATTTGGGCACATTTTTACGAATATTTGTTTTTTGTTCGAAGTTTATAGAAATTTTTTTATACCATTTTAAAGAGTAACGCCTAATACACTTTGTAACCAAATTTCATTCAATTCGTGATAGTACTTTTTGCGTTATGACGTTCCGAATGAAGAATTGATTTTAGACCCCCTGCACCACCCCCCGCTGAAAAATCCACCATGTCATTTTCAAGAGGAGTTTCTAATCTATCAATTTGCCAAATTTCATTGTAATCTATTAAGCGGTTTACGAGTTATAAGAATTTAAAAAAAAAAATTCAGGATTTCTATGGAAAGGTGTTTGAAAAAATTTAAGTACCAATTTGGTCACATTTTTACGAATATTTTTTTTTTGTTCGAAGTTTATAGAAATTTTTTTATACCATTTTAAAGAGTAACGCCTAATACACTTTGTAACCAAATTTCATTCAATTCGTGATAGTACTTTTTGCGTTATGACGTTCCGAATGAAGAATTGATTTTAGACCCCCTGCACCACCCCCCGCTGAAAAATCCACCATGTCATTTTCAAGAGGAGTTTCTAATCTATCAATTTGCCAAATTTCATTGTAATCTATTTAGCGGTTTACGAGTTATAAGAATTTCAAAAAAAAAATTCAGGATTTCTATGGAAAGGTGTTTGAAAAAATTTAAGTACCAATTTGGTCACATTTTTACGAATATTTTTTTTTTGTTCGAAGTTTATTGAAATTTTTTTATACCATTTTAAAGAGTAACGCCTAATACACTTTGTAACCAAATTTCATTCAATTCGTGATAGTACTTTTTGCGTTATGACGTTCCGAATGAAGAATTGATTTTAGACCCCATGCACCACCCCCCGCTGAAAAATCCACCATGTCATTTTCAAGAGGAGTTTCTAATCTATCAATTTGCCAAATTTCATTGTAATCTATTAAGCGGTTTACGAGTTATAAGAATTTAAAAAAAAAAATTCAGGATTTCTATGGAAAGGTGTTTGAAAAAATTTAAGTACCAATTTGGTCACATTTTTACGAATATTTTTTTTTTTGTTCGAACTTTATAGAAATTTTTTTATACCATTTTAAAGAGTAACGCCTAATACACTTTGTAACCAAATTTCATTCAATTCGTGATAGTACTTTTTGCGTTATGACGTTCCGAATGAAGAATTGATTTTAGACCCCCTGCACCACCCCCCGCTGAAAAATCCACCATGTCATTTTCAAGAGGAGTTTCTAATCTATCAATTTGCCAAATTTCATTGTAATCTATTAAGCGGTTTACGAGTTATAAGAATTTAAAAAAAAAAAATTCAGGATTTCTATGGAAAGGTGTTTGAAAAAATTTAAGTACCAATTTGGTCACATTTTTACGAATATTTTTTTTTTGTTCGAAGTTTATAGAAATTTTTTTATACCATTTTAAAGAGTAACGCCTAATACACTTTGTAACCAAATTTCATTCAATTCGTGATAGTACTTTTTGCGTTATGACGTTCCGAATGAAGAATTGATTTTAGACCCCCTGCACCACCCCCCGCTGAAAAATCCACCATGTCATTTTCAAGAGGAGTTTGTAATCTATCAATTTGCCAAATTTCATTGTAATCTATTAAGCGGTTTACGAGTTATAAGAATTTGAAAGAAAAAATTCAGGATTTCTATGGAAAGGTGTTTGAAAAAAATTAAGTACCAATTTGGTCACATTTTTACGAATATTTTTTTATGTTCGTAGTTTATAGAAATTTGTTTTATACCATTTTAAAGAGTAACGCCTAATACACTTTGTAACCAAATTTCATTCAATTCGTGATAGTACTTTTTGCGTTATGACGTTCCGAATGAAGAATTGATTTTAGACCCCATGCACCACCCCCCGCTGAAAAATCCACCATGTCATTTTCAAGAGGAGTTTCTAATCTATCAATTTGCCAAATTTCATTGTAATCTATTAAGCGGTTTACGAGTTATAAGAATTTAAAAAAAAAAATTCAGGATTTCTATGGAAAGGTGTTTGAAAAAATTTAAGTACCAATTTGGTCACATTTTTACGAATATTTTTTTTTTTGTTCGAACTTTATAGAAATTTTTTTATACCATTTTAAAGAGTAACGCCTAATACACTTTGTAACCAAATTTCATTCAATTCGTGATAGTACTTTTTGCGTTATGACGTTCCGAATGAAGAATTGATTTTAGACCCCCTGCACCACCCCCCGCTGAAAAATCCACCATGTCATTTTCAAGAGGAGTTTCTAATCTATCAATTTGCCAAATTTCATTGTAATCTATTAAGCGGTTTACGAGTTATAAGAATTTAAAAAAAAAAAATTCAGGATTTCTATGGAAAGGTGTTTGAAAAAATTTAAGTACCAATTTGGTCACATTTTTACGAATATTTTTTTTTTGTTCGAAGTTTATAGAAATTTTTTTATACCATTTTAAAGAGTAACGCCTAATACACTTTGTAACCAAATTTCATTCAATTCGTGATAGTACTTTTTGCGTTATGACGATCCGAATGAAGAATTGATTTTAGACCCCCTGCACCACCCCCCGCTGAAAAATCCACCATGTCATTTTCAAGAGGAGTTTGTAATCTATCAATTTGCCAAATTTCATTGTAATCTATTAAGCGGTTTACGAGTTATAAGAATTTGAAAGAAAAAATTCAGGATTTCTATGGAAAGGTGTTTGAAAAAAATTAAGTACCAATTTGGTCACATTTTTACGAATATTTTTTTATGTTCGTAGTTTATAGAAATTTGTTTTATACCATTTTAAAGAGTAACGCCTAATACACTTTGTAACCAAATTTCATTCAATTCGTGATAGTACTTTTTGCGTTATGACGTTCCGAATGAAGAATTGATTTTAGACCCCCTGCACCACCCCCCGCTGAAAAATCCACCATGTCATTTTCAAGAGGAGTTTCTAATCTATCAATTTGCCAAATTTCATTGTAATCTATTAAGCGGTTTACGAGTTATAAGAATTTAAAAAAAAAATTCAGGATTTCTATGGAAAGGTGTTTGAAAAAATTTAAGTACCAATTTGGTCACATTTTTACGAATATTTTTTTTTTTGTTCGAAGTTTATAGAAATTTTTTTATACCATTTTAAAGAGTAACGCCTAATACACTTTGTAACCAAATTTCATTCAATTCGTGATAGTACTTTTTGCGTTATGACGTTCCGAATGAAGAATTGATTTTAGACCCCCTGCACCACCCCCCGCTGAAAAATCCACCATGTCATTTTCAAGAGGAGTTTCTAATCTATCAAATTGCCAAATTTCATTGTAATCTATTAAGCGGTTTACGAGTTATAAGAATTTGAAAGAAAAAAAATTCAGGATTTCTATGGAAAGGTGTTTGAAAAATTTTAAGTACCAATTTGGTCACATTTTTACGAATATTTTTTTTTTGTTCGAAGTTTATAGAAATTTTTTTATACCATTTTAAAGAGTAACGCCTAATACACTTTGTAACCAAATTTCATTCAATTCGTGATAGTACTTTTTGCGTTATGACGTTCCGAATGAAGAATTGATTTTAGACCCCCTGCACCACCCCCCGCTGAAAAATCCACCATGTCATTTTCAAGAGGAGTTTCTAATCTATCAAATTGCCAAATTTCATTGTAATCTAGTTTATAGAAATTTGTTTTATACCATTTTAAAGAGTAACGCCTAATACACTTTGTAACCAAATTTCATTCAATTCGTGATAGTACTTTTTGCGTTATGACGTTCCGAATGAAGAATTGATTTTAGACCCCATGCACCACCCCCCGCTGAAAAATCCACCATGTCATTTTCAAGAGGAGTTTCTAATCTATCAATTTGCCAAATTTCATTGTAATCTATTAAGCGGTTTACGAGTTATAAGAATTTAAAAAAAAAAATTCAGGATTTCTATGGAAAGGTGTTTGAAAAAATTTAAGTACCAATTTGGTCACATTTTTACGAATATTTTTTTTTTTGTTCGAACTTTATAGAAATTTTTTTATACCATTTTAAAGAGTAACGCCTAATACACTTTGTAACCAAATTTCATTCAATTCGTGATAGTACTTTTTGCGTTATGACGTTCCGAATGAAGAATTGATTTTAGACCCCCTGCACCACCCCCCGCTGAAAAATCCACCATGTCATTTTCAAGAGGAGTTTCTAATCTATCAATTTGCCAAATTTCATTGTAATCTATTAAGCGGTTTACGAGTTATAAGAATTTAAAAAAAAAAAATTCAGGATTTCTATGGAAAGGTGTTTGAAAAAATTTAAGTACCAATTTGGTCACATTTTTACGAATATTTTTTTTTTGTTCGAAGTTTATAGAAATTTTTTTATACCATTTTAAAGAGTAACGCCTAATACACTTTGTAACCAAATTTCATTCAATTCGTGATAGTACTTTTTGCGTTATGACGATCCGAATGAAGAATTGATTTTAGACCCCCTGCACCACCCCCCGCTGAAAAATCCACCATGTCATTTTCAAGAGGAGTTTCTAATCTATCAAATTGCCAAATTTCATTGTAATCTATTAAGCGGTTTACGAGTTATAAGAATTTGAAAGAAAAAATTCAGGATTTCTATGGAAAGGTGTTTGAAAAAAATTAAGTACCAATTTGGTCACATTTTTACGAATATTTTTTTATGTTCGTAGTTTATAGAAATTTGTTTTATACCATTTTAAAGAGTAACGCCTAATACACTTTGTAACCAAATTTCATTCAATTCGTGATAGTACTTTTTGCGTTATGACGTTCCGAATGAAGAATTGATTTTAGACCCCCTGCACCACCCCCCGCTGAAAAATCCACCATGTCATTTTCAAGAGGAGTTTCTAATCTATCAATTTGCCAAATTTCATTGTAATCTATTAAGCGGTTTACGAGTTATAAGAATTTAAAAAAAAAATTCAGGATTTCTATGGAAAGGTGTTTGAAAAAATTTAAGTACCAATTTGGTCACATTTTTACGAATATTTTTTTTTTTGTTCGAAGTTTATAGAAATTTTTTTATACCATTTTAAAGAGTAACGCCTAATACACTTTGTAACCAAATTTCATTCAATTCGTGATAGTACTTTTTGCGTTATGACGTTCCGAATGAAGAATTGATTTTAGACCCCCTGCACCACCCCCCGCTGAAAAATCCACCATGTCATTTTCAAGAGGAGTTTCTAATCTATCAAATTGCCAAATTTCATTGTAATCTATTAAGCGGTTTACGAGTTATAAGAATTTGAAAGAAAAAAAATTCAGGATTTCTATGGAAAGGTGTTTGAAAAATTTTAAGTACCAATTTGGTCACATTTTTACGAATATTTTTTTTTTGTTCGAAGTTTATAGAAATTTTTTTATACCATTTTAAAGAGTAACGCCTAATACACTTTGTAACCAAATTTCATTCAATTCGTGATAGTACTTTTTGCGTTATGACGTTCCGAATGAAGAATTGATTTTAGACCCCCTGCACCACCCCCCGCTGAAAAGTCCACCATGTCATTTTCAAGAGGAGTTTCTAATCTATCAATTTGCCAAATTTCATTGTAATCTATTAAGCGGTTTACGAGTTATAAGAATTTGAAAGAAAAAAAATTCAGGATTTCTATGGAAAGGTGTTTGAAAAATGTTAAGTACCAATTTGGTCACATTTTTACGAATATTTTTTTTTGTTCGAACTTTATAGAAATTTTTTTATACCATTTTAAAGAGTAACGCCTAATACACTTTGTAACCAAATTTCATTCAATTCGTGATAGTACTTTTTGCGTTATGACGTTCCGAATGAAGAATTGATTTTAGACCCCCTGCACCACCCCCCGCTGAAAAATGCACCATGTCATTTTCAAGAGGAGTTTCTAATCTATCAATTTGCCAAATTTCGTTGTAATCTATAAAGCGGTTTACGAGTTATAAGAATTTAAAAAAAAAAATTCAGGATTTCTATGGAAAGGTGTTTGAAAAAATGTAAGTACCCATTTGGTCACATTTTTACGAATATTTTTTTTTGTTCGAAGTTTATAGAAATTTTTTTATACCATTTTAAAGAGTAACGCCTAATACACTTTGTAACCAAATTTCATTCAATTCGTGATAGTACTTTTTGCGTTATGACGTTCCGACTGATGAATTGATTTTAGACCCACTGCACCACCCCCGCTGAAAAATCCACCATGTCATTTTCAAGAGGAGTTTCTAATCTATCAATTTGCCAAATTTCATTGTAATCTATTAAGCGGTTTACGAGTTATAAGAATTTAAAAAAAAAATTCAGGATTTCTATGGAAAGGTGTTTGAAAAAATTTAAGTACCAATTTGGTCACATTTTTACGAATATTTTTTTTTTGTTCGAAGTTTATAGAAATTTTTTTATACCATTTTAAAGAGTAACGCCCAATACACTTTGCAACCAAATTTCATTCAATTCGTGATAGTACGTTTTGCGTTATGACGTTCCGAATGAAGAATTGATTTTAGACCCCCTGCACCATCCCCCGCTGAAAAATCCACCATGTCATTTTCAAGAGGAGTTTCTAATCTATCAATTTGCCAAATTTCATTGTAATCTATTAAGCGGTTTACGAGTTATAAGAATTTAAAAAAAAAAATTCAGGATTTCTATGGAAAGGTGTTTGAAAAAATTTACGTACCAATTTGGTCACATTTTTACGAATATTTTTTTTTTGTTCGAAGTTTATAGAAATTTTTTTATACCATTTTAAAGAGTAACGCCTAATACACTTTGTAACCAAATTTCATTCAATTCGTGATAGTACTTTTTGCGTTATGACGTTCCGAATGAAGAATTGATTTTAGACCCCCTGCACCACCCCCCGCTGAAAAATCCACCATGTCATTTTCAAGAGGAGTTTCTAATCTATCAATTTGCCAAATTTCATTGTAATCTATTAAGCGGTTTACGAGTTATAAGAATTTAAAAAAAAAAATTCAGGATTTCTATGGAAAGGTGTTTGAAAAAATTTAAGTACCAATTTGGTCACATTTTTACGAATATTTTTTTTTTGTTCGAAGTTTATAGAAATTTTTTTATACCATTTTTAAGAGTAACGCCTAATACACTTTGTAACCAAATTTCATTCAATTCGTGATAGTACTTTTTGCGTTATGACGTTCCGAATGAAGAATTGATTTTAGACCCCCTGCACCACCCCCCGCTGAAAAATCCACCATGTCATTTTCAAGAGGAGTTTCTAATCTATCAATTTGCCAAATTTCATTGTAATCTATTAAGCGGTTTACGAGTTATAAGAATTTAAAAAAAAAAATTCAGGATTTCTATGGAAAGGTGTTTGAAAAAATTTAAGTACCAATTTGGTCACATTTTTACGAATATTTTTTTTTTTTTGTTCGAAGTTTATAGAATTTTTTTTATACCATTTTAAAGAGTAACGCCTAATACACTTTGTAACCAAATTTCATTCAATTCGTGATAGTACTTTTTACGTTACTAGGTTCCGAATGAAGAATTGAGTTAATACCCCTTACACCACCCCCCGCTGACAAATGCACCATGTCATTTTAAAGAACGGTTTCCAATCTATCAATTTGCCAAATTTCATTGTAATCTATTAAGCGGTTTAAGAGTTATAAGAATTTGAAAAAAAATTTTCAGAATTTCTATGGAAAAAGTGTTGAAAAAAATTTTATTTTAGTACCAATTTTGTCATATTTTTACGATTTTTTTTGTTATGTTCAAAGTTTATAGAAATTTTTTGTATACCATTTTAAAGAGTAACGCCTAATACAAGTTTGTAAAATGTTTAGATTCGTTTCACTGGTACAACCACATAGTTGTGTACCATATGTCCAAACCGGTTTTAGCACTTGCTTGTATAAAAGCAGCTTGTTATCAAGGTTAAGCTTCGAATATTTTTCGAGCAACCAGTACAGGGGGGCAAATCACCGCATCCGGGAACGGATGACTCGTCACGTAGAAGTGTGTACTTGGTATTATGTGATACGTTATCGAATAACTCGTAACGTAATGTGGTATTATACCATCCGTGAACGAATACGTAAACGGATGCGTTCTTTCGATAAGTCATTCGATCAGCCAAAAGCATTCGTAATTCGATTTTGGCACGTACACCAAAGATAAACAAAATGTAAGTTGTTTTTATTTACAAGTAAAGTGATTTGAAATGAAAAAAAAAACTTAAAAACACTTTAAAAACATGGAAAACACAATTTCAGGACAAGTAGCACTAAATTGAACGGCACACAAAAAATGTCTTGATGATGATGACTGCCGCTTGTCAAGGGGGAAAGTGTGGATGCTATTTGCAATACTGGAGGTACTGCGGTTGATAATTGTTGGTTATTCAAACATAACTTTAAGAGAACCTACTTAAAGATGGTAATACATTTATGTATTCATTTATAGGATGTTTTAAAATATTCTGACACTCTTTCGACAAAGAAAGTGGATTATTTTTATCACTCACCACTTTCTCATCACTTTTACTCTCCTCAGAAGTACTGAGATAAAAAAATAAAGCACTATCCATTTTGTCTTGATATAAATTGTTTTGATAAAATTTCCGAATGACAACTTTTGACGTTTAAACTACTACATTTAATCCTTCCAATCTAGTACGACATTTATTATGAATGGAAAATTCCGTTCCGTGAGCATTCGAATGCCGTGATCTCAATGCGGTTGTTCGAAAGATATATCACGTAATTATCGTTCGTACGATTGACAATCCGTTCACGGATGCGGTGATTTGCCCCCCAGTTCTCTGTATTTATTCTTAAGTTCTTCGCATTTCTTTTTTACATGCGACTTCCATTTTAATTTTGCATCGAGTGTCATACCGATATATTTCGCTTCATTTGCAAACGGGACTCGAACCGTATTTAGAAATACAGGCAAATTGTTTGTCCGTTTCTACGAAAAATCTACATGGATCGATTTGCTCTCATTAAGAGCAATCCGCCAGGATTTAGTCCATTCATTAACCTCGTTAAGAGCGTTTTGTAATTTGATATTTGTTACCTCTATTGTTGTGCCAACTGCTAGTATAGCAGTATCGACAGAAAACGTTGCAACTATTGTACCGTTTGTTTGTGGCATATCAGGAGTGAATAAGAGGTAGGGCATGCTTGGCTTAATATCGGGTGTATATTAGGGGTACCTTTTACCTTTAAAAAAACATATGGGGGAAGTTTGTTTAAGTTTTAACCTGTCCACAATTTATAAAAACATGTATGGCAAGTATGTTTGCTTGTCGGTTGAAACGGAAAAAAACGCACCGAAAAAATCGAAATATTCTTTAATCATTGTATGAACGTGTATTGTTATTTTATATTGTTTTCCTTTATTTTTTTTCTTGTTGCATGTTGTTTTTTACTGTTATTTATGAAATTCAATTGAAGAAGACGCATTTTGTAATTTCTTGTTTCAAGTTGCAAGCAAGAACAGACGTGTCTCTTATCATTCATTGAAAATAAGGGTTCTTGTGTGAAGCTAAGATTTTTATGACGGTCTGGTATAGCTGCATATACGATGTGATATAATAAAACTCTTATCTCTTGTGAGCATAGCAGATCCCTTACTCTGCATAGGCCAACCTATATGCCATGCAAAAAGGACGAGTTTTCACTCTGACCGTGGGAGGGTACAAGGCTTTAATGGGTCTAATCATACCAATGAGCCTAGTTAAACTACCCAGCATTCTAATGTAGTGGTCTGCAGATCCGACATTTCATCAAGTTAAAATCGCAGATATCATGCCACGGCTTCACTTTGAAGAAATAAATTATAATCTGTACCTTCCACAGGGGTTTATTACCCCATCTCCAGTCGAGGTACTAGGCACCCTACAGTCACCAGCGTGGAGGTGAGAGTAGGAGTTGATAGTGAGAGGCTAGAGTGAGAACGGTTGTGTTCTCATGTAATCGCATCACTATCCTTAAACACCATTTCACAAGTAAACCATTGAATATTCTCTAAGTTTAATTATAGATTCTTTTTGTAAAACTTCAGGTCAGGTTGCAACGAAATTCCCTGTGAGCGATCTGTCAAACATAGATCACTCACCCGAAGATTCGCAACTTCTCGTAGGTGAACTACGAGAGCCCTATTCACTCAGCGTGCGGGGTGGGTTCGTGTTTCGTGTTCACACGAAGTACCCCATGAAACTCTTGGACGCCACGTAATTTTTTTTTTTGGAAATAACGAAACGTGAAAATAAGAAAACGAGCGAAAATAAGAAAACGAGTGGTGGGTGCACGACTGGGTCGTACGCAACTTTCTCTTTCACGGCGAGTTGGAGTTCGGCGTTAGATCAAATAGTACGCATTTTGATTATTAATGCTTAAGATGATATAAATAATGTCGAAATGTGATTATACGAATGTTTACTCCGAAATTTGAAGTAATCGGTGTCTTTGTGAATAATTATGATTTTTCGTTATTGGCCAAAACTGAAAATTCCGTTTAGTGATAGTGGGCTAAAACTAATTGCGTGGAATTGTTTTAAACTATAATAGTAGTATATATATTAAATTTCATTCAATTTGACATAGTAGTTTGCGAGAAATTAACAATTTTCTTTATATGGCCTGAATGACAAAATCCGTTATATGGATTTTCTCGAAAAAACTGGGTATGCAGTCTTGTTGGAACTAATATGATCATAGTATACATAAAGTTTAATCAAAATCGCTAGAGCCGTTTTCGAGAAAATTGAGGTTATGTGTAATTTTTATATGGTAGGTACCGTTATTAACATTGCTAAACGCACACAAAAAAAATGGCCTAGAATTATGACCAAAACAAACTTGGATACGGTCGAAAATTTTCACGAAAACAATATCTTTCTCTTTGTAAGAGAAAGTTAAAAAGGATTTTGTACCCATGTTTTATAATGGGTGTGGTGCCCCCAATTAAATTTTTATTGAGACGATTTTTTTTATTGTTACCCAAATGTATCGAACGAAATTTACTCCCGAAATTATAAAAAGGATTTTGAAAAGGTTCGCGTGTCCCGTCTTTTCTCGGGAATTTCTTTTTCGGTCGCGGTACAACCAACAAATTTGCAGAATTTTGCACTACCCGATTGCACTATTAAAATTAACTCTACTTGTCTTTTTTTTTCTCTTTTCTTCTCTCCTCCGCTTGTCTGCTTCTCCTGCTCTTCTTCCTAACTCCCTTCTCGATGTCCTACTCTTCTCTTCTGATCCCCTTTTTTCAAAACGAACAGGATTCTTCCTCTAAAATCGACAAAATCATCACTTTTGCCACGTAATTTAACTGCTTCAAAAAAACACACGTCTATCCGTCTCGCTAGGTATCCAAGAAGCGGATTCTCTTTGTTTCAACGATCCCGTTGTCCATAACCGATCCCGTTTATGCATTCAGACACATACATTCACACTTACTACTCTCCACTCGTAAGCCCACTGCGACTTCTCACACTTTCTGCCCTTTGGTTGGAAGGTGCGTTCGCGCTTACAAGTTTCGAGGTACACGCATTCATACGTGACTGGTCTGCGCATTTTAACGCATCGACGTCAGGTATTTCCCCAACGCATGCTTTCGCTGCCAAACACCTAACACTTCCTCTTTCCAAATTGGTATACCTATTGGATTTTAACAATCACACCGGTTTTCCATAGGAAAATCCCGGTGTCAATCCTGGACAACTATTTTATTTCAATCAAACATTTGCGTATGTTTGATTGACCGCAACCAATACGAAACCCGAATTACCCGAACTATGGTGGAGAAGATTGAATATCAGAAGGAAGGAAGGAGAGCACCGCACTTTCTCAAAAGCAGTGAGCTTTGAGGAAAAAGGAAAATATGAATACTGTCAACAAAAAAAAACATTTTCGCGAACTATGTTGGTGGTTTCGCTTACAGATTTTGGGGTCAGGGATTGCCATTCGGGTGCCATCTTCACATTGTTTTTAAGTTGGGCTCTATGCCTTTAATTTGAGTGTCCCTTGTGTTTGGGACACCTGTCGTCATCCTTTTGACAGTCGTTTTTTCCATGTTGCGACTTCTTTTGGGCCGTCCGCCCTACGCCTCTGCTGCTCCTCCGTTACTCCCTCATTGGGTAAAGTAGGAGAACGTCTACTCCATGACATCGTACTTTTTTTCGTTTTTTGTCCGGCGTTGCTCTGTCGTGAGTCTCCCTAATCTCTCTAGGGCTGCACCGAACCGAGTTGTAAATCTTCTGAGTGGACTCGTCGGTAAATTTTACCGCAACAAGGTGACAGCCTTACGCTTTTTGCTAGGACCTTAAAGACTGGATTGGTTTCTTGTGCATGTTCTATCTCGTCCGTAAAATATTCACTCGCTGGTCGGTTCGGTGTTGTCTCGAGATCTTCCAGTTCACGAAGGTTTTTGAGATCCTCGTTTTCTTTTCGTAGAGAATCTACTTCCTTTTTAAACTCATGGAAGAGTTGCTCTATTTCATTAAGTTTTGTTCGTAATTTGTTATTTTCTATTATTTCCTGATTACCTGACTGACTTCTTTCTCCGGAGACATACGATCCAGGTGGAGATCGATATATCTTCTTTTTTTCGGAGCGATTTTTTGTTGAAGTTGCACTTGACGCTATCGGTGGCGATTTTAGCATCATTTTTTTTTCTGAAAGGGTCGATTAAAAGCAAGTGTCCGGGGGACCGTCCTCGGTAGAGGATGGATTTTCCATTATAGCTGGTCTGCCACCAGCGGTAATAATTTCATTAATTGTTTTATTGTATATCTTCGATGTTGCACTTTATACCTTCTGCCAGATTTTAACACTGCCGTCCTTCTAGGTTCAGATACAGACCAAGGAGCCGGCTACTATAGGTCAGGCTCTCATGGATTAAGGTTTGCCATCGGATTTGCTTTCAGCTATGATATGTCTGGCCTCTCCAGGAGAATACTCTCCCGACAGCATCACTTGGGCTACTACCTCTGACGTCAAGCACCCAACACATGTTTTTCTTGATAGATAGATAGATAGATAGATAACATTTATTTTTCTTAAAGATATACAATTTATAAAATACAAAATTGAGCTTAAATATAAATACATATATACATATAAGAAAAAAGTGACGACATTCTGTATTTTATCATATAATAATGAAAAAATAGTATAGAATGCCCCTCATGGGACTTTAACGTTATAAAATTGAATTTAGTTGGGTGGGGTGACCCTATGAGAAAAATTACACAATTTAAACATGAAGTGAAATCATAACAATATTTTAAGAAGACAATTTTAGTTAAGCGCTATAAAATGTAAAAATATATAAACAAATAAATTAAATTGACAATAATAAATAAATTAAATTAGGTAAATAAATAAATAAGTAAGTCAAATTAAGTTAAACCAGAACATAAGTAGTGAGACTAAACAAGATGATCAGTAATAAATGATTCAAGACAAGAACTGTTAAAAGTAAACAGCCACATTTTTACTTGTTTAATAAACATACCAGACATTGAAATAGCTCTGATTTGCTGAGGACGTTTGTTAACGAGTGGTGGGTGCACGACTGGGTCGTACGCAACTTTCTCTTTCACAGCGAGTTAGGCATTAGATCAAATAGTACGCATTTTGATTAATGATATAAATAATGTCGAAATGAGTTTATACGAACGTTTACTCCGATATATGAAGAAATCGATGTCAATGTGAATAATAATGATTTTCCGTTATTGGCCAAAACTGAAAATTCCGTTTAGTGATAGTTGGGCTAAAACTAATTATGTGGAATTGCTTCAAGCTGTAATAGTAGTATATATATTGAATTTCATTCAATTTGACATAATAGTTTGCGAGAAATTATCAATTTTCCTTATATGGCCTAAATGACAAAATCCGTTATATGGATTTTCTCGAAAAAACTGGGTATGCAGTTTTGTTGAAGCTAATATGGTTATAGTATATATAAAGTTTAATCAAAATCGTTAGAGCCGTTTTCGAGAAAATTGAGGTTATGTGTAATTTTTATATGGCAGGTACCATTATTAACATGGCTAAAAGCAAACAAAAAAAATGGCCTAGAATAATGACTAAAACTAGCTTGTATACGAAGTTTGAAGAAAATCGGTCTAGCCGTTTAGGCTGGGGAGACCATCACGGACAGACGGACCGACGGACCGACGGACCGACGGACCGACAGACCGACGGACCGACGGACGGAATTACAAAAACCACTTTTTTAGGCTCCGCTATCATCGTAATGTTAGAATCAATCAAAATCTCGAGGTCGAAAATTTTCACGAAAACAATATCTTTCTCTTTGTAAGATAAAGTTAAAAAGTTAAAAAGGATTTTGTACCCATGTTTTATAATGGGTGTGGTGCCCCCAATTAAATTTTTATTCAGACGATTTTTTTGATTGTTACCCAAATGTATCGAACGAAATTTACTCCCGAAGTTATAAAAAGGATTTTGAAAAGGGTCGCGTGTCCCGTCTTTTCTCGGGAATTTCTTTTTCGGTCGCGGTACAACCAACAAATTTGCACAATTTTGCACTACCCGATTGCACTATTAAAATTAACTCTACTTATCTTTTTTTTCTCTTTTCTTCTTTCCTCCGCTTGTCTGCTTCTCCTGCTCTTCTTCCTAACTCCCTTCTCGATATCCTACTCTTCTCTTCTGATCCCCTTTTTTCAAAACGAACAGGATTCTTCCTCTAAAATCGACAAATAAATTAATATTGAAACTAAAATCATCACTTTTGCCACGTAATTTAACTACTTCAAAAAAAAAACGCACGTCTATCCGTCTCGCTAGATATCCAAGGAGCGGATTCTCTTTGTTTCAACGATCCCGATGTCCAGAATCGATCCTGTTTATGCATTCAGACACATACATTCACACTTACTACTCTCCACCCGTAAGCCCACTGCGACTTCTCACACTTTCTGCCCTTTGGTTGGAAAGTGCGTTCGCGCTTACTAGTTTCGAGGTACACGCATTCATACGTGACTGGTCTGCGCATTTTAACGCATCGACGTCAGGTATTTCCCCAACGCATGCTTTCGCTGCCAAACACCTAACACTTCCTCTTTCCAAATTGGTATACCTATTGGATTTTAACAATCACACCGGTTTTCCATAGGAAAATCCCGGTGTCAATCCTGGACAACTATTTTATTTCAATCAAACATTTGCGTATGTTTGATTGACCGCGACCAATACGAAACCCGAATTACCCGAACTATGGTGGAGAAGATTGAATATCAGAAGGAAGGAAGGAGAGCACCGCACTTTCTCAAAAGCAGTGAGCTTTGAGGAAAAAGGAAAATATGAATACTGTCAACAAAAAAAAACATTTTCGCGAACTATGTTGGTGGTTTCGCTTACAGATTTTGGGGTCAGGGATTGCCATTCGGGTGCCATCTTCACATTGTTTTTAAGTTGGGCTCTATGCCTTTAATTTGAGTGTCCCTTGTGTTTGGGACACCTGTCGTCATCCTTTTGACAGTCGTTTTTTCCATGTTGCGACTTCTTTTGGGCCGTCTGCCCCACGCCTCTGCTGCTCCTCCGTTACTCCCTCATTGGGTAAAATAGGAGAACGTCTACTCCATGACATCGTACTTTTTTTCGTTTTTTGTCCGGCGTTGCTCTGTCGTGAGTCTCCCTAATCTCCCTAGGGCTGCACCGAACCGAGTTGTAAATCTTCTGAGTGGACTCGTCGGTAAATTTTACCGCAACAAGGTGACAGCCTTACGCTTTTTGCTAGGACCTTAAAGACTGGATTGGTTTCTTGTGCATGTTCTATCTCGTCCGTAAAATATTCACTCGCTGGTCGGTTCGGTGTTGTCTCGAGATCTTCCAGTTCACGAAGGTTTTTGAGATCCTCGTTTTCTTTTCGTAGAGAATCTACTTCCTTTTTAAACTCATGGAAGAGTTGCTCTATTTCATTAAGTTTTGTTCGTAATTTGTTATTTTCTATTATTTCCTGATTACCTGACTGACTTCTTTCTCCGGAGACATACGATCCAGGTGGAGATCGATATATCTTCTTTTTTTCGGAGCGATTTTTTGTTGAAGTTGCACTTGACGCTATCGGTGGCGATTTTAGCATCATTTTTTTTTCTGAAAGGGTCGATTAAAAGCAAGTGTCCGGGGGACCGTCCTCGGTAGAGGATGGATTTTCCATTATAGCTGGTCTGCCACCAGCGGTAATAATTTCATTAATTGTTTTATTGTATATCTTCGATGTTGCACTTTATACCTTCTGCCAGATTTTAACACTGCCGTCCTTCTAGGTTCAGATACAGACCAAGGAGCCGGCTACTATAGGTCAGGCTCTCATGGATTAAGGTTTGCCATCGGATTTGCTTTCAGCTATGATATGTCTGGCCTCTCCAGGAGAATACTCTCCCGACAGCATCACTTGGGCTACTACCTCTGACGTCAAGCACCCAACACATGTTTTTCTTGATAGATAGATAGATAGATAGATAACATTTATTTTTCTTAAAGATATACAATTTATAAAATACAAAATTGAGCTTAAATATAAATACATATATACATATAAGAAAAAAGTGACGACATTCTGTATTTTATCATATAATAATGAAAAAATAGTATAGAATGCCCCTCATGGGACTTTAACGTTATAAAATTGAATTTAGTTGGGTGGGGTGACCCTATGAGAAAAATTACACAATTTAAACATGAAGTGAAATCATAACAATATTTTAAGAAGACAATTTTAGTTAAGCGCTATAAAATGTAAAAATATATAAACAAATAAATTAAATTGACAATAATAAATAAATTAAATTAGGTAAATAAATAAATAAGTAAGTCAAATTAAGTTAAACCAGAACATAAGTAGTGAGACTAAACAAGATGATCAGTAATAAATGATTCAAGACAAGAACTGTTAAAAGTAAACAGCCACATTTTTACTTGTTTAATAAACATACCAGACATTGAAATAGCTCTGATTTGCTGAGGACGTTTGTTAACGAGTGGTGGGTGCACGACTGGGTCGTACGCAACTTTCTCTTTCACAGCGAGTTAGGCATTAGATCAAATAGTACGCATTTTGATTAATGATATAAATAATGTCGAAATGAGTTTATACGAACGTTTACTCCGATATATGAAGAAATCGATGTCAATGTGAATAATAATGATTTTCCGTTATTGGCCAAAACTGAAAATTCCGTTTAGTGATAGTTGGGCTAAAACTAATTATGTGGAATTGCTTCAAGCTGTAATAGTAGTATATATATTGAATTTCATTCAATTTGACATAATAGTTTGCGAGAAATTATCAATTTTCCTTATATGGCCTAAATGACAAAATCCGTTATATGGATTTTCTCGAAAAAACTGGGTATGCAGTTTTGTTGAAGCTAATATGGTTATAGTATATATAAAGTTTAATCAAAATCGTTAGAGCCGTTTTCGAGAAAATTGAGGTTATGTGTAATTTTTATATGGCAGGTACCATTATTAACATGGCTAAAAGCAAACAAAAAAAATGGCCTAGAATAATGACTAAAACTAGCTTGTATACGAAGTTTGAAGAAAATCGGTCTAGCCGTTTAGGCTGGGGAGACCATCACGGACAGACGGACCGACGGACCGACGGACCGACGGACCGACAGACCGACGGACCGACGGACGGAATTACAAAAACCACTTTTTTAGGCTCCGCTATCATCGTAATGTTAGAATCAATCAAAATCTCGAGGTCGAAAATTTTCACGAAAACAATATCTTTCTCTTTGTAAGATAAAGTTAAAAAGTTAAAAAGGATTTTGTACCCATGTTTTATAATGGGTGTGGTGCCCCCAATTAAATTTTTATTCAGACGATTTTTTTGATTGTTACCCAAATGTATCGAACGAAATTTACTCCCGAAGTTATAAAAAGGATTTTGATTGGAAAGTGTTGGTTGGAAAGTGCGTTCGCGCTTACTAGTTTCGAGGTACACGCATTCATACGTGACTGGTCTGCGCATTTTAACGCATCGACGTCAGGTATTTCCCCAACGCATGCTTTCGCTGCCAAACACCTAACACTTCCTCTTTCCAAATTGGTATACCTATTGGATTTTAACAATCACACCGGTTTTCCATAGGAAAATCCCGGTGTCAATCCTGGACAACTATTTTATTTCAATCAAACATTTGCGTATGTTTGATTGACCGCGACCAATACGAAACCCGAATTACCCGAACTATGGTGGAGAAGATTGAATATCAGAAGGAAGGAAGGAGAGCACCGCACTTTCTCAAAAGCAGTGAGCTTTGAGGAAAAAGGAAAATATGAATACTGTCAACAAAAAAAAACATTTTCGCGAACTATGTTGGTGGTTTCGCTTACAGATTTTGGGGTCAGGGATTGCCATTCGGGTGCCATCTTCACATTGTTTTTAAGTTGGGCTCTATGCCTTTAATTTGAGTGTCCCTTGTGTTTGGGACACCTGTCGTCATCCTTTTGACAGTCGTTTTTTCCATGTTGCGACTTCTTTTGGGCCGTCTGCCCCACGCCTCTGCTGCTCCTCCGTTACTCCCTCATTGGGTAAAATAGGAGAACGTCTACTCCATGACATCGTACTTTTTTTCGTTTTTTGTCCGGCGTTGCTCTGTCGTGAGTCTCCCTAATCTCCCTAGGGCTGCACCGAACCGAGTTGTAAATCTTCTGAGTGGACTCGTCGGTAAATTTTACCGCAACAAGGTGACAGCCTTACGCTTTTTGCTAGGACCTTAAAGACTGGATTGGTTTCTTGTGCATGTTCTATCTCGTCCGTAAAATATTCACTCGCTGGTCGGTTCGGTGTTGTCTCGAGATCTTCCAGTTCACGAAGGTTTTTGAGATCCTCGTTTTCTTTTCGTAGAGAATCTACTTCCTTTTTAAACTCATGGAAGAGTTGCTCTATTTCATTAAGTTTTGTTCGTAATTTGTTATTTTCTATTATTTCCTGATTACCTGACTGACTTCTTTCTCCGGAGACATACGATCCAGGTGGAGATCGATATATCTTCTTTTTTTCGGAGCGATTTTTTGTTGAAGTTGCACTTGACGCTATCGGTGGCGATTTTAGCATCATTTTTTTTTCTGAAAGGGTCGATTAAAAGCAAGTGTCCGGGGGACCGTCCTCG
>OW052185.1:40746433-40808833 GCA_932526625.1 Rhingia campestris | reverse complement strand
TATGGAAAAAGTGTTGAAAAAAAATTTTATTTTAGTACCAATTTTGTCACATTTTTACGATTTTTTTTTGTTATTTTCAAAGTTTATGGAAATTTTTTGTATACCATTTTAAAGAGTAACGCCTAATACACGTTTTAACCAAATTTCATTCAATTCGTGATAGTACTTTTTACGTTATTAGGTTCCGAATGAAGAATTGATTTAATACCCCTTACACCACCCCCCGCTGACAAATGCACCATGTCATTTTAAAGAACGGTTTCCAATCTAAAAATTTGCTAAATTTCATTCTAATCTATTAAGCGGTTTACGAATTATAAGGATTTGAAAAAAAAAAATTCAGAATTTCTATGGAAAAAGTGTTGAAAAAAAATTTTATTTTAGTACCAATTTTGTCACATTTTTACGATTTTTTTTGTTATTTTCAAAGTTTATGGAAATTTTTTGTATACCATTTTAAAGAGTAACGCCTAATACACGTTTTAACCAAATTTCATTCAATTCGTGATAGTACTTTTTACGTTATTAGGTTCCGAATGAAGAATTGATTTAATACCCCTTACACCACCCCCCGCTGACAAATGCACCATGTCATTTTAAAGAACGGTTTCCAATCTATCAATTTGCCAAATTTCATTCTAATCTATTAAGCGGTTTACGAATTATAAGGATTTGAAAAAAAAAAAAATCAGAATTTCTATGGAAAAAGTGTTGAAAAAAAATTTTATTTTAGTACCAATTTTGTCACATTTTTACGATTTTTTTTGTTATTTTCAAAGTTTATGGAAATTTTTTGTATACCATTTTAAAGAGTAACGCCTAATACACGTTTTAACCAAATTTCATTCAATTCGTGATAGTACTTTTTACGTTATTAGGTTCCGAATGAAGAATTGATTTAATACCCCTTACACTACCCCCCGCTGACAAATGCACCATGTCATTTTAAAGAACGGTTTCCAATCTATCAATTTGCCAAATTTCATTCTAATCTATTAAGCGGTTTACGAATTATAAGGATTTGAAAAAAAAAAATCAGAATTTCTATGGAAAAAGTGTTGAAAAAAAATTTTATTTTAGTACCAATTTTGTCACACTTTTACGATTTTTTTTGTTATTTTCAAAGTTTATGGAAATTTTTTGTATACCATTTTAAAGAGTAACGCCTAATACACGTTTTAACCAAATTTCATTCAATTCGTGATAGTACTTTTTACGTTATTAGGTTCCGAATGAAGAATTGATTTAATACCCCTTACACCACCCCCGCTGACAAATGCACCATGTCATTTTAAAGAACGGTTTCCAATCTATCAATTTGCCAAATTTCATTCTAATCTATTAAGCGGTTTACGAATTATAAGGATTTGAAAAAAAAAATTCAGAATTTCTATGGAAAAAGTGTTGAAAAAAAATTTTATTTTAGTACCAATTTTGTCACATTTTTACGATTTTTTTTGTTATTTTCAAAGTTTATGGAAATTTTTTGTATACCATTTTAAAGAGTAACGCCTAATACACGTTTTAACCAAATTTCATTCAATTCGTGATAGTACTTTTTACGTTATTAGGTTCCGAATGAAGAATTGATTTAATACCCCTTACACCACCCCCCGCTGACAAATGCACCGTGTCATTTTAAAGAACGGTTTCCAATCTATCAATTTGCCAAATTTCATTCTAATCTATTAAGCGGTTTACGAATTATAAGGATTTGAAAAAAAAAAATTCAGAATTTCTATGGAAAAAGTGTTGAAAAAAAATTTTATTTTAGTACCAATTTTGTCACATTTTTACGATTTTTTTTGTTATTTTCAAAGTTTATGGACATTTTTTGTATACCATTTTAAAGAGTAACGCCTAATACACGTTTTAACCAAATTTCATTCAATTCGTGATAGTACTTTTTACGTTATTAGGTTCCGAATGAAGAATTGATTTAATACCCCTTACACCACCCCCCGCTGACAAATGCACCATGTCATTTTAAAGAACGGTTTCCAATCTATCAATTTGCCAAATTTCATTCTAATCTTTTAAGCGGTTTACGAATTATAAGGATTTGAAAAAAAAAAAATTCAGAATTTCTATGGAAAAAGTGTTGAAAAAAATTTTTATTTTAGTACCAATTTTGTCACATTTTTACGATTTTTTTTGTTATTTTCAAAGTTTATGGAAATTTTTTGTATACCATTTTAAAGAGTAACGCCTAATACACGTTTTAACCAAATTTCATTCAATTCGTGATAGTACTTTTTACGTTATTAGGTTCCGAATGAAGAATTGATTTAATACCCCTTACACCACCCCCCGCTGACAAATGCACCATGTCATTTTAAAGAACGGTTTCCAATCTATCAATTTGCCAAATTTCATTCTAATCTATTAAGCGGTTTACGAATTATAAGGATTTGAAAAAAAAAAAAAAAAATCAGAATTTCTATGGAAAAAGTGTTGAAAAAATTTTTTTATTTTAGTACCAATTTTGTCACATTTTTACGATTTTTTTTGTTATTTTCAAAGTTTATGGAAATTTTTTGTATACCATTTTAAAGAGTAACGCCTAATACACGTTTTAACCAAATTTCATTCAATTCGTGATAGTACTTTTTACGTTATTAGGTTCCGAATGAAGAATTGATTTAATACCCCTTACACCACCCCGCTGACAAATGCACCATGTCATTTTAAAGAACGGTTTCCAATCTATCAATTTGCCAAATTTCATTCTAATCTATTAAGCGGTTTACGAATTATAAGGATTTGAAAAAAAAAAAAAAAAAATTCAGAATTTCTATGGAAAAATTGTTGAAAAAATTTTTTATTTTAGTACCAATTTTGTCACATTTTTACGATTTTTTTTGTTATTTTCAAAGTTTATGGAAATTTTTTGTATACCATTTTAAAGAGTAACGCCTAATACACGTTTTAACCAAATTTCATTCAATTCGTGATAGTACTTTTTACGTTATTAGGTTCCGAATGAAGAATTGATTTAATACCCCTTACACCACCCCCCGCTGACAAATGCACCATGTCATTTTAAAGAACGGTTTCCAATCTATCAATTTGCCAAATTTCATTCTAATCTATTAAGCGGTTTACGAATTATAAGGATTTGAAAAAAAAAAAATTCAGAATTTCTATGGAAAAAGTGTTGAAAAATTTTTTTATTTTAGTACCAATTTTGTCACATTTTTACGATTTTTTTTGTTATTTTCAAAGTTTATGGAAATTTTTTGTACACCATTTTAAAGAGTAACGCCTAATACACGTTTTAACCAAATTTCATTCAATTCGTGATAGTACTTTTTACGTTATTAGGTTCCGAATGAAGAATTGATTTAATACCCCTTACACCACCCCCCGCTGACAAATGCACCATGTCATTTTAAAGAACGGTTTCCAATCTATCAATTTGCCAAATTTCATTCTAATCTATTAAGCGGTTTACGAATTATAAGGATTTGAAAAAAAAAAAATTCAGAATTTCTATGGAAAAAGTGTTGAAAAAAAATTTTATTTTAGTACCAATTTTGTCACATTTTTACGATTTTTTTTGTTATTTTCAAAGTTTATGGACATTTTTTGTATACCATTTTAAAGAGTAACGCCTAATACACGTTTTAACCAAATTTCATTCAATTCGTGATAGTACTTTTTACGTTATTAGGTTCCGAATGAAGAATTGATTTAATACCCCTTACACCACCCCCCGCTGACAAATGCACCATGTCATTTTAAAGAACGGTTTCCAATCTATCAATTTGCCAAATTTCATTCTAATCTATTAAGCGGTTTACGAATTATAAGGATTTGAAAAAAAAAAAAATTCAGAATTTCTATGGAAAAAGTGTTGAAAAAAAATTTTATTTTAGTACCAATTTTGTCACATTTTTACGATTTTTTTTGTTATTTTCAAAGTTTATGGAAATTTTTTGTATACCATTTTAAAGAGTAACGCCTAAACACGTTTTAACCAAATTTCATTCAATTCGTGATAGTACTTTTTACGTTATTAGGTTCCGAATGAAGAATTGATTTAATACCCCTTACACCACCCCCCGCTGACAAATGCACCATGTCATTTTAAAGAACGGTTTCCAATCTATCAATTTGCCAAATTTCATTCTAATCTATTAAGCGGTTTACGAATTATAAGGATTTGAAAAAAAAAAAAATTCAGAATTTCTATGGAAAAAGTGTTGAAAAAAAATTTTATTTTAGTACCAATTTTGTCACATTTTTACGATTTTTTTTGTTATTTTCAAAGTTTATGGAAATTTTTTGTATACCATTTTAAAGAGTAACGCCTAATACACGTTTTAACCAAATTTCATTCAATTCGTGATAGTACTTTTTACGTTATTAGGTTCCGAATGAAGAATTGATTTAATACCCCTTACACCACCCCCCGCTGACAAATGCACCATGTCATTTTAAAGAACCGTTTCCAATCTATCAATTTGCCAAATTTCATTCTAATCTATTAAGCGGTTTACGAATTATAAGGATTTGAAAAAAAAAAAAAAATTCAGAATTTCTATGGAAAAAGTGTTGAAAAAAAATTTTATTTTAGTACCAATTTTGTCACATTTTTACGATTTTTTTTGTTATTTTCAAAGTTTATGGAAATTTTTTGTATACCATTTAAAGAGTAACGCCTAATACACGTTTTAACCAAATTTCATTCAATTCGTGATAGTACTTTTTACGTTATTAGGTTCCGAATGAAGAATTGATTTAATACCCCTTACACCACCCCCCGCTGACAAATGCACCATGTCATTTTAAAGAACGGTTTCCAATCTATCAATTTGCCAAATTTCATTCTAATCTATTAAGCGGTTTACGAATTATAAGGATTTGAAAAAAAAAAAACATATGAGAGGCTACAATCCGCTATGCGGATCGTTGAATACCCTATCCCATCCCATTCTTTAAATTAATATCCTCAAAATATAGGCCGTATGGCGATGAAATACAGAAAATGACATTGTCACAATATATTGCTCAGACAGTTTCTCAAAATCTTGTGTGGTTCGACAAAAAAACAACCGTATTTCTATTGCTAATGCCTTGGGATGGGGTATACAAATGGTTTTTTTAAGAAAACGCCCCCAAAATGTGGGCGTAGGTTAAAATGATCTATGGACAAAATGTTTATATTACCATTTCGGAAGTATTTGCATCAAAATTTTTTTCGAAAGTTTTAAAATTTGGACAAAAAGAGTTTTTTACTAAAAACGCCCCCAAAAAGTGGGTGTGGCAAAAAACTTTGTATGAACGAAATATAGATATTAGGATTGTCTAAATATGCTACTCAGACACTTTTTTGAAATTCCTTACGGTTTGGCCAAAAAATAAGTTTTCCTAAAAAGGGGGCGTGGCAGTGGGCGGATTTCAAAAATTTTTACACTTGTTCTGGTGGCACGGACGAGGATCCTATATACCAAATTTCATTATCCTAGCTCAAAATTTAAGGCCCAAAAACCGCTGACGAACAGACAGACGGACGGACGGACGGACGGACAGACAGACATGGCTAATTCGACTCAGCTAGCGATTCTGAGTCGATCCATATACTTTGAGGTATATGTTGCAAAATTATTTCTCTATGTTACAAACTAAGTATCAAAACTAATATACCCCCCTATGGGATTGGGTATAAAAAAATCAGAATTTCTATGGAAAAAGTGTTGAAAAAAAATTTTATTTTAGTACCAATTTTGTCACATTTTTACGATTTTTTTTGTTATTTTCAAAGTTTATGGAAATTTTTTGTATACCATTTTAAAGAGTAACGCCTAATACACGTTTTAACCAAATTTCATTCAATTCGTGATAGTACTTTTTACGTTATTAGGTTCCGAATGAAGAATTGATTTAATACCCCTTACACCACCCCCCGCTGACAAATGCACCATGTCATTTTAAAGAACGGTTTCCAATCTATCAATTTGCCAAATTTCATTCTAATCTATTAAGCGGTTTACGAATTATAAGGATTTGAAAAAAAAAAAATTCAGAATTTCTATGGAAAAAGTGTTGAAAAAAAATTTTATTTTAGTACCAATTTTGTCACATTTTTACGATTTTTTTTGTTATTTTCAAAGTTTATGGAAATTTTTTGTATACCATTTTAAAGAGTAACGCCTAATACACGTTTTAAACCAAATTTCATTCAATTCGTGATAGTACTTTTTACGTTATTAGGTTCCGAATGAAGAATTGATTTAATACCCCTTACACCTTCTATCAATTTGCCAAATTTCATTCTAATCTATTAAGCGGTTTACGAATTATAAGGATTTGAAAAAAAAAAAAAAATTCAGAATTTCTATGGAAAAAGTGTTGAAAAAAAATTTTATTTTAGTACCAATTTTGTCACATTTTTACGATTTTTTTTGTTATTTTCAAAGTTTATGGAAATTTTTTGTATACCATTTTAAAGAGTAACGCCTAATACACGTTTTAACCAAATTTCATTCAATTCGTGATAGTACTTTTTACGTTATTAGGTTCCGAATGAAGAATTGATTTAATACCCCTTACACCACCCCCCGCTGACAAATGCACCATGTCATTTTAAAGAACGGTTTCCAATCTATCAATTTGCCAAATTTCATTCTAATCTATTAAGCGGTTTACGAATTATAAGGATTTGAAAAAAAAAAAATCAGAATTTCTATGGAAAAAGTGTTGAAAAAAAATTTTATATTAGTACCAATTTTGTCACATTTTTACGGTTTTTTTTGTTATTTTCAAAGTTTATGGAAATTTTTTGTATACCATTTTAAAGAGTAACGCCTAATACACGTTTTAACCAAATTTCATTCAATTCGTGATAGTACTTTTTACGTTATTAGGTTCCGAATGAAGAATTGATTTAATACCCCTTACACCACCCCCGCTGACAAATGCACCATGTCATTTTAAAGAACGGTTTCCAATCTACCAATTTGCCAAATTTCATTCTAATCTATTAAGCGGTTTACGAATTATAAGGATTTGAAAAAAAAAAATTCAGAATTTCTATGGAAAAAGTGTTGAAAAAAAATTTTATTTTAGTACCAATTTTGTCACATTTTTACGATTTTTTTTGTTATTTTCAAAGTTTATGGAAATTTTTTGTATACCATTTTAAAGAGTAACGCCTAATACACGTTTTAACCAAATTTCATTCAATTCGTGATAGTACTTTTTACGTTATTAGGTTCCGAATGAAGAATTGATTTAATACCCCTTACACCACCCCCCGCTGACAAATGCACCATGTCATTTTAAAGAACGGTTTCCAATCTATCAATTCGCTAAATTTCATTCTAATCTATTAAGCGGTTTACGAATTATAAGGATTTGAAAAAAAAAAAAATCAGAATTTCTATGGAAAAAGTGTTGAAAAAAAATTTTATTTTAGTACCAATTTTGTCAAATTTTTACGATTTTTTTTGTTATTTTCAAAGTTTATGGAAATTTTTTGTATACCATTTTAAAGAGTAACGCCTAATACACGTTTTAACCAAATTTCATTCAATTCGTGATAGTACTTTTTACGTTATTAGGTTCCGAATGAAGAATTGATTTAATACCCCTTACACCACCCCCCGCTGACAAATGCACCATGTCATTTTAAAGAAAGGTTTCCAATCTATCAATTTGCCAAATTTCATTCTAATCTATTAAGCGGTTTACGAATTATAAGGATTTGAAAAAAAAAAAATTCAGAATTTCTATGGAAAAAGTGTTGAAAAAAAATTTTATTTTAGTACCAATTTTGTCACATTTTTACGATTTTTTTTGTTATTTTCAAAGTTTATGGAAATTTTTTGTATACCATTTTAAAGAGTAACGCCTAATACACGTTTTAACCAAATTTCATTCAATTCGTGATAGTACTTTTTACGTTATTAGGTTCCGAATGAAGAATTGATTTAATACCCCTTACACCACCCCCCGCTGACAAATGCACCATGTCATTTTAAAGAACGGTTTCCAATCTATCAATTTGCCAAATTTCATTCTAATCTATTAAGCGGTTTACGAATTATAAGGATTTGAAAAAAAAAAAAATCAGAATTTCTATGGAAAAAGTGTTGAAAAAAAATTTTATTTTAGTACCAATTTTGTCACATTTTTACGATTTTTTTTGTTATTTTCAAAGTTTATGGAAATTTTTTGTATACCATTTTAAAGAGTAACGCCTAATACACGTTTTAACCAAATTTCATTCAATTCGTGATAGTACTTTTTACGTTATTAGGTTCCGAATGAAGAATTGATTTAATACCCCTTACACCACCCCCCGCTGACAAATGCACCATGTCATTTTAAAGAACGGTTTCCAATCTATCAATTTGCCAAATTTCATTCTAATCTATTAAGCGGTTTACGAATTATAAGGATTTGAAAAAAAAAAATTCAGAATTTCTATGGAAAAAGTGTTGAAAAAATTTTTTATTTTAGTACCAATTTTGTCACATTTTTACGATTTTTTTTTGTTATTTTCAAAGTTTATGGAAATTTTTTGTATACCATTTTAAAGAGTAACGCCTAATACACGTTTTAACCAAATTTCATTCAATTCGTGATAGTACTTTTTACGTTATTAGGTTCCGAATGAAGAATTTATTTAATACCCCTTACACCACCCCCCGCTGACAAATGCACCATGTCATTTTAAAGAACGGTTTCCAATCTATCAATTTGCCAAATTTCATTCTAATCTATTAAGCGGTTTACGAATTATAAGGATTTGAAAAAAAAAAAAAATTCAGAATTTCTATGGAAAAAGTGTTGAAAAAAAATTTTATTTTAGTACCAATTTTGTCACATTTTTACGATTTTTTTTGTTATTTTCAAAGTTTATGGAAATTTTTTTGTATACCATTTTAAAGAGTAACGCCTAATACACGTTTTAACCAAATTTCATTC
Source organism: Rhingia campestris (assembly GCA_932526625.1). Taxonomy (NCBI): domain Eukaryota; kingdom Metazoa; phylum Arthropoda; class Insecta; order Diptera; family Syrphidae; genus Rhingia; species Rhingia campestris. The sequence goes on along the minus strand of OW052185.1, from coordinate 40,799,899 downwards.
AATTCGTGATAGTACTTTTTACGTTATTAGGTTCCGAATGAAGAATTGATTTAATACCCCTTACACCACCCCCCGCTGACAAATGCACCATGTCATTTTAAAGAACGGTTTCCAATCTATCAATTTGCCAAATTTCATTCTAATCTATTAAGCGGTTTACGAATTATAAGGATTTGAAAAAAAAAAAAAATCAGAATTTCTATGGAAAAAGTGTTGAAAAAAAATTTTATTTTAGTACCAATTTTGTCACATTTTTACGATTTTTTTTGTTATTTTCAAAGTTTATGGAAATTTTTTGTATACCATTTTAAAGAGTAACGCCTAATACACGTTTTAACCAAATTTCATTCAATTCGTGATAGTACTTTTTACGTTATTAGGTTCCGAATGGAGAATTGATTTAATACCCCTTACACCACCCCCCGCTGACAAATGCACCGTGTCATTTTAAAGAACGGTTTCCAATCTATCAATTTGCCAAATTTCATTCTAATCTATTAAGCGGTTTACGAATTATAAGGATTTGAAAAAAAAAAATTCAGAATTTCTATGGAAAAAGTGTTGAAAAAAAATTTTATTTTAGTACCAATTTTGTCACATTTTTACGATTTTTTTTGTTATTTTCAAAGTTTATGGAAATTTTTTGTATACCATTTTAAAGAGTAACGCCTAATACACGTTTTAACCAAATTTCATTCAATTCGTGATAGTACTTTTTACGTTATTAGGTTCCGAATGAAGAATTGATTTAATACACCTTACACCACCCCCCGCTGACAAATGCACCATGTCATTTTAAAGAACGGTTTCCAATCTATCAATTTGCCAAATTTCATTCTAATCTATTAAGCGGTTTACGAATTATAAGGATTTGAAAAAAAAAAAATTCAGAATTTCTATGGAAAAAGTGTTGAAAAAAAATTTTATTTTAGTACCAATTTTGTCACATTTTTACGATTTTTTTTGTTATTTTCAAAGTTTATGGAAATTTTTTGTATACCATTTTAAAGAGTAACGCCTAATACACGTTTTAACCAAATTTCATTCAATTCGTGATAGTACTTTTTACGTTATTAGGTTCCGAATGAAGAATTGATTTAATACCCCTTACACCACCCCCCGCTGACAAATGCACCATGTCATTTTAAAGAACGGTTTCCAATCTATCAATTTGCCAAATTTCATTCTAATCTATTAAGCGGTTTACGAATTATAAGGATTTGAAAAAAAAAAAAAATCAGAATTTCTATGGAAAAAGTGTTGAAAAAAAATTTTATTTTAGTACCAATTTTGTCACATTTTTACGATTTTTTTTGTTATTTTCAAAGTTTATGGAAATTTTTTGTATACCATTTTAAAGAGTAACGCCTAATACACGTTTTAACCAAATTTCATTCAATTCGTGATAGTACTTTTTACGTTATTAGGTTCCGAATGAAGAATTGATTTAATACCCCTTACACCACCCCCCGCTGACAAATGCACCATGTCATTTTAAAGAACGGTTTCCAATCTATCAATTTGCCAAATTTCATTCTAATCTATTAAGCGGTTTACGAATTATAAGGATTTGAAAAAAAAAAAAAATTCAGAATTTCTATGGAAAAAGTGTTGAAAAAAAATTTTATTTTAGTACCAATTTTGTCACATTTTTACGATTTTTTTTGTTATTTTCAAAGTTTATGGAAATTTTTTGTATACCATTTTAAAGAGTAACGCCTAATACACGTTTTAACCAAATTTCATTCAATTCGTGATAGTACTTTTTACGTTATTAGGTTCCGAATGAAGAATTGATTTAATACCCCTTACACCACCCCCCGCTGACAAATGCACCATGTCATTTTAAAGAACGGTTTCCAATCTATCAATTTGCCAAATTTCATTCTAATCTATTAAGCGGTTTACGAATTATAAGGATTTGAAAAAAAAAAAATTCAGAATTTCTATGGAAAAAGTGTTGAAAAAAAATTTTATTTTAGTACCAATTTTGTCACATTTTTACGATTTTTTTTGTTATTTTCAAAGTTTATGGAAATTTTTTGTATACCATTTTAAAGAGTAACGCCTAATACACGTTTTAACCAAATTTCATTCAATTCGTGATAGTCCTTTTTACGTTATTAGGTTCCGAATGAAGAATTGATTTAATACCCCTTACACCACCCCCCGCTGACAAATGCACCATGTCATTTTAAAGAACGGTTTCCAATCTATCAATTTGCCAAATTTCATTCTAATCTATTAAGCGGTTTACGAATTATAAGGATTTGAAAAAAAAAAAAAATCAGAATTTCTATGGAAAAAGTGTTGAAAAAAAATTTTATTTTAGTACCAATTTTGTCACATTTTTACGATTTTTTTTGTTATTTTCAAAGTTTATGGAAATTTTTTGTACACCATTTTAAAGAGTAACGCCTAATACACGTTTTTAACCAAATTTCATTCAATTCGTGATAGTACTTTTTACGTTATTAGGTTCCGAATGAAGAATTGATTTAATACCCCTTACACCACCCCCCGCTGACAAATGCACCATGTCATTTTAAAGAACGGTTTCCAATCTATCAATTTGCCAAATTTCATTCTAATCTATTAAGCGGTTTACGAATTATAAGGATTTGAAAAAAAAAAAATCAGAATTTCTATGGAAAAAGTGTTGAAAAAAAATTTTATTTTAGTACCAATTTTGTCACATTTTTACGATTTTTTTTGTTATTTTCAAAGTTTAGGGAAATTTTTTGTATACCATTTTAAAGAGTAACGCCTAATACACGTTTTAACCAAATTTCATTCAATTCATAGTACTTTTTACGTTATTAGGTTCCGAATGAAGAATTGATTTAATACCCCTTACACCACCCCCCGCTGACAAATGCACCATGTCATTTTAAAGAACGGTTTCCAATCTATCAATTTGCCAAATTTCATTCTAATCTATTAAGCGGTTCACGAATTATAAGGATTTGAAAAAAAAAAATCAGAATTTCTATGGAAAAAGTGTTGAAAAAAAATTTTATTTTAGTACCAATTTTGTCACATTTTTACGATTTTTTTTGTTATTTTCAAAGTTTATGGAAATTTTTTGTATACCATTTTAAAGAGTAACGCCTAATACACGTTTTAACCAAATTTCATTCAATTCGTGATAGTACTTTTTACGTTATTAGGTTCCGAATGAAGAATTGATTTAATACCCCTTACACCACCCCCCGCTGACAAATGCACCATGTCATTTTAAAGAACGGTTTCCAATCTATCAATTTGCCAAATTTCATTCTAATCTATTAAGCGGTTTACGAATTATAAGGATTTAAAAAAAAAAAAAAAATCAGAATTTCTATGGAAAAAGTGTTGAAAAAAAATTTTATTTTAGTACCAATTTTGTCACATTTTTACGATTTTTTTTGTTATTTTCAAAGTTTATGGAAATTTTTTGTATACCATTTTAAAGAGTAACGCCTAATACAAGTTTTAACCAAATTTCATTCAATTCGTGATAGTACTTTTTACGTTATTAGGTTCCGAATGAAGAATTGATTTAATACCCCTTACACCACCCCCCGCTGACAAATGCACCGTGTCATTTTAAAGAACGGTTTCCAATCTATCAATTTGCCAAATTTCATTCTAATCTATTAAGCGGTTTACGAATTATAAGGATTTGAAAAAAAAAATTCAGAATTTCTATGGAAAAAGTGTTGAAAAAAAATTTTATTTTAGTACCAATTTTGTCACATTTTTACGATTTTTTTTGTTATTTTCAAAGTTTATGGAAATTTTTTGTATACCATTTTAAAGAGTAACGCCTAAATACACGTTTTAACCAAATTTCATTCAATTCGTGATAGTACTTTTTACGTTATTAGGTTCCGAATGAAGAATTGATTTAATACCCCCTTACACCACCCCCCGCTGACAAATGCACCATGTCATTTTAAAGAACGGTTTCCAATCTATCAATTTGCCAAATTTCATTCTAATCTATTAAGCGGTTTACGAATTATAAGGATTTGAAAAAAAAAAAAATTCAGAATTTCCATGGAAAAAAGTGTTGAAAAAAAATTTTATTTTAGTACCAATTTTGTCACATTTTTTACGATTTTTTTTGTTATTTTCAAAGTTTATGGAAATTTTTTGTATACCATTTTAAAGAGTAACGCCTAATACACGTTTTAACCAAATTTCATTCAATTCGTGATAGTACTTTTACGTTATTAGGTTCCGAATGAAGAATTGATTTAATACCCCTTACACCACCCCCCGCTGACAAATGCACCATGTCATTTTAAAGAACGGTTTCCAATCTATCAATTTGCCAAATTTCATTCTAATCTATTAAGCGGTTTACGAATTATAAGGATTTGAAAAAAAAAAAAAAAAATCAGAATTTCTATGGAAAAAGTGTTGAAAAAAAATTTTATTTTAGTACCAATTTTGTCACATTTTTACGATTTTTTTTGTTATTTTCAAAGTTTATGGAAATTTTTTGTATACCATTTTAAAGAGTAACGCCTAATACACGTTTTAAACCAAATTTCATTCAATTCGTGATAGTACTTTTTACGTTATTAGGTTCCGAATGAAGAATTGATTTAATACCCCTTACACCACCCCCCGCTGACAAATGCACCATGTCATTTTAAAGAACGGTTCCAATCTATCAATTTGCCAAATTTCATTCTAATCTATTAAGCGGTTTACGAATTATAAGGATTTGAAAAAAAAAAATCAGAATTTCTATGGAAAAAGTGTTGAAAAAAAAATTTTATTTTAGTACCAATTTTGTCACATTTTTACGATTTTTTTTGTTATTTTCAAAGTTTATGGAAATTTTTTGTATACCATTTTAAAGAGTAACGCCTAATACACGTTTTAACCAAATTTCATTCAATTCGTGATAGTACTTTTTACGTTATTAGGTTCCGAATGAAGAATTGATTTAATACCCCTTACACCACCCCCCGCTGACAAATGCACCATGTCATTTTAAAGAACGGTTTCCAATCTATCAATTTGCCAAATTTCATTCTAATCTATTAAGCGGTTTACGAATTATAAGGATTTAAAAAAAAAAAAAAATCAGAATTTCTATGGAAAAAAGTGTTGAAAAAAAAATTTTATTTTAGTACCAATTTTGTCACATTTTTACGATTTTTTTTGTTATTTTCAAAGTTTATGGAAATTTTTTGTATACCATTTTAAAGAGTAACGCCTAATACAAGTTTTAACCAAATTTCATTCAATTCGTGATAGTACTTTTTACGTTATTAGGTTCCGAATGAAGAATTGATTTAATACCCCTTACACCACCCCCCCGCTGACAAATGCACCGTGTCATTTTAAAGAACGGTTTCCAATCTATCAATTTGCCAAATTTCATTCTAATCTATTAAGCGGTTTACGAATTATAAGGATTTGAAAAAAAAAATTCAGAATTTCTATGGAAAAAGTGTTGAAAAAAAATTTTATTTTAGTACCAATTTTGTCACATTTTTACGATTTTTTTTGTTATTTTCAAAGTTTATGGAAATTTTTTTGTATACCATTTTAAAGAGTAACGCCTAATACACGTTTTAACCAAATTTCATTCAATTCGTGATAGTACTTTTTACGTTATTAGGTTCCGAATGAAGAATTGATTTAATACCCCTTACACCACCCCCCCACTGACAAATGCACCATGTCATTTTAAAGAACGGTTTCAATCTATCAATTTGCCAAATTTCATTCTAATCTATTAAGCGGTTTACGAATTATAAGGATTTGAAAAAAAAAAAAAAAAATTCAGAATTTCTATGGAAAAAGTGTTGAAAAAATTTTTTATTTTAGTACCAATTTTGTCACATTTTTACGATTTTTTTTGTTATTTTCAAAGTTTATGGAAATTTTTTGTATACCATTTTAAAGAGTAACGCCTAATACACGTTTTAACCAAATTTCATTCAATTCGTGATAGTACTTTTTACGTTATTAGGTTCCGAATGAAGAATTGATTTAATACCCCTTACACCACCCCCCGCTGACAAATGCACCATGTCATTTTAAAGAACGGTTTCCAATCTATCAATTTGCCAAATTTCATTCTAATCTATTAAGCGGTTTACGAATTATAAGGATTTGAAAAAAAAAAAAAAAAAAACAGAATTTCTATGGAAAAAGTGTTGAAAAAAAATTTTATTTTAGTACCAATTTTGTCACATTTTTACGATTTTTTTTTGTTATTTTCAAAGTTTATGGAAATTTTTTGTATACCATTTTAAAGAGTAACGCCTAATACACGTTTTAACCAAATTTCATTCAATTCGTGATAGTACTTTTTACGTTATTAGGTTCCGAATGAAGAATTGATTTAATACCCCTTACACCACCCCCCGCTGACAAATGCACCATGTCATTTTAAAGAACGGTTTCCAATCTATCAATTTGCCAAATTTCATTCTAATCTATTAAGCGGTTTACGAATTATAAGGATTTAAAAAAAAAAAAAATCAGAATTTCTATGGAAAAAGTGTTGAAAAAAAATTTTATTTTAGTACCAATTTTGTCACATTTTTACGATTTTTTTTGTTATTTTCAAAGTTTATGGAAATTTTTTGTATACCATTTTAAAGAGTAACGCCTAATACAAGTTTTAACCATATTTCATTCAATTCGTGATAGTACTTTTTACGTTATTAGGTTCCGAATGAAGAATTGATTTAATACCCCTTACACCACCCCCCGCTGACAAATGCACCGTGCCATTTTAAAGAACGGTTTCCAATCTATCAATTTGCCAAATTTCATTCTAATCTATTAAGCGGTTTACGAATTATAAGGATTTGAAAAAAAAAATTCAGAATTTCTATGGAAAAAGTGTTGAAAAAAAATTTTATTTTAGTACCAATTTTGTCACATTTTTACGATTTTTTTTGTTATTTTCAAAGTTTATGGAAATTTTTTGTATACCATTTTAAAGAGTAAACGCCTAATACACGTTTTAACCAAATTTCATTCAATTCGTGATAGTACTTTTTACGTTATTAGGTTCCGAATGAAGAATTGATTTAATACCCCTTACACCACCCCCCGCTGACAAATGCACCATGTCATTTTAAAGAACGGTTTCCAATCTATCAATTTGCCAAATTTCATTCTAATCTATTAAGCGGTTTACGAATTATAAGGATTTGAAAAAAAAAAAAAAAATTCAGAATTTCTATGGAAAAAGTGTTGAAAAAAAAATTTTATTTTAGTACCAATTTTGTCACATTTTTACGATTTTTTTTGTTATTTTCAAAGTTTATGGAAATTTTTTGTATACCATTTTAAAGAGTAACGCCTAATACACGTTTTAACCAAATTTCATTCAATTCGTGATAGTACTTTTTACGTTATTAGGTTCCGAATGAAGAATTGATTTAATACCCCTTACACCACCCCCCGCTGACAAATGCACCATGTCATTTTAAAGAACGGTTTCCAATCTATCAATTTGCCAAATTTCATTCTAATCTATTAAGCGGTTTACGAATTATAAGGATTTGAAAAAAAAAAAAAAAATCAGAATTTCTATGGAAAAAGTGTTGAAAAAAAATTTTATTTTAGTACCAATTTTGTCACATTTTTACGATTTTTTTTGTTATTTTCAAAGTTTATGGAAATTTTTTGTATACCATTTTAAAGAGTAACGCCTAATACACGTTTTAACCAAATTTCATTCAATTCGTGATAGTACTTTTTACGTTATTAGGTTCCGAATGAAGAATTGATTTAATACCCCTTACACCACCCCCCCACTGACAAATGCACCATGTCATTTTAAAGAACGGTTTCCAATCTATCAATTTGCCAAATTTCATTCTAATCTATTAAGCGGTTTACGAATTATAAGGATTTGAAAAAAAAAAAAAAATTCAGAATTTCTATGGAAAAAGTGTTGAAAAAAAAAATTTTATTTTAGTACCAATTTTGTCACATTTTTACGATTTTTTTTTGTTATTTTTCAAAGTTTATGGAAATTTTTTGTATACCATTTTAAAGAGTAACGCCTAATACACGTTTTAACCAAATTTCATTCAATTCGTGATAGTACTTTTTTACGTTATTAGGTTCCGAATGAAGAATTGATTTAATACCCCTTACACCACCCCCCGCTGACAAATGCACCATGTCATTTTAAAGAACGGTTTCCAATCTATCAATTTGCCAAATTTCATTCTAATCTATTAAGCGTTTACGAATTATAAGGATTTGACAAAAAAAAAAAAAAACAGAATTTCTATGGAAAAAGTGTTTGAAAAAAAAATTTTATTTTTAGTACCAATTTTGTCACATTTTTTACGATTTTTTTTGTTATTTTCAAAGTTTATGGAAATTTTTTGTATACCATTTTAAAGAGTAACGCCTAATACACGTTTTAACCAAATTTCATTCAATTCGTGATAGTACTTTTTACGTTATTAGGTTCCGAATGAAGAATTGATTTAATACCCCTTACACCACCCCCCGCTGACAAATGCACCATGTCATTTTAAAGAACGGTTTCCAATCTATCAATTTGCCAAATTTCATTCTAATCTATTAAGCGGTTTACGAATTATAAGGATTTAAAAAAAAAAAAAAATCAGAATTTCTATGGAAAAAGTGTTGAAAAAAAATTTTATTTTAGTACCAATTTTGTCACATTTTTACGATTTTTTTTGTTATTTTCAAAGTTTATGGAAATTTTTTGTATACCATTTTAAAGAGTAACGCCTAATACAAGTTTTAACCATATTTCATTCAATTCGTGATAGTACTTTTTACGTTATTAGGTTCCGAATGAAGAATTGATTTAATACCCCTTACACCACCCCCCGCTGACAAATGCACCGTGTCATTTTAAAGAACGGTTTCCAATCTATCAATTTGCCAAATTTCATTCTAATCTATTAAGCGGTTTACGAATTATAAGGATTTGAAAAAAAAAATTCAGAATTTCTATGGAAAAAGTGTTGAAAAAAAAATTTTATTTTAGTACCAATTTTGTCACATTTTTACGATTTTTTTTGTTATTTTCAAAGTTTATGGAAATTTTTTGTATACCATTTTAAAGAGTAACGCCTAATACACGTTTTAACCAAATTTCATTCAATTCGTGATAGTACTTTTTACGTTATTAGGTTCCGAATGAAGAATTGATTTAATACCCCTTACACCACCCCCCGCTGACAAATGCACCATGTCATTTTAAAGAACGGTTTCCAATCTATCAATTTGCCAAATTTCATTCTAATCTATTAAGCGGTTTACGAATTATAAGGATTTGAAAAAAAAAAAAAAATTCAGAATTTCTATGGAAAAAGTGTTGAAAAAAAATTTTATTTTAGTACCAATTTTGTCACATTTTTACGATTTTTTTTGTTATTTTCAAAGTTTATGGAAATTTTTTGTATACCATTTTAAAGAGTAACGCCTAATACACGTTTTAACCAAATTTCATTCAATTCGTGATAGTACTTTTTACGTTATTAGGTTCCGAATGAAGAATTGATTTAATACCCCTTACACCACCCCCCGCTGACAAATGCACCATGTCATTTTAAAGAACGGTTTCCAATCTATCAATTTGCCAAATTTCATTCTAATCTATTAAGCGGTTTACGAATTATAAGGATTTGAAAAAAAAAAAAAAATCAGAATTTCTATGGAAAAAGTGTTGAAAAAAAATTTTATTTTAGTACCAATTTTGTCACATTTTTACGATTTTTTTTGTTATTTTCAAAGTTTATGGAAATTTTTTGTATACCATTTTAAAGAGTAACGCCTAATACACGTTTTAACCAAATTTCATTCAATTCGTGATAGTACTTTTTACGTTATTAAGTTCCGAATGAAGAATTGATTTAATACCCCTTACACCACCCCCGCTGACAAATGCACCATGTCATTTTAAAGAACGGTTTCCAATCTATCAATTTGCCAAATTTCATTCTAATCTATTAAGCGGTTTACGAATTATAAGGATTGAAAAAAAAAAAAAAATCAGAATTTCTATGGAAAAAGTGTTGAAAAAAAATTTTATTTTAGTACCAATTTTGTCACATTTTTACGATTTTTTTTGTTATTTTCAAAGTTTATGGAAATTTTTTGTATACCATTTTAAAGAGTAACGCCTAATACACGTTTTAACCAAATTTCATTCAATTCGTGATAGTACTTTTTACGTTATTAGGTTCCGAATGAAGAATTGATTTAATACCCCTTACACCACCCCCCGCTGACAAATGCACCATGTCATTTTAAAGAACGGTTTCCAATCTATCAATTTGCCAAATTTCATTCTAATCTATTAAGCGGTTTACGAATTATAAGGATTTGAAAAAAAAAAAAAATTCAGAATTTCTATGGAAAAAGTGTTGAAAAAATTTTTTATTTTAGTACCAATTTTGTCACATTTTTACTATTTTTTTTGTTATTTTCAAAGTTTATGGAAATTTTTTGTATACCATTTTAAAGAGTAACGCCTAATACACGTTTTAACCAAATTTCATTCAAATCGTGATAGTACTTTTTACGTTATTAGGTTCCGAATGAAGAATTGATTTAATACCCCTTACACCACCCCCCGCTGACAAATGCACCATGTCATTTTAAAGAACGGTTTCCAATCTATCAATTTGCCAAATTTCATTCTAATCTATTAAGCGGTTTACGAATTATAAGGATTTGAAAAAAAAAAAATCAGAATTTCTATGGAAAAAGTGTTGAAAAAAAATTTTATTTTAGTACCAATTTTGTCACATTTTTACGATTTTTTTTGTTATTTTCAAAGTTTATGGAAATTTTTTGTATACCATTTTAAAGAGTAACGCCTAATACACGTTTTAACCAAATTTCATTCAATTCGTGATAGTACTTTTTACGTTATTAGGTTCCGAATGAAGAATTGATTTAATACCCCTTACACCACCCCCCGCTGACAAATGCACCATGTCCTTTTAAAGAACGGTTTCCAATCTATCAATTTGCCAAATTTCATTCTAATCTATTAAGCGGTTTACGAATTATAAGGATTTGAAAAAAAAAAATTCAGAATTTCTATGGAAAAAGTGTTGAAAAAAAATTTTATTTTAGTACCAATTTTGTCACATTTTTACGATTTTTTTTTGTTATTTTCAAAGTTTATGGAAATTTTTTGTATACCATTTTAAAGAGTAACGCCTAATACACGTTTTAACCAAATTTCATTCAATTCGTGATAGTACTTTTTACGTTATTAGGTTCCGAATGAAGAATTGATTTAATACCCCTTACACCACCCCCCGCTGACAAATGCACCATGTCATTTTAAAGAACGGTTTCCAATCTATCAATTTGCCAAATTTCATTCTAATCTATTAAGCGGTTTACGAATTATAAGGATTTGAAAAAAAAAAAAATCAGAATTTCTATGGAAAAAGTGTTGAAAAAAAATTTTATTTTAGTACCAATTTTGTCACATTTTTACAATTTTTTTTGTTATTTTCAAAGTTTATGGAAATTTTTTGTATACCATTTTAAAGAGTAACGCCTAATACACGTTTTAACCAAATTTCATTCAATTCGTGATAGTACTTTTTACGTTATTAGGTTCCGAATGAAGATTAATACCCCTTACACCACCCCCCGCTGACAAATGCACCATGTCATTTTAAAGAACGGTTTCCAATCTATCAATTTGCCAAATTTCATTCTAATCTATTAAGCGGTTTACGAATTATAATGATTTGAAAAAAAAAAAAAAATTCAGAATTTCTATGGAAAAAGTGTTGAAAAAAAATTTTATTTTAGTACCAATTTTGTCACATTTTTACGTTTTTTTTTTGTTATTTTCAAAGTTTATGGAAATTTTTTGTATACCATTTTAAAGAGTAACGCCTAATACACGTTTTAACCAAATTTCATTCAATTCGTGATAGTACTTTTTACGTTATTAGGTTCCGAATGAAGAATTGATTTAATACCCCTTACACCACCCCCCGCTGACAAATGCACCATGTCATTTTAAAGAACGGTTTCCAATCTATCAATTTGCCAAATTTCATTCTAATCTATTAAGCGGTTTACGAATTATAAGGATTTGAAAAAAAAAAAAAAATCAGAATTTCTATGGAAAAAGTGTTGAAAAAAAATTTTATTTTAGAACCAATTTTGTCACATTTTTACGATTTTTTTTGTTATTTTCAAAGTTTATGGAAATTTTTTGTATACCATTTTAAAGAGTAACGCCTAATACACGTTTTAACCAAATTTCATTCAATTCGTGATAGTACTTTTTACGTTATTAGGTTCCGAATGAAGAATTGATTTAATACCCCTTACACCACCCCCCGCTGACAAATGCACCATGTCATTTTAAAGAACGGTTTCCAATCTATCAATTTGCCAAATTTCATTCTAATCTATTAAGCGGTTTACGAATTATAAGGATTTGAAAAAAAAAAATTCAGAATTTCTATGGAAAAAGTGTTGAAAAAAAATTTTATTTTAGTACCAATTTTGTCACATTTTTACGATTTTTTTTGTTATTTTAAAAGTTTATGGAAATTTTTTGTATACCATTTTAAAGAGTAACGCCTAATACACGTTTTAACCAAATTTCATTCAATTCGTGATAGTACTTTTTACGTTATTAGGTTCCGAATGAAGAATTGATTTAATACCCCTTACACCACCCCCCGCTGACAAATGCACCATGTCATTTTAAAGAAAGGTTTCCAATCTATCAATTTGCCAAATTTCATTCTTATCTATTAAGCGGTTTACGAATTATAAGGATTTGAAAAAAAAAATTCAGAATTTCTATGGAAAAAGTGTTGAAAAAAAATTTTATTTTAGTACCAATTTTGTCACATTTTTACGATTTTTTTTGTTATTTTCAAAGTTTATGGAAATTTTTTGTATACCATTTTGAAGAGTAACGCCTAATACACGTTTTAACCAAATTTCATTCAATTCGTGATAGTACTTTTTACGTTATTAGGTTCCGAATGAAGAATTGATTTAATACCCCTTACACCACCCCCCGCTGACAAATGCACCATGTCATTTTAAAGAACGGTTTCCAATCTATCAATTTGCCAAATTTCATTCTAATCTATTAAGCGGTTTACGAATTATAAGGATTTGAAAAAAAAAAAAAAAATCAGAATTTCTATGGAAAAAGTGTTGAAAAAAATTTTTATTTTAGTACCAATTTTGTCACATTTTTACGATTTTTTTTTGTTATTTTCAAAGTTTATGGAAATTTTTTGTATACCATTTTAAAGAGTAACGCCTAATACACGTTTTAACCAAATTTCATTCAATTCGTGATAGTACTTTTTACGTTATTAGGTTCCGAATGAAGAATTGATTTAATACCCCTTACACCACCCCCCGCTGACAAATGCACCATGTCATTTTAAAGAACGGTTTCCAATCTATCAATTTGCCAAATTTCATTCTAATCTATTAAGCGGTTTACGAATTATAAGGATTTAAAAAAAAAAAAAATCAGAATTTCTATGGAAAAAGTGTTGAAAAAAAATTTTATTTTAGTACCAATTTTGTCACATTTTTACGATTTTTTTTGTTATTTTCAAAGTTTATGGAAATTTTTTGTATACCATTTTAAAGAGTAACGCCTAATACACGTTTTAACCAAATTTCATTCAATTCGTGATAGTACTTTTTACGTTATTAGGTTCCGAATGAAGAATTGATTTAATACCCCTTACACCACCCCCCGCTGACAAATGCACCATGTCATTTTAAAGAACGGTTTCCAATCTATCAATTTGCCAAATTTCATTCTAATCTATTAAGCGGTTTACGAATTATAAGGATTTGAAAAAAAAAAAAAAATCAGAATTTCTATGGAAAAAGTGTTGAAAAAAAATTTTATTTTAGTACCAATTTTGTCACATTTTTACGATTTTTTTTGTTATTTTCAAAGTTTATGGAAATTTTTTGTATACCATTTTAAAGAGTAACGCCTAATACACGTTTTAACCAAATTTCATTCAATTCGTGATAGTACTTTTTACGGTATTAGGTTCCGAATGAAGAATTGATTTAATACCCCTAACACCACCCCCCGCTGACAAATGCACCATGTCATTTTAAAGAACGGTTTCCAATCTATCAATTTGCCAAATTTCATTCTAATCTATTAAGCGGTTTACGAATTATAAGGATTTGAAAAAAAAAAAATCGTAAAAATGTGACAAAATTGGTACTAAAATTTTATTTTAGTACCAATTTTGTCACATTTTTACGATTTTTTTTGTTATTTTCAAAGTTTATGGAAATTTTTTGTATACCATTTTAAAGAGTAACGCCTAATACACGTTTTAACCAAATTTCATTCAATTCGTGATAGTACTTTTTACGTTATTAAGTTCCGAATGAAGAATTGATTTAATACCCCTTACACCACCCCCCGCTGGCAAATGCACCATGTCATTTTAAAGAACGGTTTCCAATCTATCAATTTGCCAAATTTCATTCTAATCTATTAAGCGGTTTACGAATTATAAGGATTTGAAAAAAAAAAAAAATTCAGAATTTCTATGGAAAAAGTGTTGAAAAAAAATTTTATTTTAGTACCAATTTTATCACATTTTTACGATTTTTTTTGTTATTTTCAAAGTTTATGGAAATTTTTTGTATACCATTTTAAAGAGTAACGCCTAATACACGTTTTAACCAAATTTCATTCAATTCGTGATAGTACTTTTTACGTTATTAAGTTCCGAATGAAGAATTGATTTAATACCCCTTATACCACCCCCCGCTGACAAATGCACCATGTCATTTTAAAGAACGGTTTCCAATCTATCAATTTGCCAAATTTCATTCTAATCTATTAAGCGGTTTACGAATTATAAGGATTTGAAAAAAAAAATTCAGAATTTCTATGGAAAAAGTGTTGAAAAAAAAATTTATTTTAGTATCAATTTGGTCACATTTTTTACGATTTTTTTTGTTATTTTCAAAGTTTATGGACATTTTTTGTATACCATTTTAAAGAGTAACGCCTAATACACGTTTTAACCAAATTTCATTCAATTCGTGATAGTACTTTTTACGTTATTAAGTTGCGAATGAAGAATTGATTTAATACCCCTTACACCACCCCCCGCTGACAAATGCACCATGTCATTTTAAAGAACGGTTTCCAATCTATCAATTTGCCAAATTTCATTCTAATCTATTAAGCTGTTTACGAATTATAAGGATTTGAAAAAAAAAAATTCAGAATTTCTATGGAAAAAGTGTTGAAAAAAAATTTTATTTTAGTACCAATTTTGTCACATTTTTACGATTTTTTTTGTTATTTTCAAAGTTTATGGAAATTTTTTGTATACCATTTTAAAGAGTAACGCCTAATACACGTTTTAACCAAATTTCATTCAATTCGTGATAGTACTTTTTACGTTATTAAGTTCCGAATGAAGAATTGATTTAATACCCCTTACACCACCCCCCGCTGACAAATGCACCATGTCATTTTAAAGAACGGTTTCCAATCTATCAATTTGCCAAATTTCATTCTAATCTATTAAGCGGTTTACGAATTATAAGGATTTGAAAAAAAAAAAATTCAGAATTTCTATGGAAAAAGTGTTGAAAAAAAATTTTATTTTAGTAACAATTTTGTCACATTTTTACGATTTTTTTTGTTATTTTCAAAGTTTATGGAAATTTTTTGTGCACCATTTTAAAGAGTAACGCCTAATACACGTTTTAACCAAATTTCATTCAATTCGTGATAGTACTTTTTACGTTATTAAGTTGCGAATGAAGAATTGATTTAATACCCCTTACACCACCCCCCGCTGACAAATGCACCATGTCATTTTAAAGAACGGTTTCCAATCTATCAATTTGCCAAATTTCATTCTAATCTATTAAGCGGTTTACGAATTATAAGGATTTGAAAAAAAAAAAATTCAGAATTTCTATGGAAAAAGTGTTGAAAAAAAATTTTATTTTAGTACCAATTTTGTCACATTTTTACGATTTTTTTTGTTATTTTCAAAGTTTATGGAAATTTTTTGTATACCATTTTAAAGAGTAACGCCTAATACACGTTTTAACCAAATTTCATTCAATTCGTGATAGTACTTTTTACGTTATTAAGTTCCGAATGAAGAATTGATTTAATACCCCTTACACCACCCCCCGCTGACAAATGCACCATGTCATTTTAAAGAACGGTTTCCAATCTATCAATTTGCCAAATTTCATTCTAATCTAATAAGCGGTTTACGAATTATAAGGATTTGAAAAAAAAAATTCAGAATTTCTATGGAAAAAGTGTTGAAAAAAAATTTTATTTTAGTACCAATTATGTCACATTTTTACGATTTTTTTTGTTATTTTCAAAGTTTATGGAAATTTTTTGTATACCATTTTAAAGAGTAACGCCTAATACACGTTTTAACCGAATTTCATTCAATTCGTGATAGTACTTTTTACGTTATTAAGTTCCGAATGAAGAATTGATTTAATACCCCTTACACCACCCCCCGCTGACAAATGCACCATGTCATTTTAAAGAACGGTTTCCAATCTATCAATTTGCCAAATTTCATTCTAATCTATTAAGCGGTTTACGAATTATAAGGATTTGAAAAAAAAAAAATTCAGAATTTCTATGGAAAAAGTGTTGAAAAAAAATTTTATTTTAGTACCAAGTTTGTCACATTTTTACGATTTTTTTTGTTATTTTCAAAGTTTATGGACATTTTTTGTATACCATTTTAAAGAGTAACGCCTAATACACGTTTTAACCAAATTTCATTCAATTCGTGATAGTACTTTTTACGTTATTAAGTTGCGAATGAAGAATTGATTTAATACCCCTTACACCACCCCCCGCTGACAAATGCACCATGTCATTTTAAAGAACGGTTTCCAATCTATCAATTTGCCAAATTTCATTCTAATCTATTAAGCGGTTTACGAATTATAAGGATTTGAAAAAAAAAATTCAGAATTTCTATGGAAAAAGTGTTGAAAAAAATTTTTATTTTAGTACCAATTTTGTCACATTTTTTACGATTTTTTTTGTTATTTTCAAAGTTTATGGAAATTTTTTGTATACCATTTTGAAGAGTAACGCCTAATACACGTTTTAACCAAATTTCATTCAATTCGTGATAGTACTTTTTACGTTATTAAGTTCCGAATGAAGAATTGATTTAATACCCCTTACACCACCCCCCGCTGACAAATGCACCATGTCATTTTAAAGAACGGTTTCCAATCTATCAATTTGCCAAATTTCATTCTAATCTATTAAGCGGTTTACGAATTATAAGGATTTGAAAAAAAAAAATTCAGAATTTCTATGGAAAAAGTGTTGAAAAAAAATTTTATTTTAGTACCAATTTTGTCACATTTTTACGATTTTTTTTGTTATTTTCAAAGTTTATGGAAATTTTTTGTATACCATTTTAAAGAGTAACACGTTTTAACCAAATTTCATTCAATTCGTGATAGTACTTTTTACGTTATTAAGTTCCGAATGAAGAATTGATTTAATACCCCTTACACCACCCCCCGCTGACAAATGCACCATGTCATTTTAAAGAACGGTTTCCAATCTATCAATTTGCCAAATTTCATTCTAATCTATTAAGCGGTTTACGAATTATAAGGATTTGAAAAAAAAAAATTCAGAATTTCTATGGAAAAAGTGTTGAAAAAATTTTTATTTTAGTACCAATTTTGTCACATTTTTACGATTTTTTTTTGTTATTTTCAAAGTTTATGGAAATTTTTTGTATACCATTTTAAAGAGTAACGCCTAATACACGTTTTAACCAAATTTCATTCAATTCGTGATAGTACTTTTTACGTTATTAAGTTGCGAATGAAGAATTGATTTAATACCACTTACACCACCCCCCGCTGACAAATGCACCATGTCATTTTAAAGAACGGTTTCCAATCTATCAATTTGCCAAATTTCATTCTAATCTATTAAGCGGTTTACGACTTATAAGGATTTGAAAAAAAAAAATTCAGAATTTCTATGGAAAAAGTGTTGAAAAAAAATTTTATTTTAGTACCAATTTTGTCACATTTTTACGATTTTTTTGTTATTTTCAAAGTTTATGGAAATTTTTTGTATACCATTTTAAAGAGTAACGCCTAATACACGTTTTAACCAAATTTCATTCAATTCGTGATAGTACTTTTTACGTTATTAAGTTCCGAATGAAGAATTGATTTAATACCCCTTACACCACCCCCCGCTGACAAATGCACCATGTCATTTTAAAGAACGGTTTCCAATCTATCAATTTGCCAAATTTCATTCTAATCTATTAAGCGGTTTACGAATTATAAGGATTTGAAAAAAAAAATTCAGAATTTCTATGGAAAAAGTGTTGAAAAAAAATTTTATTTTAGTACCAATTTTGTCACATTTTTACGATTTTTTTTGTTATTTTCAAAGTTTATGGAAATTTTTTGTATACCATTTTAAAGAGTAACGCCTAATACACGTTTTAACCAAATTTCATTCAATTCGTGATAGTACTTTTTACGTTATTAAGTTGCGAATGAAGAATTGATATAATACCCCTTACACCACCCCCCGCTGACAAATGCACCATGTCATTTTAAAGAACGGTTTCCAATCTATCAATTTGCCAAATTGCATTCTAATCTATTAAGCGGTTTACGAATTATAAGGATTTGAAAAAAAAAATTCAGAATTTCTATGGAAAAAGTGTTGAAAAAAAATTTTATTTTAGTACCAATTTTGTCACATTTTTACGATTTTTTTTGTTATTTTCAAAGTTTATGGAAATTTTTTGTATACCATTTTAAAGAGTAACGCCTAATACACGTTTTAACCAAATTTCATTCAATTCGTGATAGTACTTTTTACGTTATTAAGTTCCGAATGAAGAATTGATTTAATACCCCTAACACCACCCCCCGCTGACAAATGCACCATGTCATTTTAAAGAACGGTTTCCAATCTATCAATTTGCCAAATTTCATTCTAATCTATTAAGCGGTTTACGAATGATAAGGATTTGAAAAAAAAAAAATTCAGAATTTCTATGGAAAAAGTGTTGAAAAAAAATTTTATTTTAGTACCAATTTTGTCACATTTTTACGATTTTTTTTGTTATTTTCAAAGTTTATGGAAATTTTTTGTATACCATTTTAAAGAGTAACGCCTAATACACGTTTTAACCAAATTTCATTCAATTCGTGATAGTACTTTTTACGTTATTAAGTTCCGAATGAAGAATTGATTTAATACCCCCTACACCATCCCCCGCTGACAAATGCACCATGTCATTTTAAAGAACGGTTTCCAATCTATCAATTTGCCAAATTTCATTCTAATCTATTAAGCGGTTTACGAATTATAAGGATTTGAAAAAAAAAAATCAGAATTTCTATGGAAAAAGTGTTGAAAAAAAATTTTATTTTAGTACCAATTTTTTCACATTTTTACGATTTTTTTTGTTATTTTCAAAGTTTATGGAAATTTTTTGTATACCATTTTAAAGAGTAACGCCTAATACACGTTTTAACCAAATTTCATTCAATTCGTGATAGTACTTTTTACGTTATTAAGTTCCGAATGAAGAATTGATTTAATACCCCTTACACCACCCCCCGCTGACAAATGCACCATGTCATTTTAAAGAACGGTTTCCAATCTATCAATTTGCCAAATTTCATTCTAATCTATTAAGCGGTTTACGAATTATAAGGATTTGAAAAAAAAAAAAATTCAGAATTTCTATGGAAAAAGTGTTGAAAAAAAATTTTATTTTAGTACCAATTTTGTCACATTTTTACGATTTTTTTTGTTATTTTCAAAGTTTATGGAAATTTTTTGTATACCATTTTAAAGAGTAACGCCTAATACACGTTTTAACCAAATTTCATTCAATTCGTGATAGTACTTTTTACGTTATTGAGTTGCGAATGAAGAATTGATTTAATACCCCTTACACCACCCCCCGCTGACAAATGCACCATGTCATTTTAAAGAACGGTTTCCAATCTATCAATTTGCCAAATTTCATTCTAATCTATTAAGCGGTTTACGAATTATAAGGATTTGAAAAAAAAAAAATTCAGAATTTCTATGGAAAAAGTGTTGAAAAAAAATTTTATTTTAGTACCAATTTTGTCACATTTTTACGATTTTTTTTGTTATTTTCAAAGTTTATGGAAATTTTTTGTATACCATTTTAAAGAGTAACGCCTAATACACGTTTTAACCAAATTTCATTCAATTCGTGATAGTACTTTTTACGTTATTAAGTTCCGAATGAAGAATTGATTTAATACCCCTTACACCACCCCCCGCTGACAAATGCACCATGTCATTTTAAAGAACGGTTTCCAATCTATCAATTTCCCAAATTTCATTCTAATCTATTAAGCGGTTTACGAATTATAAGGATTTGAAAAAAAAAAAATTCAGAATTTCTATGGAAAAAGTGTTGAAAAAAAATTTTATTTTAGTACCAATTTTGTCACATTTTTACGATTTTTTTTGTTATTTTCAAAGTTTATGGAAATTTTTTGTATACCATTTTAAAGAGTAACGCCTAATACACGTTTTAACCAAATTTCATTCAATTCGTGATAGTACTTTTTACGTTATTAAGTTCCGAATGAAGAATTGATTTAATACCCCTTACACCACCCCCCGCTGACAAATGCACCATGTCATTTTAAAGAACGGTTTCCAATCTATCAATTTGCCAAATTTCATTCTAATATATTAAGCGGTTTACGAATTATAAAAAAAAAATTCAGAATTTCTATGGAAAAAGTGTTGAAAAAAAATTTTATTTTAGTACCAATTTTGTCACATTTTTACGATTTTTTTTGTTATTTTCAAAGTTTATGGAAATTTTTTGTATACCATTTTAAAGAGTAACGCCTAATACACGTTTTAACCAAATTTCATTCAATTCGTGATAGTACTTTTTACGTTATTAAGTTCCGAATGAAGAATTGATTTAATACCCCTTACACCACCCCCCGCTGACAAATGCACCATGTCATTTTAAAGAACGGTTTCCAATCTATCAATTTGCCAAATTTCATTCTAATCTATTAAGCGGTTTACGAATTATAAGGATTTGAAAAAAAAAAAAATTCAGAATTTCTATGGAAAAAGTGTTGAAAAAAATTTTTATTTTAGTACCAATTTTGTCACATTTTTACGATTTTTTTTGTTATTTTCAAAGTTTATGGAAATTTTTTGTATACCATTTTAAAGAGTAACGCCTAATACACGTTTTAACCAAATTTCATTCAATTCGTGATAGTACTTTTTACGTTATTAAGTTCCGAATGAAGAATTGATTTAATACCCCTTACACCACCCCCCGCTGACAAATGCACCATGTCATTTTAAAGAACGGTTTCCAATCTATCAATTTGCCAAATTTCATTCTAATCTATTAAGCGGTTTACGAATTATAAGGATTTGAAAAAAAAAAAAAATTCAGAATTTCTATGGAAAAAGTGTTGAAAAAAAATTTTATTTTAGTACCAATTTTGTCACATTTTTACGATTTTTTTTGTTATATTCAAAGTTTATGGAAATTTTTTGTATACCATTTTAAAGAGTAACGCCTAATACACGTTTTAACCAAATTTCATTCAATTCGTGATAGTACTTTTTACGTTATTAAGTTCCGAATGAAGAATTGATTTAATACCCCTTACACCACCCCCCGCTGACAAATGCACCATGTCATTTTAAAGAACGGTTTCCAATCTATCAATTTGCCAAATTTCATTCTAATCTATTAAGCGGTTTACGAATTATAAGGATTTGAAAAAAAAAAAAATTTCAGAATTTCTATGGAAAAAGTGTTGAAAAAAAATTTTATTTTAGTACCAATTTTGTCATATTTTTACGATTTTTTTTTTTTATTTTCAAAGTTTATGGAAATTTTTTGTATACCATTTTAAAAAGTAACGCCTAATACACGTTTTAACCAAATTTCATTCAATTCGTGATAGTACTTTTTACGTTATTAAGTTGCGAATGAAGAATTGATTTAATACCCCTTACACCACCCCCCGCTGACAAATGCACCATGTCATTTTAAAGAACGGTTTCCAATCTATCAATTTGCCAAATTTCATTCTTATCTAATAAGCGGTTTACGAATTATAAGGATTTGAAAAAAAAAAATTCAGAATTTCTATGGAAAAAGTGTTGAAAAAAAATTTTATTTTAGTACCAATTTTGTCACATTTTTACGATTTTTTTTGTTATTTTCAAAGTTTATGGAAATTTTTTGTATACCATTTTAAAGAGTAACGCCTAATACACGTTTTAACCAAATTTCATTCAATTCGTGATAGTACTTTTTACGTTATTAAGTTCCGAATGAAGAATTGATTTAATACCCCTTACACCACACCCCGCTGACAAATGCACCATGTCATTTTAAAGAACGGTTTCCAATCTATCAATTTGCCAAATTTCATTCTAATCTATTAAGCGGTTTACGAATTATAAGGATTTGAAAAAAAAAAAAATTCAGAATTTCTATGGAAAAAGTGTTGAAAAAAAATTTTATTTTAGTACCAATTTTGTCACATTTTTACGATTTTTTTTTGTTATTTTCAAAGTTTATGGAAATTTTTTGTATACCATTTTAAAGAGTAACGCCTAATACACGTTTTAACCAAATTTCATTCAATTCGTGATAGTACTTTTTACGTTATTAAGTTGCGAATGAAGAATTGATTTAATACCCCTTACACCACCCCCCGCTGACAAATGCACCATGTCATTTTAAAGAACGGTTTCCAATCTATCAATTTGCCAAATTTCATTCTAATCTATTAAGCGGTTTACGAATTATAAGGATTTGAAAAAAAAAAAAATCAGAATTTCTATGGAAAAAGTGTTGAAAAAAAATTTTATTTTAGTACCAATTTTGTCACATTTTTACGATTTTTTTTGTTATTTTCAAAATTTATGGAAATTTTTTGTATACCATTTTAAAGAGTAACGCCTAATACACGTTTTAACCAAATTTCATTCAATTCGTGATAGTAGTTTTTACGTTATTAAGTTCCGAATGAAGAATTGATTTAATACCCCTTACACCACCCCCCGCTGACAAATGCACCATGTCATTTTAAAGAACGGTTTCCAATCTATCAATTTGCCAAATTTCATTCTAATCTATTAAGCGGTTTACGAATTATAAGGATTTGAAAAAAAAAAAATTCAGAAAATCAGAACGGTTTCCAATCTATCAATTTGCCAAATTTCATTCTAATCTATTAAGCGGTTTACGAATTATAAGGATTTGAAAAAAAAAAAAAATTCAGAATTTCTATGGAAAAAGTGTTGAAAAAAATTTTTATTTTAGTACCAATTTTGTCACATTTTTACGATTTTTTTTTGTTATTTTCAAAGTTTATGGAAATTTTTTGTATACCATTTTAAAGAGTAACGCCTAATACACGTTTTAACCAAATTTCATTCAATTCGTGATAGTACTTTTTACGTTATTAAGTTGCGAATGAAGAATTGATTTAATACCCCTTACACCACCCCCCGCTGACAAATGCACCATGTCATTTTAAAGAACGGTTTCCAATCTATCAATTTGCCAAATTTCATTCTAATCTATTAAGCGGTTTACGAATTATAAGGATTTGAAAAAAAAAAAAATTCAGAATTTCTATGGAAAAAGTGTTGAAAAAAAATTTTATTTTAGTACCAATTTTGTCACATTTTTACGATTTTTTTTTGTTATTTGCAAAGTTTATGGAAATTTTTTGTATACCATTTTAAAGAGTAACGCCTAATACACGTTTTAACCAAATTTCATTCAATTCGTGATAGTACTTTTTACGTTATTAAGTTCCGAATGAAGAATTGATTTAATACCCCTTACACCACCCCCCGCTGACAAATGCACCATGTCATTTTAAAGAACGGTTTCCAATCTATCAATTTGCCAAATTTCATTCTAATCTATTAAGCGGTTTACGAATTATAAGGATTTGAAAAAAAAAAATTCAGAATTTCTATGGAAAAAGTGTTGAAAAAAAATTTTATTTTAGTACCAATTTTGTCACATTTTTACGATTTTTTTTGTTATTTTCAAAGTTTATGGAAATTTTTTGTATACCATTTTAAAGAGTAACGCCTAATACACGTTTTAACCAAATTTCATTCAATTCGTGATAGTACTTTTTACGTTATTAAGTTGCGAATGAAGAATTGATTTAATACCCCTTACACCACCCCCCGCTGACAAATGCACCATGTCATTTTAAAGAACGGTTTCCAATCTATCAATTTGCCAAATTTCATTCTTATCTATTAAGCGGTTTACGAATTATAAGGATTTGCAAAAAAAAAAAATTCAGAAAATCAGAACGGTTTCCAATCTATCAATTTGCCAAATTTCATTCTAATCTATTAAGCGGTTTACGAATTATAAGGATTTGAAAAAAAAAAAATTCAGAATTTCTATGGAAAAAGTGTTGAAAAAAATTTTTATTTTAGTACCAATTTTGTCACATTTTTACGATTTTTTTTGTTATTTTCAAAGTTTATGGAAATTTTTTGTATTCCATTTTAAAGAGTAACGCCTAATACACGTTTTAACCAAATTTCATTCAATTCGTGATAGTACTTTTTACGTTATTAAGTTGCGAATGAAGAATTGATTTAATACCCCTAACACCACCCCCCGCTGACAAATGCACCATGTCATTTTAAAGAACGGTTTCCAATCTATCAATTTGCCAAATTTCATTCTAATCTATTAAGCGGTTTACGAATTATAAGGATTTGAAAAAAAAAAAAATTCAGAATTTCTATGAAAAAAGTGTTGAAAAAAATTTTTATTTTAGTACCAATTTTGTCACATTTTTACGATTTTTTTTGTTATTTTCAAAGTTTATGGAAATTTTTTGTATACCATTTTAAAGAGTAACGCCTAATACACGTTTTAACCAAATTTCATTCAATTCGTGATAGTACTTTTTACGTTATTAAGTTCCGAATGAAGAATTGATTTAATACCCCTTACACCACCCCCCGCTGACAAATGCACCATGTCATTTTAAAGAACGGTTTCCAATCTATCAATTTGCCAAATTTCATTCTAATCTATTAAGCGGTTTACGAATTATAAGGATTTGAAAAAAAAAATTCAGAATTTCTATGGAAAAAGTGTTGAAAAAAAATTTTATTTTAGTACCAATTTTGTCACATTTTTACGATTTTTTTTGTTATTTTCAAAGTTTATGGAAATTTTTTGTATACCATTTTAAAGAGTAACGCCTAATACACGTTTTAACCAAATTTCATTCAATTCGTGATAGTACTTTTTACGTTATTAAGTTCCGAATGAAGAATTGATTTAATACCCCTTACACCACCCCCCGCTGACAAATGCACCATGTCATTTTAAAGAACGGTTTCCAATCTATCAATTTGCCAAATTTCATTCTAATCTATTAAGCGGTTTACGAATTATAAGGATTTGAAAAAAAAAAATTCAGAATTTCTATGGAAAAAGTGTTGAAAAAAAATTTTATTTTAGTACCAATTTTGTCACATTTTTACGATTTTTTTTGTTATTTTCAAAGTTTATGGAAATTTTTTGTATACCATTTTAAAGAGTAACGCCTAATACACATTTTAACCAAATTTCATTCAATTCGTGATAGTACTTTTTACGTTATTAAGTTCCGAATGAAGAATTGATTTAATACCCCTTACACCACCCCCCGCTGACAAATGCACCATGTCATTTTAAAGAACGGTTTCCAATCTATCAATTTGCCAAATTTCATTCTAATCTATTAAGCGGTTTACGAATTATAAGGATTTGAAAAAAAAATTCAGAATTTCTATGGAAAAAGTGTTGAAAAAAAATTTTATTTTAGTACCAATTTTGTCACATTTTTACGATTTTTTTTGTTATTTTCAAAGTTTATGGAAATTTTTTGTATACCATTTTAAAGAGTAACGCCTAATACACGTTTTAACCAAATTTCATTCAATTCGTGATAGTACTTTTTACGTTATTAAGTTCCGAATGAAGAATTGATTTAATACCCCTTACACCACCCCCCGCTGACAAATGCACCATGTCATTTTAAAGAACGGTTTCCAATCTATCAATTTGCCAAATTTCATTCTAATCTATTAAGCGGTTTACGAATTATAAGGATTTGAAAAAAAAAAAATTCAGAATTTCTATGGAAAAAGTGTTAAAAAAAATTTTATTTTAGTACCAATTTTGTCACATTTTTACGATTTTTTTTGTTATTTTCAAAGTTTATGGAAATTTTTTGTATACCATTTTAAAGAGTAACGCCTAATACACGTTTTAACCAAATTTCATTCAATTCGTGATAGTACTTTTTACGTTATTAAGTTCCGAATGAAGAATTGATTTAATACCCCTTACACCACCCCCCGCTGACAAATGCACCATGTCATTTTAAAGAACGGTTTCCAATCTATCAATTTGCCAAATTTCATTCTAATCTATTAAGCGGTTTACGAATTATAAGGATTTGAAAAAAAAAACATATGAGAAGGCTACAATCCACTGTGCGGATCGTTGAATACCCTATCCCATCCTATCTGTAAAACTAAAATCCCCAAAAAGTGGACATGGCTAAAAACACGATGTGGATAAAATAAAGAAAATGACATGGTGACAACAAATTGTTCAGACTGTTTACAAAAAACTTTGACGGTTCTACAAAAGACAAGGTTTTCTCCTGCATATGTTATGGGGTAGTGTGTAAAAATGGTTTTTATATAAAAACGCCCCCAAAAAGTGGGCGTGGGTTGAAATAGTCTATGGACGAAATGTTCATATTTATACTACTAATGATTCTGCATCAAAAGTTTTTTCGAAAATTTTAAAATTTGACCGAAAAACGTTTTTTATTAAAAACGCCCCCAAAAAGTGGGCGTGGCAAAAAACTTTATATGAACGAAATACAGATATTCAGATTGTCTAAATATGTTGTTCAGAAAGTTTTTCAAAATTCCTTATGGTTTGGCCAAAAAATACGTTTTTCTAAAAAGGGGGCGTGGCAGTGGGCGGATTTCAAAAATTTTTACACTTGTTCTGCTGGGAGCAACAAAGAGCACGTGTACCAAATTTCATCCTTCTAGCTCAAAATTTAAGGCCCAAAAACTGGTGACGTACGGACGGACGGACGGACGGACAGACATGGCTAAATCGACTCAGCTATCGATTCTGAGTCGATCCATATACTTTGAGGTATATGTAGCAAAATTATTTCTCTATGTTACAAACTATGTATCAAAACTAATATACCCCTATGGGATAGGGTATAAAAAAAATTCAGAATTTCTATGGAAAAAGTGTTGAAAAAAAATTTTATTTTAGTACCAATTTTGTCACATTTTTACGATTTTTTTTGTTATTTTCAAAGTTTATGGAAATTTTTTGTATACCATTTTAAAGAGTAACGCCTAATACACGTTTTAACCAAATTTCATTCAATTCGTGATAGTACTTTTTACGTTATTAAGTTCCGAATGAAGAATTGATTTAATACCCCTTACACCACCCCCCGCTGACAAATGCACCATGTCATTTTAAAGAATGGTTTCCAATCTATCAATTTGCCAAATTTCATTCTAATCTATTAAGCGGTTTACGAATTATAAGGATTTGAAAAAAAAAAAATTCAGAATTTCTATGGAAAAAGTGTTGAAAAAAAATTTTATTTTAGTACCAATTTTGTCACATTTTTACGATTTTTTTTGTTATTTTCAAAGTTTATGGAAATTTTTTGTATACCATTTTAAAGAGTAACGCCTAATACACGTTTTAACCAAATTTCATTCAATTCGTGATAGTACTTTTTACGTTATTAAGTTCCGAATGAAGAATTGATTTAATACCCCTTACACCACCCCCCGCTGACAAATGCACCATGTCATTTTAAAGAACGGTTTCCAATCTATCAATTTGCCAAATTTCATTCTAATCTATTAAGCGGTTTACGAATTATAAGGATTTGAAAAAAAAAATTCAGAATTTCTATGGAAAAAGTGTTGAAAAAAAATTTTATTTTAGTACCAATTTTGTCACATTTTTACGATTTTTTTTGTTATTTTCAAAGTTTATGGAAATTTTTTGTATACCATTTTAAAGAGTAACGCCTAATACACGTTTTAACCAAATTTCATTCAATTCGTGATAGTACTTTTTACGTTATTAAGTTCCGAATGAAGAATTGATTTAATACCCCTTACACCACCCCCCGCTGACAAATGCACCATGTCATTTTAAAGAACGGTTTCCAATCTATCAATTTGCCAAATTTCATTCTAATCTATTAAGCGGTTTACGAATTATAAGGATTTGAAAAAAAAAAATTCAGAATTTCTATGGAAAAAGTGTTGAAAAAAAATTTTATTTTAGTACCAATTTTGTCACATTTTTACGATTTTTTTTGTTATTTTCAAAGTTTATGGAAATTTTTTGTATACCATTTTAAAGAGTAACGCCTAATACACATTTTAACCAAATTTCATTCAATTCGTGATAGTACTTTTTACGTTATTAAGTTCCGAATGAAGAATTGATTTAATACCCCTTACACCACCCCCCGCTGACAAATGCACCATGTCATTTTAAAGAACGGTTTCCAATCTATCAATTTGCCAAATTTCATTCTAATCTATTAAGCGGTTTACGAATTATAAGGATTTGAAAAAAAAATTCAGAATTTCTATGGAAAAAGTGTTGAAAAAAAATTTTATTTTAGTACCAATTTTGTCACATTTTTACGATTTTTTTTGTTATTTTCAAAGTTTATGGAAATTTTTTGTATACCATTTTAAAGAGTAACGCCTAATACACGTTTTAACCAAATTTCATTCAATTCGTGATAGTACTTTTTACGTTATTAAGTTCCGAATGAAGAATTGATTTAATACCCCTTACACCACCCCCCGCTGACAAATGCACCATGTCATTTTAAAGAACGGTTTCCAATCTATCAATTTGCCAAATTTCATTCTAATCTATTAAGCGGTTTACGAATTATAAGGATTTGAAAAAAAAAAAATTCAGAATTTCTATGGAAAAAGTGTTAAAAAAAATTTTATTTTAGTACCAATTTTGTCACATTTTTACGATTTTTTTTGTTATTTTCAAAGTTTATGGAAATTTTTTGTATACCATTTTAAAGAGTAACGCCTAATACACGTTTTAACCAAATTTCATTCAATTCGTGATAGTACTTTTTACGTTATTAGGTTCCGAATGAAGAATTGATTTAATACCCCTTACACCACCCCCCGCTGACAAATGCACCATGTCATTTTAAAGAACGGTTTCCAATCTATCAATTTGCCAAATTTCATTCTAATCTATTAAGCGGTTTACGAATTATAAGGATTTGAAAAAAAAAACATATGAGAAGGCTACAATCCGCTGTGCGGATCGTTGAATACCCTATCCCATCCTATCTGTAAAACTAAAATCCCCAAAAAGTGGACATGGCTAAAAACACGATGTGGATAAAATAAAGAAAATGACATGGTGACAACAAATTGTTCAGACTGTTTACAAAAAACTTTGACGGTTCTACAAAAGACAAGGTTTTCTCCTGCATATGTTATGGGGTAGTGTGTAAAAATGGTTTTTATATAAAAACGCCCCCAAAAAGTGGGCGTGGGTTGAAATAGTCTATGGACGAAATGTTCATATTTATACTACTAATGATTCTGCATCAAAAGTTTTTTCGAAAATTTTAAAATTTGACCGAAAAACGTTTTTTATTAAAAACGCCCCCAAAAAGTGGGCGTGGCAAAAAACTTTATATGAACGAAATACAGATATTCAGATTGTCTAAATATGTTGTTCAGAAAGTTTTTCAAAATTCCTTATGGTTTGGCCAAAAAATACGTTTTTCTAAAAAGGGGGCGTGGCAGTGGGCGGATTTCAAAAATTTTTACACTTGTTCTGCTGGGAGCAACAAAGAGCACGTGTACCAAATTTCATCCTTCTAGCTCAAAATTTAAGGCCCAAAAACTGGTGACGTACGGACGGACGGACGGACGGACAGACATGGCTAAATCGACTCAGCTATCGATTCTGAGTCGATCCATATACTTTGAGGTATATGTAGCAAAATTATTTCTCTATGTTACAAACTATGTATCAAAACTAATATACCCCTATGGGATAGGGTATAAAAAAAATTCAGAATTTCTATGGAAAAAGTGTTGAAAAAAAATTTTATTTTAGTACCAATTTTGTCACATTTTTACGATTTTTTTTGTTATTTTCAAAGTTTATGGAAATTTTTTGTATACCATTTTAAAGAGTAACGCCTAATACACGTTTTAACCAAATTTCATTCAATTCGTGATAGTACTTTTTACGTTATTAAGTTCCGAATGAAGAATTGATTTAATACCCCTTACACCACCCCCCGCTGACAAATGCACCATGTCATTTTAAAGAATGGTTTCCAATCTATCAATTTGCCAAATTTCATTCTAATCTATTAAGCGGTTTACGAATTATAAGGATTTGAAAAAAAAAAAAATTCAGAATTTCTATGGAAAAAGTGTTGAAAAAAAATTTTATTTTAGTACCAATTTTGTCACATTTTTACGATTTTTTTTGTTATTTTCAAAGTTTATGGAAATTTTTTGTATACCATTTTAAAGAGTAACGCCTAATACACGTTTTAACCAAATTTCATTCAATTCGTGATAGTACTTTTTACGTTATTAAGTTCCGAATGAAGAATTGATTTAATACCCCTTACACCACCCCCCGCTGACAAATGCACCATGTCATTTTAAAGAACGGTTTCCAATCTATCAATTTGCCAAATTTCATTCTAATCTATTAAGCGGTTTACGAATTATAAGGATTTGAAAAAAAAAATTCAGAATTTCTATGGAAAAAGTGTTGAAAAAAAATTTTATTTTAGTACCAATTTTGTCACATTTTTACGATTTTTTTTGTTATTTTCAAAGTTTATGGAAATTTTTTGTATACCATTTTAAAGAGTAACGCCTAATACACGTTTTAACCAAATTTCATTCAATTCGTGATAGTACTTTTTACGTTATTAAGTTCCGAATGAAGAATTGATTTAATACCCCTTACACCACCCCCCGCTGACAAATGCACCATGTCATTTTAAAGAACGGTTTCCAATCTATCAATTTGCCAAATTTCATTCTAATCTATTAAGCGGTTTACGAATTATAAGGATTTGAAAAAAAAAAATTCAGAATTTCTATGGAAAAAGTGTTGAAAAAAAATTTTATTTTAGTACCAATTTTGTCACATTTTTACGATTTTTTTTGTTATTTTCAAAGTTTATGGAAATTTTTTGTATACCATTTTAAAGAGTAACGCCTAATACACATTTTAACCAAATTTCATTCAATTCGTGATAGTACTTTTTACGTTATTAAGTTCCGAATGAAGAATTGATTTAATACCCCTTACACCACCCCCCGCTGACAAATGCACCATGTCATTTTAAAGAACGGTTTCCAATCTATCAATTTGCCAAATTTCATTCTAATCTATTAAGCGGTTTACGAATTATAAGGATTTGAAAAAAAAATTCAGAATTTCTATGGAAAAAGTGTTGAAAAAAAAATTTTATTTTAGTACCAATTTTGTCACATTTTTACGATTTTTTTTGTTATTTTCAAAGTTTATGGAAATTTTTTGTATACCATTTTAAAGAGTAACGCCTAATACACGTTTTAACCAAATTTCATTCAATTCGTGATAGTAATTTTTACGTTATTAAGTTCCGAATGAAGAATTGATTTAATACCCCTTACACCACCCCCCGCTGACAAATGCACCATGTCATTTTAAAGAACGGTTTCCAATCTATCAATTTGCCAAATTTCATTCTAATCTATTAAGCGGTTTACGAATTATAAGGATTTGAAAAAAAAAAATTCAGAATTTCTATGGAAAAAGTGTTGAAAAAAAATTTTATTTTAGTACCAATTTTGTCACATTTTTACGATTTTTTTTTTGTTATTTTCAAAGTTTATGGAAATTTTTTGTATACCATTTTAAAGAGTAACGCCTAATACACGTTTTAACCAAATTTCATTCAATTCGTGATAGTACTTTTTACGTTATTAAGTTCCGAATGAAGAATTGATTTAATACCCCTTACACCACCCCCGCTGACAAATGCACCATGTCATTTTAAAGAACGGTTTCCAATCTATCAATTTGCCAAATTTCATTCTAATCTATTAAGCGGTTTACGAATTATAAGGATTTGACAAAAAAAAATTCAGAATTTCTATGGAAAAAGTGTTGAAAAAAAATTTTATTTTAGTACCAATTTTGTCACATTTTTACGATTTTTTTTGTTATTTTCAAAGTTTATGGAAATTTTTTGTATACCATTTTAAAGAGTAACGCCTAATACACGTTTTAACCAAATTTCATTCAATTCGTGATAGTACTTTTTACGTTATTAAGTTGCGAATGAAGAATTGATTTAATACCCCTTACACCACCCCCCGCTGACAAATGCACCATGTCATTTTAAAGAACGGTTTCCAATCTATCAATTTGCCAAATTTCATTCTAATCTATTAAGCGGTTTACGAATTATAAGGATTTGAAAAAAAAAAATTCAGAATTTCTATGGAAAAAGTGTTGAAAAAAAATTTTATTTTAGTACCAATTTTGTCACATTTTTACAATTTTTTTTGTTATTTTCAAAGTTTATGGAAATTTTTTGTATACCATTTTAAAGAGTAACGCCTAATACACGTTTTTAACCAAATTTCATTCAATTCGTGATAGTACTTTTTACGTTATTAAGTTCCGAATGAAGAATTGATTTAATACCCCTTACACCACCCCCCGCTGACAAATGCACCATGTCATTTTAAAGAACGGTTTCCAATCTATCAATTTGCCAAATTTAATTCTAATCTATTAAGCGGTTTACGAATTATAAGGATTTGAAAAAAAAAAAATTCAGAATTTCTATGGAAAAAGTGTTGAAAAAAAATTTTATTTTAGTACCAATTTTGTCACATTTTTACGATTTTTTTTTTGTTATTTTCAAAGTTTATGGAAATTTTTTGTATACCATTTTTAAAGAGTAACGCCTAATACACGTTTTAACCAAATTTCATTCAATTCGTGATAGTACTTTTTACGTTATTAAGTTCCGAATGAAGAATTGATTTAATACCCCTTACACCACCCCCCGCTGACAAATGCACCATGTCATTTTAAAGAACGGTTTCCAATCTATCAATTTGCCAAATTTCATTCTAATCTATTAAGCGGTTTACGAATTATAAGGATTTGAAAAAAAAAAAATTCAGAATTTCTATGGAAAAAGTGTTGAAAAAAATTTTTATTTTAGTACCAATTTTGTCACATTTTTACGATTTTTTTTGTTATTTTCAAAGTTTATGGAAATTTTTTGTATACCATTTTAAAGAGTAACGCCTAATACACATTTTAACCAAATTTCATTCAATTCGTGATAGTACTTTTTACGTTATTAAGTTCCGAATGAAGAATTGATTTAATACCCCTTACACCACCCCCCGCTGACAAATGCACCATGTCATTTTAAAGAACGGTTTCCAATCTATCAATTTGCCAAATTTCATTCTAATCTATTAAGCGGTTTACGAATTATAAGGATTTGAAAAAAAAAAATTCAGAATTTCTATGGAAAAAGTGTTGAAAAAAAATTTTATTTTAGTACCAATTTTGTCACATTTTTACGATTTTTTTTGTTATTTTCAAAGTTTATGGAAATTTTTTGTATACCATTTTAAAGAGTAACGCCTAATACACATTTTAACCAAATTTCATTCAATTCGTGATAGTACTTTTTACGTTATTAAGTTCCGAATGAAGAATTGATTTAATACCCCTTACACCACCCCCCGCTGACAAATGCACCATGTCATTTTAAAGAACGGTTTCCAATCTATCAATTTGCCAAATTTCATTCTAATCTATTAAGCGGTTTACGAATTATAAGGATTTGAAAAAAAAATTCAGAATTTCTATGGAAAAAGTGTTGAAAAAAAATTTTATTTTAGTACCAATTTTGTCACATTTTTACGATTTTTTTTGTTATTTTCAAAGTTTATGGAAATTTTTTGTATACCATTTTAAAGAGTAACGCCTAATACACGTTTTAACCAAATTTCATTCAATTCGTGATAGTACTTTTTACGTTATTAAGTTCCGAATGAAGAATTGATTTAATACCCCTTACACCACCCCCCGCTGACAAATGCACCATGTCATTTTAAAGAACGGTTTCCAATCTATCAATTTGCCAAATTTCATTCTAATCTATTAGCGGTTTACGAATTATAAGGATTTGACAAAAAAAAATTCAGAATTTCTATGGAAAAAGTGTTGAAAAAAAATTTTATTTTAGTACCAATTTTGTCACATTTTTACGATTTTTTTTGTAAATTTTCAAAGTTTATGGAAATTTTTTGTATACCATTTTAAAGAGTAACGCCTAATACACGTTTTAACCAAATTTCATTCAATTCGTGATAGTACTTTTTACGTTATTAAGTTCCGAATGAAGAATTGATTTAATACCCCTTACACCACCCCCCGCTGACAAACGCACCATGTCATTTTAAAGAACGGTTTCCAATCTATCAATTGCCAAATTTCATTCTAATCTATTAAGCGGTTTACGAATTATAAGATTTGAAAAAAAAAAATTCAGAATTTCTATGGAAAAAGTGTTGAAAAAAAATTTTATTTTAGTACCAATTTTGTCACATTTTTTACGATTTTTTTTGTTATTTTCAAAGTTTATGGAAATTTTTTGTATACCATTTTAAAGAGTAACGCCTAATACACGTTTTAACCAAATTTCATTCAATTCGTGATAGTACTTTTTACGTTATTAAGTTCCGAATGAAGAATTGATTTAATACCCCTTACACCACCCCCCGCTGACAAATGCACCATGTCATTTTAAAGAACGGTTTCCAATCTATCAATTTGCCAAATTTCATTCTAATCTATTAAGCGGTTTACGAATTATAAGGATTTGAAAAAAAAAATTCAGAATTTCTATGGAAAAAGTGTTGAAAAAAATTTTTATTTTAGTACCAATTTTGTCACATTTTTACGATTTTTTTTGTTATTTTTCAAAGTTATGGAAATTTTTTGTATACCATTTTAAAGAGTAACGCCTAATACACGTTTTAAACCAAATTTCATTCAATTCGTGATAGTACTTTTTACGTTATTAAGTTCCGAATGAAGAATTGATTTAATACCCCTTACACCACCCCCCGCTGACAAATGCACCATGTCATTTTAAAGAACGGTTTCCAATCTATCAATTTGCCAAATTTTCATTCTAATCTATTAAGCGGTATACGAATTATAAGGATTTGAAAAAAAAAATTCAGAATTTCTATGGAAAAAGTGTTGAAAAAAAATTTTATTTTAGTACCAATTTTGTCACATTTTTACGATTTTTTTTGTTATTTTCAAAGTTTATGGAAATTTTTTGTATACCATTTTAAAGAGTAACGCCTAATACACGTTTTAACCAAATTTCATTCAATTCGTGATAGTACTATTTACGTTATTAAGTTCCGAATGAAGAATTGATTTAATACCCCTTACACACACCCCCCGCTGACAAATGCACCATGTCATTTTAAAGAACGGTTTCCAATCTATCAATTTGCCAAATTTCATTCTAATCTATTAAGCAGTTTACGAATTATAAGGATTTGAAAAAAAAAAAAATTCAGAATTTCTATGGAAAAAGTGTTGAAAAAAAATTTTATTTTAGTACCAATTTTGTCACATTTTTACGATTTTTTTTGTTATTTTCAAAGTTTATGGAAATTTTTTGTATACCATTTTAAAGAGTAACGCCTAATACACGTTTTGACCAAATTTCATTCAATTCGTGATAGTACTTTTTACGTTATTAAGTTCCGAATGAAGAATTGATTTAATACCCCTTACACCACCCCCCGCTGACAAATGCACCATGTCATTTTAAAGAACGGTTTCCAATCTATCAATTTGCCAAATTTCATTCTAATCTATTAAGCGGTTTACGAATTATAAGGATTTGAAAAAAAAAAATTCAGAATTTCTATGGAAAAAGTGTTGAAAAAAATTTTTATTTTAGTACTAATTTTGTCACATTTTTACGATTTTTTTTGTTATTTTCGAAGTTTATGGAAATTTTTTGTATACCATTTTAAAGAGTAACGCCTAATACACGTTTTAACCAAATTTCATTCAATTCGTGATAGTACTTTTTACGTTATTAAGTTCCGAATGAAGAATTGATTTAATACCCCTTACACCACCCCCCGCTGACAAATGCACCATGTCATTTTAAAGAACGGTTTCCAATCTATCAATTTGCCAAATTTAATTCTAATCTATTAAGCGGTTTACGAATTATAAGGATTTGAAAAAAAAAAAAATTCAGAATTTCTATGGAAAAAGTGTTGAAAAAAAATTTTATTTTAGTACCAATTTTGTCACATTTTTACGATTTTTTTTTTGTTATTTTCAAAGTTTATGGAAATTTTTTGTATACCATTTTAAAGAGTAACGCCTAATACACGTTTTAACCAAATTTCATTCAATTCGTGATAGTACTTTTTACGTTATTAAGTTCCGAATGAAGAATTGATTTAATACCCCTTACACCACCCCTCGCTGACAAATGCACCATGTCATTTTAAAGAACGGTTTCCAATCTATCAATTTGCCAAATTTCATTCTAATCTATTAAGCGGTTTACGAATTATAAGGATTTGAAAAAAAAAAAAATTCAGAATTTCTATGGAAAAAGTGTTGAAAAAAAATTTTATTTTAGTACCAATTTTGTCACATTTTTACGATTTTTTTTGTTATTTTCAAAGTTTATGGAAATTTTTTGTATACCATTTTAAAGAGTAACGCCTAATACACGTTTTAACCAAATTTCATTCAATTCGTGATAGTACTTTTTACGTTATTAAGTTGCGAATGAAGAATTGATTTAATACCCCTTACACCACCCCCCGCTGACAAATGCACCATGTCATTTTAAAGAACGGTTTCCAATCTATCAATTTGCCAAATTTCATTCTAATCTATTAAGCGGTTTACGAATTATAAGGATTTGAAAAAAAAAAATCAGAATTTCTATGGAAAAAGTGTTGAAAAAAAAATTTTATTTTAGTACCAATTTTGTCACATTTTTACGATTTTTTTTGTTATTTTCAAAGTTTATGGAAATTTTTTGTATACCATTTTAAAGAGTAACGCCTAATACACGTTTTAACCAAATTTCATTCAATTCGTGATAGTACTTTTTACGTTATTAAGTTCCGAATGAAGAATTGATTTAATACCCCTTACACCACCCCCCGCTGACAAATGCACCATGTCATTTTAAAGAACGGTTTCCAATCTATCAATTTGCCAAATTTCATTCTAATCTATTAAGCGGTTTACGAATTATAAGGATTTGAAAAAAAAAAAAATTCAGAATTTCTATGGAAAAAGTGTTGAAAAAAAATTTTATTTTAGTACCAATTTTGTCACATTTTTACGATTTTTTTTGTTATTTTCAAAGTTTATGGAAATTTTTTGTATACCATTTTAAAGAGTAACGCCTAATACACGTTTTAACCAAATTTCATTCAATTCGTGATAGTACTTTTTACGTTATTAAGTTCCGAATGAAGAATTGATTTAATACCCCTTACACCACCCCCCGCTGACAAATGCACCATGTCATTTTAAAGAACGGTTTCCAATCTATCAATTTGCCAAATTTCATTCTAATCTATTAAGCGATTTACGAATTATAAGGATTTGAAAAAAAAAATTCAGAATTTCTATGGAAAAAGTGTTGAAAAAAATTTTTATTTTAGTACCAATTTTGTCACATTTTTACGATTTTTTTTGTTATTTTCAAAGTTTATGGAAATTTTTTGTATACCATTTTAAAGAGTAACGCCTAATACACGTTTTAACCAAATTTCATTCAATTCGTGATAGTACTTTTTACGTTATTAAGTTCCGAATGAAGAATTGATTTAATACCCCTTACACCACCCCCCCGCTGACAAATGCACCATGTCATTTTAAAGAACGATTTCCAATCTATCAATTTGCCAAATTTCATTCTAATCTATTAAGCGGTTTACGAATTATAAGGATTTGAAAAAAAAAAAAATTCAGAATTTCTATGGAAAAAGTGTTGAAAAAAAATTTTATTTTAGTACCAATTTTGTCACATTTTTACGATTTTTTTTGTTATTTTCAAAGTTTATGGAAATTTTTTGTATACCATTTTAAAGAGTAACGCCTAATACACGTTTTAGCCAAATTTCATTCAATTCGTGATAGTACTTTTTACGTTATTAAGTTCCGAATGAAGAATTGATTTAATACCCCTTACACTACCCCCGCTGACAAATGCACCATGTCATTTTAAAGAACGGTTTCCAATCTATCAATTTGCCAAATTTCATTCTAATCTATTAAGCGGTTTACGAATTATAAGGATTTGAAAAAAAAAAATTCAGAATTTCTATGGAAAAAGTGTTGAAAAAAAATTTTATTTTAGTACCAATTTTGTCACATTTTTACGATTTTTTTTGTTATTTTCAAAGTTTATGGAAATTTTTTGTATACCATTTTAAAGAGTAACGCCTAATACACGTTTTAACCAAATTTCATTCAATTCGTGATAGTACTTTTTACGTTATTAAGTTCCGAATGAAGAATTGATTTAATACCCCTTACACCACCCCCCGCTGACAAATGCACCATGTCATTTTAAAGAACGGTTTCCAATCTATCAATTTGCCAAATTTCATTCTAATCTATTAAGCGGTTTACGAATTATAAGGATTTGAAAAAAAAAAAATTCAGAATTTCTATGGAAAAAGTGTTGAAAAAAAATTTTATTTTAGTACCAATTTTGTCACATTTTTACGATTTTTTTTGTTATTTTCAAAGTTTATGGAAATTTTTTGTATACCATTTTAAAGAGTAACGCCTAATACACGTTTTAACCAAATTTCATTCAATTCGTGATAGTACTTTTTACGTTATTAAGTTCCGAATGAAGAATTGATTTAATACCCCTTACACCACCCCCCGCTGACAAATGCACCATGTCATTTTAAAGAACGGTTTCCAATCTATCAATTTGCCAAATTTCATTCTAATCTATTAAGCGGTTTACGAATTATAAGGATTTGAAAAAAAAAATTCAGAATTTCTATGGAAAAAGTGTTGAAAAAAATTTTTATTTTAGTACCAATTTTGTCACATTTTTACGATTTTTTTTTGTTATTTTCAAAGTTTATGGAAATTTTTTGTATACCATTTTAAAGAGTAACGCCTAATACACGTTTTAACCAAATTTCATTCAATTCGTGATAGTACTTTTTACGTTATTAAGTTGCGAATGAAGAATTGATTTAATACCCCTTACACCACCCCCCCGCTGACAAATGCACCATGTGTGGGAAACCTCAAAGAGAAAATATAATAATCAATTAAGCTCAGACTACGAAAAAAAAAAAAAACTATCGAATCGCTAAATCGCAAAGGAATTATTGTGAACTAGATTTTCGCTGCAAGGTTATGGTGCTGAGCGTAAACAGCAAGCGGAAACGTCGGAACCGGCCATCATTTTCGCTCAGTTTATGGCAGAATTTTATACTCCCTTTAGCTCGCAAACTTTTATTCAAAAATTAATTATTTGTTTCCTAAAAGGTCCGAAAAATCGCAACTTAAATTTTAAGACCAAAATGCGATTCTTGTGATTAAAACCCTGCGAGCTACGGGATTATAAGGTTCTGACATATGCTGTGCCTATTGGTGTGAGGGAGACATTTCCGGCTAGCTTGCGTGATAAGATGTTTTCCGGTGGTTGCTCGGTCTGTTGTAACGAGGAGGTGACGCGAATCGGACGTGGGTGGTGAGAGCCTAGCCGCGTAGATCATTTTTTATCGCGTCGATCAGTTTTTATCGCGTAGTGTCAGTTTGTCGCAAGTGACAAAAAAAAAAAACTACAAATTAAGTACGCGAAAACAAAACCAAAAACAAAAATCGTGATTTTTGCGCGAAGGTCAACAAAACAAAAAAAAAGGGTCTATCTTACACACGCTCTCTAAAACCACGCCACGATCCGTGCGAATATACCCGGGTATCGTTTGACTTCGGAAAAGCCAACAAGAAAAAAATACGTCGGCTTCAAGTCCCGCTCGCGTGCCGCAAAATCCTACGAGAAAAGGAGAATACCTATACCCGCAGGTTACGGCGCGCGCCTCTTCGAAACGTGGGACACCAAAAGTCCTCAGTGCCCGAGAAAAAAAAAATACATTAAATTAAACAGAAACTAAAGACCGAAAATCAAAGAAACGAAAAACGTGAAAAAAAATAAAAATTACGTGAAGAACAAAAAAAAAGTGCCTCACGTGTGAAATCGATCCACTCGCGGGTCATCCATAACCTCCCCAAACCCCTCCCCCTTCAGCAACGCAATAGCCCTTTTCTATGCAAACGGAAAAAAAATCGTGAAATAAACAAAACCCAATTAAGTGAAAAAAAAAAGAAAGAGAAAAAAATAGTACCGCACGCGTGAAATCCCTTAATCCCGGCTTTGTTACAACTCCTTTCCCTTTTTCCCTCCCCCTCGTGAAACCATTTGATAATCAACCGAACACACATCGCCGAACACAAAACACCATCGACGTTACATCAACCACGAAACACCACCAGCTCATCCACCACCTCCAGCAGCGAAGAAACCTACATCCAGCAGTTACACCAACCATCAGTTCTGATTCTCCTATGCGATCCTAGAGGGCGCTTTATACAATCGAAAACTTGTTTCTCTTATCTATCGTGTATATAGAAAAAATTGAATAAAATCAAGTGGTCAATTAAGTTGTGTTGTTCGCCCACGCGCTTAAATGTATTTTCTCCCAAGTATAGCTTAGACAGAGTACGAGGCGGAATGCGGTGCACCACAGTCCTTTACCTTGGTAATTAACCCTCAAATAAGGGTAAGTTTATTTTTTTTTTATATTTTGATTAGTAAATACTTAAACCCGGGGCTTAGACAAAAAAATTGACCAGTACAGTAAGGTACAAAAAAAGAAAAAAATTAAAAATTGGAAAACAAAATTCTTTGTATATATTAAAGTAAAGAAATTAAAATTTATCAAAACTAGAAAAGTTGATAAGGAGAAAGTGGAAAAGAAAAAAAAAATAGATATACGTATTAAATAAAATTACACTGCAAAAAAAAAAAAACCCAAAAAAATTTTTAAACACGAAAGATTAGAGACGACAATTTTAATCAAGGAGAAATTTAGAAAGAAATGAAAGAGAAAAGAATTAAATAAAATTAAAGTGATAGGATTTTTTTTTTGCGACAAAACTTAATAGTAAAAAATAATTAGTATAACAGAACTCAGAAAAAAAACTAATTAAGAAAATAAATTAAATTAAAATAACTTAAATTAAAGAAAAATTAAAAGAAAATATATTAATTTAAAATAAATTAAATTAAAATAAATTAAATTAAAATAACTTAAATTAAAGAAAAATTAAAAGAAAATAAATTAAATTAAAATAAATGAAATTAAAATTAATTAAATTAAAATAAATTACATTAAAGAAAAAAAATAAATTAAAATAATAAAAAAAAAATATATATTTTATAAGAAAATTTATTTATGATTTTTTTTGTATATTTCCATTTAAGTTTTCAATGATAATTTTTTTTTAAATTCCTAAGCAAGGTTCCTAAATTTGATTTTACTAAAGGTACAAGAACCAGGTGTAAACAATTTTTTTTTTCGGATGCTTTAATTGAAATAGTTCTATCAAACAATAATTCCTTTGTATTTAGCGAATAGATTAGTGTAGCTGTTATACCAAAGTGCTGGTATCTAAAAGGATTTTTATTTTTTTTTTTTATTTTTTTTTTGGAGAATAAAATCAATCATTCGTTTATAACGTTTTATGAAAATGTTTTGGTTTCCTTATTTTAAATTGGTTGGCAAAGAAAGACTATGTTATTTGGTTTGATATTGGTCGGGAATTTATTTTATTCCGTACGTTTTCCAGTAAGTATGGCGTTTCAGTAAGACGCATATTAGAGGATGAGTAGGGGATCAGAGGGCTGGTAAACGAGGATGACACGTAGTCCGGGGTTAGCAACCTTTTCCAGGGGTGCGCATTAACCTCCTTCAGGTTAGGGGCCATCGCAAGTGGAGCGAAGCGGAGGCCATGGACGCTAGAACGTTGTCGTTTTAGCATGGGGTGGGTCAGCTCAGAGAGAATAACCATCTTCCTCTCTCCTTTTTTTTCTTATTTTCGCTATGGAAGTATTCGTGGAGGACGTGAATGTAGACGAAACTCGGGCCTCGCATTTTTTTTTTTTTTGTTTTGACACTTCTCGGTTACGATCACGAAGTAATAACATCTCGTTCGTTTTTGGTTGGTTCAGGCATGTAAAAATAAATGTAACCCCAGTCCAGGTCTTGTGGTAAGAATCCACTCCCGCCGACGAGCTAGCGAGCGGAGGATCATGCCTGGCCGCAAGATGGCTGGACACCCCTCCTATCAATCTGCCCGGACTGGCCTAAGGGTCCTGTTACCTTGGGTCATAAGGGTGGAGGAAGTTGATAGGAGGTTCAACCCCTAGCGTGGGTCTCGCGCCAAGTGAGAGACGTTGAGAAGTGAGCGTGGTCAGACCTTCACCAGCACGGGTGATAGTGCCGGTTGGGGACTAGCCACTTACTAGTTCGACATCTGCTCACTAGATGTCACTCTCAATGCGGGACGAGCGTTAGGGGGTTCGTTACACATGTCATTTTAAAGAACGGTTTCCAATCTATCAATTTGCCAAATTTCATTCTAATCTATTAAGCGGTTTACGAATTATAAGGATTTGAAAAAAAAAAATTCAGAATTTCTATGGAAAAAGTGTTGAAAAAAAATTTTATTTTAGTACCAATTTTGTCACATTTTTACGATTTTTTTTGTTATTTTCAAAGTTTATGGAAATTTTTTGTATACCATTT
Organism: Rhingia campestris; assembly: GCA_932526625.1. NCBI lineage: Eukaryota > Metazoa > Arthropoda > Insecta > Diptera > Syrphidae > Rhingia > Rhingia campestris. The sequence continues at coordinate 40,756,755 of OW052185.1, read as the reverse complement.
TAAAGAGTAACGCCTAATACACGTTTTAACCAAATTTCATTCAATTCGTGATAGTACTTTTTACGTTATTAAGTTGCGAATGAAGAATTGATTTAATACCCCTTACACCACCCCCCGCTGACAAATGCACCATGTCATTTTAAAGAACGGTTTCCAATCTATCAATTTGCCAAATTTCATTCTAATCTATTAAGCGGTTTACGAATTATAAGGATTTGAAAAAAAAAATTCAGAATTTCTATGGAAAAAGTGTTGAAAAAAAATTTTATTTTAGTACCAATTTTGTCACATTTTTACGATTTTTTTTGTTATTTTCAAAGTTTATGGAAATTTTTTGTATACCATTTTAAAGAGTAACGCCTAATACACGTTTTAACCAAATTTCATTCAATTCGTGATAGTACTTTTTACGTTATTAAGTTCCGAATGAAGAATTGATTTAATACCCCTTACACCACCCCCCGCTGACAAATGCACCATGTCATTTTAAAGAACGGTTTCCAATCTATCAATTTGCCAAATTTCATTCTAATCTATTAAGCGGTTTACGAATTATAAGGATTTAAAAAAAAAAAAAAATTCAGAATTTCTATGGAAAAAGTGTTGAAAAAAATTTTTATTTTAGTACCAATTTTGTCACATTTTTACGATTTTTTTTTGTTATTTTCAAAGTTTATGGAAATTTTTTGTATACCATTTTAAAGAGTAACGCCTAATACACGTTTTAACCAAATTTCATTCAATTCGTGATAGTACTTTTTACGTTATTAAGTTGCGAATGAAGAATTGATTTAATACCCCTTACACCACCCCCCGCTGACAAATGCACCATGTCATTTTAAAGAACGGTTTCCAATCTATCAATTTGCCAAATTTCATTCTAATCTATTAAGCGGTTTACGAATTATAAGGATTTGAAAAAAAAAAATTCAGAATTTCTATGGAAAAAGTGTTGAAAAAAAATTTTATTTTAGTACCAATTTTGTCACATTTTTACGATTTTTTTTTGTTATTTTCAAAGTTTATGGAAATTTTTTGTATACCATTTTAAAGAGTAACGCCTAATACACGTTTTAACCAAATTTCATTCAATTCGTGATAGTACTTTTTACGTTATTAAGTTCCGAATGAAGAATTGATTTAATACCCCTTACACCACCCCCGCTGACAAATGCACCATGTCCGGGAAGAAACGTTGACCACACTTCTTCAGGTACACTTTCCCGGCTCTACAATCACAACTGAGTTTCATGAACACATGATAGATGACTCACCCCCTATAAACCTGAAAAGGATTAATAGTTTATCTGGCAAACTTTTCACTCCGGATAAGGTCAAATGGGCGATCAACTCATTTAAACCGTACAAGGCACCAGGGACAGACGGAATCTTTCCTGCTCTTATACAAAAAGGCTTGGACTTTTTCCTACCCACTATGGTAGCCTTATTTAGGTTTAGTTTCAATTGGGGCTACATACCACAAACCTGGAGGGAGGTAAACGTGGTATTTATCCCCAAACCAGGCAAACCAATAGAACTACCTAAATCATACCGTCCAATAAGCTTAACATCGTTTTTCCTGAAAACAATGGAAAGAATACTTGACGTACACATTAGAGAGTGCTTAAATGAAAGCACTCCTCTGCACCCATGTCAATTCGCCTACCAAAAAGGTAAATCCACGGAAGGAGCACTTCTAAGTTTAACATCACAAATAAAAAGTGCATACGAAAACAAAGAAGTAGCTTTATGTGCCTTCCTAGACATAGAGGGCGCTTTTGACAACACTGGATATGACTCCATATCAAATGCTCTGACTCATAGAAGAATAGATCATCCCACCATCAAATGGATCAAAGCGATGCTTGAAAGTCGGAAAATAACTGCTTCATCAGCACAGACCTCAGTATCAGTAACAGCCGTTAAAGGCTGCCCTCAGGGAGGAGTACTCTCACCCCTACTATGGTCTCTGGTTATCGATAACCTACTTCAAGACCTAAGTAATGCAGGTTTCAATATAATTGGATACGCCGATGACCTAGTCATCATAATAAAGGGCAAAGAACCAAACAAAGTTACAACACGTTTGCAAAACGCCCTTAAGATAGTCATAGACTGGTGTAATAAAGAAAGTCTCTCTATAAACCCCAGCAAGGCTATCATCGTCCCTTTTACAAAAAGGAGGAAATTAAATCTTACCCAAATTTCAATTAATGGTACATACATTGAGTATTCCAACGAAGTAAAATATCTTGGAGTGATCCTCGATAAAACACTAAGCTGGAACTCCCACATCAACAACAAAATTCAAAAAGCAACCAAAGCTTTCTGGGCCTGCCGAAGCATGTATGGCAAAACCTGGGGAATCTCTCCAAAGACCACACACTGGATCTACACGATCATGGTCAGGCCCATTATAACATACGCTTCAATAGTATGGTGGAACAAAGTCACCCAAAAAACAACTATAAATAAATTAAACAAGGTACAACGGCTTGCCTGTCTGGGCATTACCGGAGCTATGCGTACCTGTCCCACGGCGGCTATGGAAGCCATAATAGGACTAACACCTCTCCACATTTATATAAAAAAAGTGGCAATTCGCAGCTCAGCAAGTTTGACACAAGCGGAAGAATTAAACATTAGTGAACATCTAAAACTAACTGAACTTCTTTCCGAACTTCCAGAACTTGACATGATCTGTGCGGTTACAGACCGCTTACCAAAGACACTATGCTTCGACAAAAGATTCTCAACGGAGATCACAACCAGAGAAGCATGGTGTAGCAACAACCTTCCAAACTGCCTAAACGGCCTAAAGTGGTATACGGATGGTTCTAAAATGGACTCAGGGGTAGGAGCTGGCATACATGGACCAAATAAAAACATCTCAATACCTATGGGAAAAAAACCCTAGTGTATTCCAAGCTGAGCTCCATGCCATAAAAGAATGCGCAAACCTAATACACAACTCAGGTATTAAAGGCGCAAACATCCATATATTCACGGACAGTCAAGCAGCTATAAAAGCCCTTAGCTCACACATCATTGACTCCAAATCAGTACTACACTGCTTCAACTCCCTCCAAACACTCAGTTCCAGGAACAAAACCAAACTATGGTGGGTCCCCGGACATAAGGGAGTTGAAGGTAACGAAAAAGCTGATGAACTAGCCAGAAAAGGTTCCGAAACCCCCTTCATTGGACCTGAACCCGTCTGTGCAATCCCCAAATCAGCCATAAATCTAGTTATAAAAAACTGGGAACAAACAGATGTGTTCATACTGGGGAAATATCCCAGGCCTAAGACAGGCCAAAAGAGCTATTCAGCCCTTCAAATCAGATGCCGACAAGATACTAAATCTTCGCAGGCACGATATCAAAAACTTAGTAGGCTACCTAACTGGTCATCACGGTCTTCGATATCACCTAAACAAAATGCGTCTACTTGACTCACCGGAGTGCAGACTATGTCTAGAAGAAGACGAAACAGCCGAGCATATCATATGTGAATGCCCGGCCCTTTACGGTATGAGAAGAGAATCTTTCTTCAGGGAATTCTTAAGTCCCGAAGAATTGAGGAAATCTTCGGCTGAAAGTATTATCAGCTACATTAGGAAAGTAGAAGCGCTACTAACCTAAAAGCATCTGACGACAAGCACAATAGATCTTTTAGGTCGATGTGTATACTACTGCTTAGGCAAGTCAGAATTTAAAAAAAAAAAAAAAAAAAAAAAAAAATGTCATTTTAAAGAATGGTTTCCAATCTATCAATTTGCCAAATTTCATTCTAATCTATTAAGCGGTTTACGAATTATAAGGATTTGAAAAAAAAAAAATTCAGATTTCTATGGAAAAAGTGTTGAAAAAAAAATTTTATTTTAGTACCAATTTTGTCACATTTTTACGATTTTTTTGTTATTTTCAAAGTTTATGGAAATTTTTTGTATACCATTTTAAAGAGTAACGCCTAATACACGTTTTAACCAAATTTCATTCAATTCGTGATAGTACTTTTTACGTTATTAAGTTCCGAATGAAGAATTGATTTAATACCCCTTACACCACCCCCCGCTGACAAATGCACCATGTCATTTTAAAGAACGGTTTCCAATCTATCAATTTGCCAAATTTCATTCTAATCTATTAAGCGGTTTACGAATTATAAGGATTTGAAAAAAAAAATTCAGAATTTCTATGGAGAAAGTGTTGAAAAAAAATTTTATTTTAGTACCAATTTTGTCACATTTTTACGATTTTTTTTGTTATTTTCAAAGTTTATGGAAATTTTTTTGTATACCATTTTAAAGAGTAACGCCTAATACACGTTTTAACCAAATTTCATTCAATTCGTGATAGTACTTTTTACGTTTATAAGTTCCGAATGAAGAATTGATTTAATACCCCTTACACCACCCCCCGCTGACAAATGCACCATGTCATTTTAAAGAACGGTTTCCAATCTATCAATTTGCCAAATTTCATTCTAATCTATTAAGCGGTTTACGAATTATAAGGATTTGAAAAAAAAAAATTCAGAATTTCTATGGAAAAAAGTGTTGAAAAAAAATTTTATTTTAGTACCAATTTTGTCACATTTTTACGATTTTTTTTGTTATTTTCAAAGTTTATGGAAATTTTTTGTATACCATTTTAAAGAGTAACGCCTAATACACGTTTTAACCAAATTTCATTCAATTCGTGATAGTACTTTTTACGTTATTAAGTTGCGAATGAAGAATTGATTTAATACCCCTTACAACCACCCCCCCCGCTGACAAATGCACCATGTCATTTTAAAGAACGGTTTCCAATCTATCAATTTGCCAAATTTCATTCTAATCTATTAAGCGGTTTACGAATTATAAGGATTTGAAAAAAAAAAAAAATTCAGAATTTCTATGGAAAAAGTGTTGAAAAAAAATTTTATTTTAGTACCAATTTTGTCACATTTTTACGATTTTTTTTGTTATTTTCAAAGTTTATGGAAATTTTTTTGTATACCATTTTAAAGAGTAACGCCTAATACACGTTTTAAACCAAATTTCATTCAATTCGTGATAGTACTTTTTACGTTATTAAGTTGCGAATGAAGAATTGATTTAATACCCCTTACACCACCCCCCGCTGACAAATGCACCATGTCATTTTAAAGAACGGTTTCCAATCTATCAATTTGCCAAATTTCATTCTAATCTATTAAGCGGTTTACGAATTATAAGGATTTGAAAAAAAAAAATTGAGAATTTCTATGGAAAAAGTGTTGAAAAAAAATTTTATTTTAGTACCAATTTTGTCACATTTTTACGATTTTTTTTGTTATTTTCAAAGTTTATGGAAATTTTTTGTATACCATTTTAAAAGAGTAACGCCTAATACACGTTTTTAACCAAATTTCATTCAATTCGTGATAGTACTTTTTACGTTATTAAGTTCCGAATGAAGAATTGATTTAATACCCCTTACACCACCCCCCGCTGACAAATGCACCATGTCATTTTAAAGAACGGTTTCCAATCTATCAATTTGCCAAATTTCATTCTAATCTATTAAGCGGTTTACGAATTATAAGGATTTGAAAAAAAAAATTCAGAATTTCTATGGAAAAAGTGTTGAAAAAAATTTTTATTTTAGTACCAATTTTGTCACATTTTTACGATTTTTTTTGTTATTTTCAAAGTTTATGGAAATTTTTTGTATACCATTTTAAAGAGTAACGCCTAATACACGTTTTAACCAAATTTCATTTAATTCGTGATAGTACTTTTTACGTTATTAAGTTCCGAATGACGAATTGATTTAATACCCCTTAGGTTAGGTTAGGTTAGGTTATGTGGGCTGTTGACGCTCGGGCGAGTCGTCAAACACGCATAGGCCTACGTGGGCCCATAGCGATACCCTTCGAAGAAGTGTCCTGAAAAAAGAGAAAGAGGATACCTGGTTAAGTTCGCTTGTGATACTTATGCAGTGCTGGTCTGTGTTGCTCCTTCAGCCTCAAAGAGGTAGTTGCTCCATCCTGATTTGCAACAAAAACGGACTATCAGCGTTATTGGGATAGTCCTTAGGTCACTTAGGTCATTGAAGTAAAAGTTGCCTAAAATTTTAAAACGACTGTCACTGATCGCCGGGCAGTGGGCATAGCAGGTGTGAGACATCTTCCTCGACGTCAGGGTCGCTGCATTTCCTGCAAAGTTGGTTTGCACCAGTCAGTTTCATCTTATTAGAGTGCTTACCCAACAGATTGTGACCTGTTATCACTCTCACCGCTATGGAAATGGAAGCTCTATTCAAAGCTAATAGCTTGTTTGATTTGCTGCCACTTAATTCTGGCCAGAGAGATTTTGTGTGTGTACAAGTTATTGTATTTAGCCATCTTGTTATGGTTTCTTTTGAGTGTGCTTAGTTAATTTAAGTTTTTTAGATGCTAGCGGGGGATTGACCCTTTTATCAGCTAGGGAAATGCAACTGGACGATCCTAATCTGGCTAGTTCGTCTGCTTTCTCATTTCCTAAAATGTCATTATGTCCTGGCACCCAGATAATTTGGACTTTGTTCTGGTTACAAAGAGCCTTCAGCTCTTCGCGGCAGCGTCCAACTACCCGTGATTTTACTATATTGGATGCCAGAGCTTTAATGGCCGCTTGACTATCCACGTAGATGGAGATATCCTCATGTGATATGTCCAATACCCAAGCCGATTCGGCAGCTTCGAGTATGGCCAGGATCTCAGCTTGGAATACACTACACGAGTTTGCTAATCTTAAGGATGTAGCTAGCCCGATTTTTTCAGAGTAGACACCAGAGCCCACTCCGACTTCCATTTTGGATCCGTCGGTGTAGATTGCTATTTCTGTGTTAGATAACACATTGTTTGAAGACCATTCGTCTCTACTTGGTATTCTGATGGAGTAATCAGTATCAAAGTCGTGATATGGGATCATGTAGTCACATGCTACATCCTCATATGCCATTGAGCTTAATATTGAGCTATGGCCAAAAGGCTTCGTAAGTAGATTGCCCGTTTCTTTGAGTCTTGCTGCGCTTTTTGCTGCTGTGTCATTGATTTGTAAGTCAATTGGTGTTATGTTTAGTATGTTTCTAACCCTACTGTGGGGCTAGTGCGCATGGCTCCTGTCGTGAGTATGCATGCTGTCCTTTGAACTTTCGTAAGCTTGGTCATATGTTTTGCTTTTTTCATAGCGATCCACCAGACCAAGCCGCCGTATGTTAGGATTGGTCTGACAATGGCTGTGTATAGCCATTTTGTGACCTTCGGGGATGGCCCCATTTTTTGCCGCAGATTCTGTTGCAGCTATAGAGGGCAATATTTGCTTTCTTTACTCTTTCTTCAATGTTTAGATTCCAGTTCAGTTTACTATCGAGTATCACTCCCAGATATTTCGCGCTTGCTGACAATGAGAGAGTCGAATCTTCCAAAGACGGTATCGGAAATGCCTGGGATCGATCTCCTGTTAGTAAAAGAGAACCAGTTCTGTTTTGTTTGGATTTACACCCAGCCCGCAGGATTTTGCCCACTTGCTGAGTATATTGAGACTACCTTGCATAATATCACTCAGTGTCGATGGGAATTTACCGCACGCCATGAGGACTACGTCATCAGCGTATGCCACTGTTTTTATTGCAGTGATATCTAGCTTCTTGAGTAACTCGTTGACTACTAATAGCCAGAGGAGTGGGGATAGTACGCCTCCCTGGGGGGTACCTCTTGACGTTGTGATCCTTTTGGTATATTCGCCTAGTGTTGACGAAATGATCCGGTTATTGAGCATGGTTAAGATCCAATTGCTAGAAACCGTACTTATTTCCGCTTTGTTAAGTGCCTCAGCAATTGCTTCAGTTGTGACGTTGTTGAAGGCTCCTTCTATATCTAGAAAGGCTGCTAGCGTATAATCTTTGTAGTGCAGTGAATTTTCTACTGTGCGAACCACTTCGTGTAGAGCCGATTCCACCGATTTACCCTTTGTATAGGCATGTTGGCTTACAGATAGGTGACCTGGATTCAGGTTGCTGCGTATATGGATGTCAAGTAATCGTTCCATCGTTTTCAGTAGGAAGGAGGACAGGCTTATGGGTCTGAAATCCTTCGCTACGGTGTGGCTGCATTTACCTGCCTTCGGTATGAATATGACGTTAACTTCACGCCACACTTGTGGTATGTGGTTTAGTTTTAAACATGCACGGAAGATTGTGAGCAGTGTTGGCATTATTAGCTTAGCAGTTTTTTGTAGCATGATAGGGGTTATACCGTCAGGGCCGGCTGATTTGTGGGGCTGAATGAATTAATGGCCCATGCAATTTTTTCCTTGCACACTATCGTATTAATGAGGGAGAGAGAGTTGTCACCATGTTGTCCGCTGTGTGGTCTGTTCTTACATTTACGATGACACTTTCCTCTACCGATTTGCAGTTCGGAAAGTGTGTGTTTAAAAGAAGGTTTAGGGTATCAGCGGTTGATTCCGTCCATTTCATTTGCTGATTTTTGAGAAAACCTGGGCTGCTTGCTTCTTTCGATAGTATCTTCCTCAATCTGGCAGATTCATTGTTATCTTCGATATTACTGCAGAATTCTTTCCAAGCCTTTCTTTTGGCCGTTCTGGTCTCTTTTTTTGAATTTACAGAGGCTGGTTCTGTAAGAGTGCCAGTCTGCTTCTGCGTTTGATTATTTTGCTATTTTGAAGAGTTCTCTCGTTACTCTCGTTGTTTGGCCAGTTCCCCAGACCACCAGTGGCTTTGTTTCTTTTTCTTTTTTGTAACTTTGCTTAGTGGGCACGCTTTTGAAAAAGCAATTTTAAACACCGAGACGAGTTCGTTTACATTTTTATCAACATCTGATTGGTTTCGTGCGACACTGCTAAAGGTGTGCTCGGAGACTGCGGAGATGAAGGTGTCCCAGTTTGTCTTTCTCGGATTGCGAAACGGAGCGATGTTAGCTAGCGTTTCAAGTAGTGAGAACTGTATAATACTGTGATCTGAAAAGCTAGGTTGGTTAGATACCCTCCAGTCAGAGACTGATAGGGTGACAGAGTTAGAGGAAAGTGTTAGGTCTAAGGACTTCCCTACGATTTTTTGTGATGAAAGTGGGTTCATTACCCCGATTATGAATTAATAAGCTATGTTTGATAATATATTGGAATAGGGACTCACCTCTAGTATTTGTATCACTACTGCCCCAGCTGGTGTTATGAGCGTTAGCGTCGCATCCTATAAGTAGGTCCCAATCTCTCGCTTTACTATGTCGGACGAGGTCTTTGATAGCAATGGGAGGAGGTGGATCATCCGAGTTGTATGGCATGTAAGCAGAGGAGAGAATCAATGGCTTTGAATCTTTCCTTTCCCACATGACTGCTGCTAGGTCATCGTTGCTGAGTTGGGGTAGAAAAATTACATTAATACTTTTCCTAGCCATGACGCAGCCACGACAATTGCCGTTGGTGCTTTTATTATAGTAAATATTATAACCATCGGATTTTAGTCCGCAAATTACCCTGTTTGAGATCCAGGGTTCCTGAAGGAGTGCAATATCGACTTGGTGCTTGGCTAGGTGGAGAAGTAGGTTGGCGCTGGCCGCCCTACTGTGATGCAGGTTTAGTTGTATCACCTTCATCAGATTTGGCAGTACTGGGTCGGGGTGCATTTTGACCACCTACCCTGACGTCCACTAAGTTGAACCCCACCTTGAGCTTGAAGCCTGAAGTCTGGAATTTCACCAACGTTTGATAGTTTAGTGAAATTCGAATGCTTTGTCCTTTGACAGATGGCTCAAACATTTCTGTTATAGCCCAGTCATCAGACGGAAATTCGGGGTTTTGCCGTTTGAGCATCTCCAACAGCCTTTCCTTTGGGATGGCTGGGCCCGGTATAAACATCCTACCCCTGGGAGCGGATGGAAGTTCTTTGTGCTCTAGAAGCGCAAGATCGGCGCCTGACCAGATATTGGACATTTTTACGATCTGGCTTTTGAGCCACTGAAGGGTCCAGTCGTTGTCGCACGACATAACCCGGAACCCCTTGTAGTAGACCATCTTGCCAAAGGTCGGAGCATTTTGGGCGTCGTTAGCCAGTGAGGTGCTGAGGCACAGCAAAAGATTGTTGTGCACCAGTCTCCATTGCTCCTCGTTTAGCCGTAGGTCAGGATTAGCTGCGTCAATTACCGCAACACGCAGGTGTTCCGCATAGGCAGGAACCCCCTTGTTAGCGGTGAATTTTGTACGCTTCTTTGGTCCTGTGTACTGTGGAGAACCGCTGATGTCCAACCGACTCCGCTTAACTGCACCTTGCGGTGGTCTCGCAGTAGTCGGCAA